>JAIGNY010000832.1:1430000-1730000 GCA_020152595.1 Chiridota heheva
GAGCAAGGTAAGAAATTTAAGATGCATCTCTAAGATTTTTAAACAATACAAGATAATGTGCGTTCAAGCCAATAGTTCCATTTTCACGACCTTGGTGGAATAAGTTTTGACTGACTAAAATGTTAGATAGATTCTTGTGGTGACTACCCTTGGTAAAAAGGTGGGTTATCTTCTTATCACTAGAACTTTCAGACATCAAATCATCAAGGATGATAAGGTTTTCGTTTTGTTTTGTCGAAAGAATTGCGGTATGTCTTTTATAAGCTGAATGATAGAACCTAGAGTTTTAATTTCGGGTGGATCTTTGATAAGTACTTTGGCATGGGTCAGTAATCGATCAAGAAATACTCTCTTTTCTCTTTGAGTTGGTTTAGCAATAACACAAGTGATGGGATGTTGCAGTCACGGATCCATAATTGTAATTGTCAACACATGTAAGAGGATATAGACTAATACACTTTTAAACACAACAAAAAAAGACATCAAACAATATATAAAGTGTGCATGAAAGATATTTATTACAATCGCAAAAACCATACTCCACTTCACACTAATATTTACACATTACATTTCTGATAAAATATTACAGGCGTATCAAATTATATATAATAGAAAAATACTGACATGCTTTTCACCACCACCAGGCTATCAACCGACCTTATTCATATAAACTTACTAAATATCAAGTGGTTCTGTAGAAACACCGTCACTTCTCACTTTCCATTTAATATAAAGATAAGATAGTGCACTTTTAGTTTGTACATATGTTTGCATTTGTGTTCCTTGCAATTCTAAAACCCATATTTTGAACTGCTTGAACTGATTTTTTGGTTTTGATTACATCTAAAAAAAATTCTTTAGATAATTAAGATATGCTATTCCTAACACCTTTACAGCTTACCTTATTTTTACCATCCCCCAAACAGTAATAACACTTACTAGACAGTGAAACAATTCCATCCCCCTCCCACTCTAGTTTAAATAATCCCGGGTTCGTTTGTCATAGCCTTTGTGTTAGTCAGTGTTCGTGCGAGAAACCCAATTGTGTTTTTCCTGTTCGATTTGTGCGGTTTAATTACATCTTCTAGAAATGGCCAAATATGCAGAATCGGTGTCCATCTCTCAATATTCAAAGTCTGCGGTGTCGACAAGTGTTCGCATAAAATTATTTTAACAAATTATGCGATTCTGTATACTTGGCCATGTGATCTCCTATGTCCCCTATGCCTACCTCTGCATTCTTAAAGATCGGAGGCATTTCGGCAAAATGAGATTTGAGGTTGTTGGGAACTTCATTATTGCATTCTACGACCCCAAAGATATCATCCGTCTTTATATGATTGAGCAGTTCGCCTTCTGTCATTGTCCATTTCTCTTGGCAGGCATATGGAAATACGATTTTCAAAAACTGTTTATTGACAGTATTTTGTTTTTGCTCTTCCTTTCAATCGCATTCCCACTTCTCAACAAATTTGAACCCTAACGATTTAAGATATTTCAAAATTGCACACGTGACTTTATACAAATTGGCTAGAGATTCTTTTCGCACGTCATTATACATGTTATAAGTCTTACCCTCATTTAGTTTGGAAGGGTAGCCGTGCCAAAAGCAACCATGAAATTGAAATATAGTCCTCCCATCCACACTAAAACCGTCGACGGGTAATTGCCGTTGACCCATATGTACTTCTTTCCATTCAAGCAGTGCTTAATAAAACCACGTTGTTTGGCTTCCCATTCCACCCAACCCGCGGCAAATTTTTGTAGTGAATGTGTAAATTCTCGTCTAAACTTCGTTTCTACCCGTCGCCTCAGTACAACATCTGTGGGCATGTCTTGCATGACAGCCCACATATCAAATACATTGGCATCAAATCCTAAAATCTTTTTACAAGCTTTTTCCTCCATTATTTCAATTTTGTCTTTCTCATTATACCGATTGAAAATAATTGATTCCTCCCTTTACAATATTGTCTTTGAAGAGGTGATATAGGTCTTTGTGAAAAGTGGGTAAGAGGCAGAAATGATCATTACGACAAGTATTGAAGAGGTATCTCGGTGTGAGGCCGGGCACTGATATTCCTTGCTAGAGCATAGCTATGTCTTTTTCTTTATAGAACTCAAACATTTTATCCAATGTCTCCAGAAATAAAACAACATCTTTATTGCTGTACCAGATAAGAAAATCTCGAAACGACGTCATTTCTTTATCGTGCCAAACCATTACACAGTATTGGTGTTCTTCGGACGTAAGGTTAATCCATTGTATGGTGCTATTAAAAGTCTCGTGTGAAGGGATAGTAGTTTCGCTTCATTTTTTCAAGACTGTCCATGAAAAAAAACCTTTTTCTTCTTTACAATTATACGATTCAAGAAACTGTTTCAAGCTGAAAATTCATATCCAAAAACTTGAGCCATTTTGAACTGATTGACAAATAGCCACTGTTGTGTTTTATTATTAGTCTGATTGCCGGATAATTTTCATCATCGTGAAGCTTTTTTAGACCACTGTACAAAAAGTCTTTCATGACAATGATATCATACTTACCCGAATTGAAACCAATGACCGGAATTTGTCGGCAATAGTTATATAGCGAACCTAATAAAGGTTCCAAAACATGACGACGAAAGTTACCATTAGATCCCTCAATATTAGAATTATCTTCTTTTTTTATCTAGTGTGAATACCTCTGCTTTGATTTTTGTCTGAAGCTCTCGATAGCATCAGATAATGACGTATTATCAAGAACATCATCAAAAGCTGCAGAGGCAATTTCATTACAAGAACATTAAAATAATCAACCACTTTGGCATCATCACCATCTGAAATTCTACAATGTGGTGCTTCATCTGTTCATAGCTGAGGACATTGGAACAAACGCTAATGCTAAGTAACTTATGGTTTCTAGTATATGCAAGTTTTACAGATTGAATGGATAAATGCTGGTTTTATCCATATAAGTTTCAATATCATAGATTATTCTAAAGGGATAAAAACGGTCGCTCTGGGAGATATTAATATTAACGGCTTCTAGTGTATTAAAAATTAAGGGGGCTAGCTCAAATACCCCTCCTGGATTTATGCGTTACATGATGTTTGTAGCGCGGGATTTGAACTCTTAATTTTTTGTGTCGCCTAAACAGTCTTCGACAACAGGTACAACTGAATGTTTTTGCATAATGCTGGATATTAGTAGTATATGAGAAGTGACCCTCAAAATAATCTACATACATTGTTGACAGATACCTACATGGCGATCGCCGTATTAATTCAGCAATGTGATCTACATTTCCTTTGGGGTTGTTGGCATTTGTGTCTGCTGCCAGTTAAAAGACATACACATTGATTTGAAATATCTCTTCAAGCACACCTAAATCAAGAAAGTAGACCCCTTCATAAGTGCTTACTGCAGCTTTGCCCCCTACCTTTTCTTGAAATTTGACAAAAAGCTGTTTCGGAGTTTCAGATGCTTCATCTCCCTTGAGGTTTTAAGCTAAACATCTAAAAAAACACAAATTGTCTTTATAAGGACGATGTGTTTTAGAATGTGTAGCCATGGAATGAATAAATCTGTGTGTCTTAATGTACTCAGGGAGATTTGATGGTGGCGCCCCTACGATGGGGAACGGCCCTAATTTGGTGACATAAAAGGTGACGTTAGTTATTAAATCAAATATCCAATTCGACTTCTCCCTGTTAAGGGACAGCATCTGTTCTAAATCTTTATTATTCAATTGATAAATAAAACTCTAAATCACGAGAATTACCTATGATAAAAGGACGTTAAAATTTTTGTAATTATTGTGTGAACTATCAAAATATCTTAGCTTCCCTGAAACCCTATTTCGTAAAATAAAACGAAAGAAACTTAAGTTTGAACTGGTTGCTTTGGTCAGCATACACGGCTTGGACCAAATGCTCAAGATTAACTAAACTATCATTTTTAAAATTGTAAATATCCTGTACCAAATTATTCTTCTATGATGAGTTCTGATTGCGCCCAAGTAGTTCTCATATAGATGTTGCAGTGGTGGTGATGATGACATACCCACTCGTATTACCTCTGGAAAATCGGGCGGATCTTCTGCCATGATTGGGTCTGCAACTTCTGGAGGTGGTGGTAGTCCTGGTGGTGGTGATGGTGCAGGTGGTGGTGGTCCTGGTGGTGGTGATGGTGCAGGTGGTGAAATTGTTTGTGCAGGTTTATTCGAACTGCTCTACGTGATCTTAGTCTGTCCAATTTGAATAGATATCAGTGGGTTTCTTGAGGAGATACATTGGGAAGTAGCATGGAGAATTTCTGTCTTTGAGTTATCAATAAATAAATTGAAAAATAAAATATTTCCAAAGCAGGCTTATGGAGAAAAACACACATCCTGATATTTCTAAGATGTTGATCTTTCCAAGTTTCCAACAAATTAGCTCTCTCTTTGAATTTATCGTGACATCCGGGCTTCAGTCAGACGGTCGCCTGGCTGCTCCAAGAACTAAATAATTTGGGAAAATTTACTCTGTGCCCCAATCTTTTTACATTCGTTTATCGCCTAAAATAGATTCAGGAAAACTACTGTCTGTCCAACCCTATTCAGTTCATAATCGCTCACAAAATAGGATAAAATTATCTAGTGCCCAAATTTATTCAAATTCGTTAGGAAAAATTCTCAAATAGAATCTATTAATAAAGAAAGTTTTGGTATAATGTTTGGACAATTTAACTTATACTTTTGAACCACATTCTTTCAAAATAAAGATTCAGAAATTGTGTAAAAACGTTACTTCTCTGCTAATATGTACATTCGTTTGAAAGAGTTATAAGTAAATTAATGTTTTGCCCAAATTTACCTGCATTCTTTGTTTTGGGAAAACGGATTCGGGCAAACTTACTTATCCCCTAACGCGCCCACATAAAATCATTTAGAAAAGATTCGGGCAAATCAAACAATTTTTCTCACATACCTTCGCAAAACGATTCAGGCAAATTTACTGTTTGCCCAATTTTATTCATATTATTTAGGAAAATTTTTCGGGCAAACCAACCTGTTACCTTTTAACTTTCATCCTGAAAATTGAGGTGATTTTTAAACTTCACTCCCTTCCTGTGGTAAATGAAATCCATTCTCAGCCTGTCAGACTGTCAGAATCAATAACTTTTAAAAGATAATGCAGTTATTGGCCGAATATTGACACACATTTTGCCGAATCTCTGGTTGCCCCAATTTTTTGTGGTGGGGGAGAGGGGGTAGTCTACCCCTACTGCCTCCCCCGTCTCATACGCCACTGTTTTCTCATAACTTTGTTAGCAGAAAATTTGTGCCAAATATAGGGCAAAGCCCATCGGAAGCCCCACATTTGTTCGCATTTCTCGCCATTTTTGGCAGCCGAAATTTGTTTATATTGTATCAAATCCAGGGTTGTCAAAGTCCCGGTAGGCACCCATACGGCAAAGACCCTGGAAGCTCAGGGTTTTTTGACCTGATTTGATGTTGGTATCAGAAAATTGCTCAATTCCACACTAAAGTTATAGTTTAAAAAGGAATAAATATTTTGGAACGAATGTTCTAATGTAGCCTGTAGCACCGCATTGACTACAATATGTGTCTTTAGTAGGCCTATTGGAGAAAAAATACAGTGTTTGTTTTGTAATTAAAACAAATTGTATAAGTTGAAAATAAAAAGTATATAACAAATGTTTTATTAGGACAAATTTTGCGCCCTGTGAGCATTCGGCGCCTTCTCAGAAAGCTTTACTGGAGGCAGTTCCACCACCACGCCACTGGTACCTTACTTGGTTTATTGAGCAGTTATCTGGTTGTGGCAAACTTTGTAACTATACAGCCTTACGCGCTGTTTAATTTGCTAATCTTTTCTTCATCTTTTCTTATTTCAGTAGTAATATGGTATTAGCTCCGGTGAGCTTTTATCACTTTCCGTCCATCAGTTGATGTACGATTTTGACATGACGGTGCAGCTTATAGCGCCGCGTAAATGTTTTTTTTCTTCACATGAAGTGCACGAGTAACCCATCCTGTTGGCTTTCAGTGAACAAAGGAGCCCTTGTTACTCTCCTGCTCATCTAAGTACTCTGAGTTATTTTGTCGACTCAATTTTCCCCAAGCAGCTCATGACGTCATCTGACGTAAAAGTCTGATAGTAAAGGCAAGTTAAAACACGTCTGATGACGTGACATGGTCCAAGCGAAAGGCAAGTTGAAACACGGCAGGTAACTTCAAGTCTGATGCAGCCATCCATAGTGGAAATTGAAAGAAGACAGCATTCAAAGCCAGTTGAATACAGAATTGCAATGGAAAATACGTGTTTTGTCTGTGCAAAAATATATTTGAAACAACATAAGAATTTATGATGCATCGGACATGTAGTTGCACTCACTGTTTAGGAAGTTTTACTCGGATTGACAGTCTTCTGAGGCACTGTATGAAAGCTCAAAGTTGCACATGAAACAATGAAAACCTAGGACGGCTTCTAAAATTCAACCTTTGCCTTGGACAATCACATCACATCAGTTTCTGTCATTGGGTGACTGGAAGCAGAGTGAAGTGTTGAAGAAATAAATGTTTGGAACTTATTTAATATGTCTGACGATACATCTGATACATCTCAAACTCGACATAAAGCCATTCCATCATACCTTACCAAACAGATCTGGTGACTCCATGACAGGCCAATGATGAGAACCATTATCCGTGTATCAATGTTAAACATTTTTGAATACCTGTATTATTGTTGATTGGGAATTGATAAGTACAAAAGGCAAGATGGGTTTTTTTTCTCTTCTCGCTGTTGTTTCCTATCCCATATACGCCGCGCTAGGAACCACACTACTCCAAACGACTCCACTGCAACTCCCCACCTACTCTATGTGTACTCAACATTGCTCCTTATGACTCTAAACGACTCACTGCAACTCCCCCTTCTACTTCTATTTTGTTCTCAAAATTGGTCCTTTTGACTCCAAACGACTCACTACAACTCCCCACCTGTTCTACCTGCCCTTATGATGACCGTGAGGTACGTAATGGTAACATACATGCTATAGGATTTTTCTGTGCCATTCTATTAATACCACAGCGCCAAAAGATAAATATACATGAAATAAAACACAAGAAGATAAAAGGAACTGAAGGTGAGACAAAAAACAAGCATTATTATTAAGGAAATAAATGGGATTTCAATGTTTTCTTGAAAACTGATAAAGAGTTAGCTGTACGAATGGGTAAGTGGTTTCAGAGTATAGGGGCACTATGAAAGAAATCTTTGTCAGCTGCAGACCATGATACTTCTTTCTTTTAAGTGGTTTCTGTCGGATGCGGAACGCAAACCTTTCGCGCCTAGTATTATGTTAGGAGAGAGATAAGCCGGAGATGAACATGTAAGGGATTTGTAAAAATCAGACATAGCTTTTTAAAATATTCTCTCCTTGACAGGTAGCCAGTGTAAGTGTTTTAGCAGTGGGGATACATGGTCTTCTTTGTTTGTTTTGGGAGATATGTCATGGCAACGTCAGAATTATTTGATCATGTTTGATGACGTCATACATGGGCAGGTATATTCTCTGGTGTTGTAAACTCTGAGGTAGGGACGGTGAGGGGGGGGGGCTCTCATACAAACCATCCCTGCAAAATTGGTGGCCTACAACCACCCTTTCAGCACTCGTTTGATGATCAAATGGTTTACTGAGTCATGAGCGACCCACCCTAGTTTGAACCAATCCATATGGAAGCATAATTGTGTTCTTTGCTTGATGCGTGCATGACACTTTTGCATGTGACACGTTGTTGGGTACGCACCCCCTTTCCCCACCCTAATTACTATACATGCTGTGTTCATGACTCGCTCCCTGCATAACTTACATGCTCCTTTAATTTTCCCAGTGCTCCTTCTAAACTCCCAGTACTCCCTGCAAACTTCCAGTGCTCCATGCGAACTCCCAAGTGATCCCTACAAAACTTGCATAATTTCTAGGCTCAGCTCCCTGTAAACTCCCCTATTCTCCCTGTAAACGCCTCAGTGCTCCTTGCATGACGAGCATAGTCGTCATGTTCCCGACGCCGCCAGTCAAGTCAGGGGAGGCTAAACGGCTCCTAATACAAAATCAGTGGTCGAGCCTTTACACAAAAGGGAGGTCTTTTGACATCATTCTAGTTTTTGTAATTATGAAAAAAAAGTTAGCTTCACAAAGCTTGAGCAATAAAGACATCCCAGTGCTCCATGCGAATTCCCAAGTGATCCCTACAAAAGCTGCATAATTTCTAGGCTCATTTTTCTGTAAACTTTTCTGTAAACGCCTCAGTGCTCCTTGCATGACGAGTATACTCGTCATGTTCCAGACGCCGCTAGTCAAGTTAAGGGAGGCTAACGGTTACTTGTACAAAATCACGGTGGTCGAATTTTTACACAAAAGTGCTGTATTTTCAAATCCTTCATCATTTTGTAGTTATAAAAAAGAGCTTAGTTTCACAAAGCTTGGGCTATAAAGATACCTATGTACGAATGTTGATGCAATTATTGACATTTTGTTTTGATGAACATTTCGCCTTGGTTAGGAAAATAACTGAGATCTACTGGGCTCATATGATAGAGAAAAGCAAAAAGATTTACCACTGCCCGTTCAAACATCACACATTTGTATGTATATATGAAATAAACCTTGTGAAATGGTCCTTTCGACCAATTTTGAGGGGACTGTGGTTTTTTCAAACTAGCCTCCACTGTCCACAGACCAAAGTCACCTGAGGCGAATCCCTATACACGTCATCAAGTTATGCTCTCAACAAACACACATCGATAACAGATATATACATAAGAGAACCTTCACAATAGAAAATCCTCGGTTACGTATTGATTTTTTCTCCTGTATGTTACATACAGTCTAAATATAGGGCTAAGTTGGAGCAGATCTGACTCTCCCAGGCGTTTTTCCGGAGAATGATCCTCCTTTTTCTGTGTTTGGGGCGTATTTTCTGGGATGTTGACCATTCTACGCTCTTTGAGATGCTCCCACAATCTACGAAGGCTCGGCAGAGCAAGGAGTACAAGGCCTCTCCTTGCACAGAAGGTGGGGATAGGGAGGAGTATGCGCCTTCTCAAAATCTGCACCTTTTTAAGAGGAGATGGCACCCCCTGCACTCTAAAAAGGAATGGTCAAATATCTGGCCATTGTACTTAGTCATCTCAAAGTTGTTTCGATCTGACCACAGTGTAGTCAAATATCTTACAGTCATATAGTCATACCGCTGACCATCGTGCGTGGTCAGATCATATACGTATTTTCATTGGTTGAAATGAAATGACCTGGCAGTCCGACCAGTCCGCCATATTTAAAACTAGTACAGTTGCAAACTCGCGTAAATCGGATCCGAAATTAATGCAGATTTATCGCAGTTAAGGAAGATTATGCTGCAAAAACACTTTAGGAGTGGAATTAAAATGCACTGAAGAAAACGTTTTCTGATGAGTGGAACTTGTTTGTTGAAAATTTGCCCAGTTTCGTCAGCATTGATTCCTAGTACGCCTAGTATTGTTTTCTATGTATATAATTTAATTTTACCACGTTAGGATACGTAAAGGCTTTCTCGTAAGTGTTTGTCTTTGAAACGCTTTTCTGGGAAGGCACTGGCGAACGCAGTAGCATTTAGGCCTATTTAGCACTCGCTAGCATTGCAACTTTAATTTTCTCGTATTCTGCTTTTTACTTTGGGTAAGGTTGATAAAATTATGGCGACACTTACCCTCTGAATTTGGACTCTGTGCTGGGTCGACTAAGTGCTAGAAACACTTAGGATTTTAGCCACAGCTGTAGTAGTTTGTTATACCATGTTGATCTTAATAATAATTCTTGTAACATTAACACTTTCTAGAAGATTCCATTAGGCCTCGGTCTACTGAAAAATAATTATAAAAGAAATTTTAACCTGCACTTTGAGGGCATTTAAACAAATTTAATGTAGGGCTTTCACTAAGATACAAAAAAAAAAGTTTCACTTGACAAAATCATATTTGGCTTGATTGGAGAATACCCTGCAACTCTGCGGAGCTGGCTCCACACTCAAAATTTTACGAACAATATTGATAAATCCTTAAAGGAAACGCTACTGGTACTGTATATACCAAATTAAACTATAGGTCGTTCTTAAAATAAAAGTTCCTGTGGCAAGCGTGGAGCCACCGGAGCCACTTCGGGGTAAATTCAAAAGATTATGAGAGGACTTTTGAATATTTTCATTCAAAAATTCTGCGGAGCCACACCAGGGAAAGCCTACTGGACGTACAAAATTTTCCCCAACCTAATTTCTTCTCATTCCACGGAGCAATGGAGCCAAAACATGGGGTATCGATGAGACTTAATTGCAATTCTTTTTTAAACACTCCGTGTAGCCGAACCAGGGGTATCGAGGGCACTTGGATATGGATAATTTATTATCTCTTTAAAATCTGTCATCATAATTATACTTCATGAAAGTCCACGGAGCCAGCTATGAGTATTCTGCAAATACTTAGATATGATTTGATTTTGAAAATTATGATAATACAATTTTGAGGGATTAGTTGGATACCACCAGCATCGTGGAAAAGTTCCGCAAAAAATAAACTTCACTGGTAGAACTAAGGTCGAGGCAGATTGTTATTTTTGTTGAGATCATGGGTTGAGATCATTGTTAGCAATTGGAACAATATTAAAACGTAAACGATGACCTCTAAACTGTTCTTACATGCAATAATGATATTGACATTTGTACGTATATTGACATTGCTAGGATAGTATCGCGTGTGGAAACTCTGGGCCTAGGCCTACTATTAAGCCCTAGGCTGTAATGGAGTTGACATCTCAAGCATCACTGAAGACATACCCTAGTCGTTTCGAGTTCATGATTCCCTCAACCTCTATGAGAAATGTACGTAGTGCTGCCTCAGTATCCTCTGGTCATCAATGGCTACACGTAAGGCAGATTTTACACTCTTGATTTCTCTCTCCCAAGTTCCACCAAAATGAGGAGCCTGAGGTGGAGTGAACTTTAAATTAACTCGTTGATTGGCTAGGCGTTGTACAAGATCAGCAAACATGGAATTAAATGACTCTTGAAGTTCCTTATCAGCAGCTTTAAAGTTAGTGCCACTATCGAATATTATCTCGAGTGGTTTGCCTCGTCTGGCTATAAATCTTCGGGATGCCATCAGAAATGCATCTGTATCTAAACTCTCAAGTAGGTCTAAGTGTACCTCACGTGTGGTCATGCACTTAAAAATCAGCCCCCATCGCTTTTCACTTCTCCTGCCAATGCTTACTGTAATCGGTCCGAAACAACCTGTAGAGTAGAATACAGGTTTAAAGAGCCGTAGACGGGAGTCTGGTAAGTCATTCATCCAAGTTTGGAACTGTAGGATTTCCACGCCACTTCCGACAATCTGAACATTGTCTCTGATGTCGCCGAATTCCCTCTCGTTCTCACAGTACTCAGAATTTTCGTCTCATTTTTGCTAGAACTCGCTCTGGTCCGGGGGATGTAGGAGGTCTTTGTCAATTTTGCATTACAAAAAACATTCTTCAACAAAAACCCGATAAAACATATAACTTTGTTTATCTCTTCATGTAGCTAATTGGCTTAAAGGTAAGGCTAAGCCCAACGTATTTCTCACCAAGCCAGTGATCTATATCAGGAGCACATACAACCGATTTCACCAAACTATAGATGGCAGTCATCAAGTTCCTATTTTGTCAAAGAAAAAGCTAAAGCCTTTTGTCCTTTCTGTAACAGTACCAATCATTTTCTCGGCAAGTGTAAGGATTTTCAGAGCTTCACTACACATCAGGTCATAGACTGAAAAAAAACGGAGAATCGCTGCTGGAAATGTGGTAGGAAACATTAGCCAGAGAAATGTACCCTTAAAAGACCTTGTAACAATTGCAAGGAAGTTCATCTGACCTTTCTTTAAGAAGCGATAAGCAAAGGAGCAGCCAGGCCAAAACACCACTGGCGTAGCCAGAGGGGGGCCACGGGGGCCATGCCCCCCCCCCCAATCCCATATTCCCAAAAAATAAATTACACCTATATGCCTATGTATCGTACAGATGCGCATACATGAAATGAGAATCTCCCTGCATTCCCTGCAATGTAAATTCGTTGTATCCCTGTAAAACAAAAAATATTTCAAATTCTTAAAGAAAATGCAAAATGTACAGCAAAATTCTGGCAAAATTGTGAACAATCAAAGAAATACAGCCTCAAATTTGCAAGTTTTTGACCCAGGAAGTGCCATTTCCGGCAATCTATAGGCAGCATTTATTGGAAAAATTTCTCTGAACGCTACGTGCCAACCCATGGTGGCGCTCCGCTTAGATACTGTCACGGGTTAAAAATCATACCAATGAGTAGCCCCCTCCCAAACAAAAAACCTGCCTACGCCAATGTCTGTCACCATGCACATTGATAAAGACCTCACAATGTAATGTTGAAGATAGTACCAGTCAAGCATCATGGACCAGGATGATCCATAGATACACATGCCATTCTCGATGATGGGTCTATGAGAACAATCATACTAGATGAAGCCGTCCAGCAATTAGACCTTAGAGGGGAGAAATATGATATTCTGCTTACAACTGTCTGTCAAGAACCTACTCAATGCAAAGGCCGTAATGCCTGTAATGCCTTGTAATGCAACATTTGGCCATCAAGGGACTTCAAAATGCCTACAAGGGAATTGACATTCAAGGCAAAATTTTCAAACCCATCATGATAATTGAGTGTAATTACTGGGGCCTGCATAATGCGTCCTAATTTACTGTGTACTAACTGACGAGGTTGCCCATATTTCTCCCCTAAGGCATGGATGGCAGCAGTGTATGGTGCATTTCCATGCATAAATGCCTCTGCTAATCTCTTTGAATTACTTTCTAAGCGACCTAAAAGTATTTGGTACTTTTAATCTTCATTTAAAGAAAGATGGACTCCGATCAAACTATCCAGAGCCATTTTCAACATGGCGAAGTCATTTTCTCTCCCACCGGTGAACATCGGGAATGATGGCTTTGTAACGCCGTACAAAGAGGTGAGAGGTAGAGGCTGTTCAGTTTCCAAGGCTGCATCTGTGGGTTATGGTGGGTGTGGGGGTTGGTCCAGGACAGATATGTCTGGTAGTGGTGGCTCGGTTGGTGGATTAAAAGGAGGGAAGGGGGAACAATTGGGGGCATCCTCTGGAGCTGCAGCAGTTAGTTTGGTGTCGTCTTATTCGACTTTTAATAAGTAGCCGAATAAGTAACGGTTCCTTATTCGACTTTGAATAAGTAGCCGAATAAGTTGCTGAATAAGTAACGGCTCCTTATTTGACTTTGAATAAGTAGCGGAATAAGTTGCTGAATAAGTAACGGTTCCTTATTCGACTTTGAATAAGTAGCCGAATAAATAGCTGAATAATTAACGGTTTCTTATTCGATTTTTTAATAAATAGCCGAATAAGGAATAAGTAACCAACTTCATGAAGGTGTTAAACATGGAGTTTACGTCACTAGAAACACGGTGTTACGTCGTCAGGAATGAGACATTTAAGATCCGTTAAATTTCATTTGTACGTTGTAAACACGTTGAACATGGAGATTACGTCAGCCGGAGCACGGCGTTTACG
Source organism: Chiridota heheva (assembly GCA_020152595.1). Lineage (NCBI taxonomy): Eukaryota > Metazoa > Echinodermata > Holothuroidea > Apodida > Chiridotidae > Chiridota > Chiridota heheva. The sequence goes on from JAIGNY010000832.1 coordinate 1,443,640, forward strand.
CCGCAAGGAACTGGGCATTTCAGTTGTATTAAAATACAATTTTACCTTGTAAACATGTTAAACAGGAAGTTTATGTCACCCGGAGTACGGCAGTTACGTCGCCAGGATTAAGGCATTTAAGTCGCAGTAAAATACATGTTTACGTTGTAAACACATTAAAGATGGAGTTTACGTCACCTAGATACGGCGTTTAACGTCGCCAGAAATGGGACATTTAAGTTGCACTGATTGAATTATGTTTACGCTGTAAAATACGTTAAACATGGAGCTTACGTCACCCGGGGCCCGGCGTTTACGTCGCCCGGAGCGAGACAGTTAAGTTGCCTTAATTATTATGGGAAACATGGTCACGGAAACACGAATATAAGTCGTGTTTCTGAAGGCGGTTCTGTTCAGTGTAAGTGATGTTTAGCCCAGCGTATTCGTTAATTTTGTTGCCGTGACGTTGGCTTTGCTTTCATTGAAGGCGCTAAACAGGTTTATCCCGTAAGTATCCATCATTTATTGGACTTTATCAGTCTGCAGGTCTGTAGGTTTACAGGGACTCACTCCATTGCAAAAATAATCTTGAAAGCATTGGAAACTTCTTCTGCTGATTTATTTTTTTACGCCGACTGTCCAAGAAAACTTGGAAAAAATATAAATGACAGTCAGAATAAATTTATGGCTCTATTTTCTGTACTTATGTTAGAGATGTTCGGCTTGACAGTGACTGTCGCCGAGCCCTCAATCTTAGTCTTTCGTCCGTCTCCAGTCGAGTATCGATCAACAAATACCCGTAGGGGGTCGAAGTGGCGTCTTTATAGACAGCCATGATTGGGTCCTTTGTATTCATGTGGTACCCTATAGTTCTTATTATCTGTTCGTCTCGATTATTCTTAAATAAAACAAGATACTGCGCGTTGCGGTTTATAGTATGAATTTCTTTAAAAACACAAATTCTGTCCCATCAACTTTACTGTCAAATTCAAATGGTGCGAAACTTTAGTGAATATATCGTTAACAAACTTTTTTCTTTTCTTTTTTCTTATCGTCTGCTATATCCCCAAGCAGGTCGTCAAGCACAATCGCGGTAGGATGTTCCCGTTTTCTTAATTTGAAAATCTCATTTCCGGGAACACCCTCCTTGAAAGTAATACCGACACCCGTTTAAGACAATTTACATGATAAAGCATCAAATACATCTTCTTGGGATACCCCATAGTGCCAAACTATTTCTTCTATTGCGGGGGAAATAAAATCATTGGTGAGTAACTTTTTAACAAATGTGGTTTTTCCACTACAAGTAGGACCCGAAATTACCCATGTAGATGGGTGCTTAAAATCTGTACAGAACATTTCACATGAGGATTGCTTGGATGCCATAATTAATTTCTTCTTCTTCTTCTTCGTCTTCTACATCTACCACGACCTCAACCTCTCTGGGTCCTACGTCTAGTCCTATTGGCTTTTATCCCTTTTATGATCCCCGTTACTGCAGGAATTACAATGGGGAGAATCGAGGAGGACGCTTTGCCGATATCCAATGCGGCACCGACAAAGCCGCCATTTTGAACTCTTCGGCGTCGCCTGGCAACCATGATCAAATGTACAAAAACCTAAAATAAAAATAAAAAACTTTAGAATATTTACACAGGCATCACCACAACTTTACAAATTTGAAATTATTTTATACAATGTTCGCACAATTTCACAAAAAAAAATTCAAAAACATACAGAGTACAGGACCTCTTCATCAACCTCTTTGGTGTTTATTTCACCATCTTCCAATGATTCCTTGTCCTCGTCGAACTCTGAATTTATACTTTTTCTGTTATCGTGGACCTGTGCCTTCCCCAAAAGATACGCCGCTAGTCCGATACAATTCACCATCACGGCCCGAGAATCATGAAAATTACTGGCGTTTGAAATAAGAAATCCCCAATATTGCTGATCCATTCCGTCCAAAATTTAAATTATGCACTGGAATATACTTGGGCACCCTTGTTGCCTCATTTCGAGACTCTTTACACCAGTTTCCAAACGAACTCCATACTCTTTGAAAAGGTTTACATTCACTTGCGCAATCAACCCAAGAGAAAAGAAAAAAGGAATCTGTTGACTCCATTTGGGATTTCCAAATGGTTTCAAATGGTTCCAAATGGTTTTAATTAAGATTTTTTTTTTATTGAGAAACATTAACTAAAAATGAAATGATTGAAAAGAAACCAATAAAGAAGGATGTTATACAAAAATATAATTGAATATGAAATAAATGAAAAGAAATAAATACAAAAGATAATAAGAAAGATATTAATTAAAAATGAAACAAATAAAAGGAAACAATGAAAACTTTAAGTATATAGTAATAAGCAAACGACAAATTAGATGTGAAATAAATCAAAATAAAACAAAATCCAAGTAATATACAAACATAAAATATATCTCCAAATATAACTACTTATATATAAACATTGATATATCTAATAATAAAAATGCTTCTATAAGCAGATTATCTATAAATTTGTCTTTAAATCTTTATCTTTAAATCATTATATCTTTAAATCAATGTATCTTTAAATCAATTTATTTCTAAACAGAAATGTAAGTATAGTCTCAGCCTTTTTTATATATAAACAGAAATATAAGTACAAAAAAATATATACGTACAAAAAATACATACGTACAAAAGAAAAAAGGAAGAAAGGGTATATATGCGCAGCACTTTGCGCACCACAATGCAATGTAACATGTGTTGCATACACTTGCAAACCCAGTTGAAGTTAGCGTCATATTCATATTCATATTCATATTCAGATTTAAATTGTTACCAGCTGAAGAGCCATCTTTCTGTAAGAGCGCCATCTATTGTGATACCAACAAGAAAGCTGGAGAGGGTTTGGGCCACCAACAGAACAAAATATATAAAAAAAAAAAAATTCTTTAATGTTTTACATTTGGTAAAAGTCACATAAAAGTATTTTGTGGGTGGCGGTTGTTGCAATGTAATTACACTCACGAGGTGAAAGCTCACCAACTCCCAAACCAAAAATAATAGACTCATTTGTGGGAGATCGTACCTGGACCATCAAAATCGGGACACTAAACAGCCAAAAGTCGTGAAAATTATTCCTATCATAAGGTTATATCATGGTCCATGGCCCTTGGGCCCAGTGAAGGTTTTGTGCCAGACTTCTGACATTTGCGGGGAAACGCCCAACTACCCCTTAATCCTGTGGTATAAGTCTTATTTCTGGAAGATCGTATCTGGACTCTCAAAAACGGGGCCCTAAATGGCCAAAAGTGGTGAAAATTATTGCAAGCTTAAAGTTATATCATGGTCCATAGCCCTTGGGCCCACTGAAGGTATTGTGCCAGACTCCTGACATATGGGGGCAAACGCCGAACTACCCCTTAATCCATTTTAGGGCCCCGTTTTTGAGGGTTCAGATACGATCTCCCAGAAATGAGACCTATATTACAGGATTTAAGGGTAGATGGGATTTTGCATCCATTTGTCAAAAGCTTGAACAAAACTTTCACTGGGCCAAAGGGTCATGGACCATGATATAACTTTATGCTACCAATAATTTTCACCTCTTTTGGCCATTCAGGGTCCCGTTTTTGAGGATCTAGATACAATCTTCCAGAGATGAGACTTATACCACAGGATTAACGAGTAGGTGGTCTTTTGCCCCCATATGTCAAAAGTCTGGCACAAAACCTTTACTGGGCCCAAGGACCATGGACCATGTGATAACCATGTAATAGCAATTTCCCGACTTTTGGCCATTTAGGGCCCCATTTTTGAGGGTCCAGGCACAATCTTCTATAAATGAGACCTATACCACAGGATTAAGGAGTAGTTGGGCTTTGGCCCCCATATGTCAGAAGTCTGGCACAAAACCTTCACTGGATCCAAGGGCCATGGACCATGATATAAATTTATCTTAGCAATAATTTTCACCACTTTTAGCCATTTAGGGCCCCGTTTTTGAGGGTCCAGATACAATCTCCCAGAAATGAGACTTATACCACAGGATTAAGGGCTAAGTGATTTTTGGCCCCCATATGTCAGAAGTCTGGCACAAAACATTCACTGGGCCTAAGGTCGATGGACCATGATATAACTTTATGCTACCAATAATTTTTACCTCTTTTGGCCATTTAGCGTCCCGTTTTTGAGGGTCTAGATACAATCTCCCAGAAATGAGACCTATACCACAGGATTAAGGAGTTGGTGGTCTTTTGCCCCCATATGTCAGAAGTCTGTCACAGAACCTTCACTAGACTCAAGGGCCATGGACCACGTGATAACCATTTAATAGCAATTTTCCGACTTTTGTTTAACTTGGGCCCATTTCTGAGGACCCATACCCATTCTCCCAGAAATGAGACTTATACCACAGGATTAAGGGGTAGTTGAGCTTTTGTCCCCATATGTCAAAAGTCTGGCACAAAACCATTACTGGGCCCGAGGGCCATGGACCATGTTATGACCATATAATAACAATTTCCCGACTTTTGGTCAATTTGGGCTATTTTTCAGGGCGCAGATACGATAGTAGTAAGAGGTCACTATACAGGCCCGGACGGGCCTGTATAGTAACCCCTAAGATTCGGGCCTGTATAGTGACGCCTGAGATCTGGGCCTGTATAGTGACCCCTGAGATCCGGGCCTGTATAGTGGCTCCTGAGCTTTTTTCCTCTGGGTCATCGGATTGGTCGGGGTCTGTATATTAACCTCTGAGATTTTTCCCTCTGGGTCATCGGATTGGTCACTACCTGTATAGCGGCCATGTGTCAGGTGATTGTAGAGTAAAAGTACCTGCCCCAACCAACGCAGGATACCGTAGGAGGCAAGCCATGGTAGCTCTTTTCCCTCCTTCCGCCCTCATTAGGGTTTTATCGGATCTTGAGTTACTCAACAGTGTGGTCTAATTGAATCACCCAATTGTCGTAGACGAACCTGTCCGTTTCATATAAGGGGACTTGTGGGGATGAAAGGTTTAATACCCGTACGGGAGGGTTGTGAGATCGGGCTAAATGACGCGTTTTGTATAGATCAGTCGATATTCTTTGGCTATGCCTCTGGTGAGAACTTTACCGGGACCGTCTCTCTGGATGCGGTGAGAGTAGTGGACGGGAACGATGACTTCTTCATCATCGTCCCAAGCCCTACCGGTTCCTGGATCCACATGATTGACCATATTTTTCATCGCTTCAAAGTTAACCATTTGAATGGCATTGTGGTCCAGAGTGATGCCCTTCACTTTGCATTCTCTGACAATGACGGCGTCACTTTTGGTTGAATGCACTTTGTAAGCGTAGTTCTTTGGACCTCCCGATACGAATTCGGTGATGTAACTCCCGACACCGTAAGGTTTTTCGAGCTCATCGGTCATGTCACCCAGAAAGATTACGACGGGTGGTTGCCAGTCTCCGGGTCGATGGACGTGGACGATGAAATCGGTGTCGAAGTAGACCACGCGTTCCCCTAGTTTTTTCCAGGTAACTGTAAAGTTTGAGGCGGGCGTGGGCCGTGGTATAGGCTGCATTGAATATGTTGGTGTTTGGTGACACTTCAATATACTCATCGGTGTCGACCCACTGGATCCTGGCGGTAAACTTATTGTTGAACTGCACATATTTTACTTCTTTGGATTTGTCCATCAGCAGTTTGTAGAACTTTTCCAGAGTGTTGACAAACACTTGGTGAGTGTGTTGCGTTGACCAAACTTTCCCCAGAAGGAGTTCAACATCAGTTTAGCCAAGGCACGCTTTCCCTCGTTTTTTCCGATGTTTTGTGGGTCGAGTCGGATACTTTTGCGAGATTCGTAATTGTTGATGTACTGGCGACGTTGCTCTTCGGTGTCGCATCCTGGAGGCCATCCGCTTGCTTCTTGTTTCATTTTCATGAACGTATTGATATAAGCCGTAAACAAAGCTGCTGCTCCGGTTGAGGGGTCGTAACGTACCGTTTGGTTAAAATGCCACACTTCTTCGACATGTATAACGCAATACCCCATCTCTACAGCTTTCTGCAACTCACAGCTCACCCAAGTTCCACGGAGAGCGCGTTGATCTTCGTGGTGTTTGCATGGTTCTTTGGCTAGTGTTTCTGCGCAGGTGGCACATAGTGGGAACAAGAGTTTTCATTGACATCGGTACGGGAGCACGGGATGGTACAGACCACGAGGAGGTAGGACGGTGCATTTGATCAGTCCTTCATAGTCACTAACATCGGTCGTGTTCGGGATCTAGATGATAGTAGGATGGCCGATAGGATACTTGCAGTATTTTTTGACCCACGGGTAGAGTGAGCAGACATCGATATATTTAATTTTTTAATCGTCTACAACGACATGGTGCAGTTTAATGGCATTGGTGCGTCCTCCGAAGAAAGCGTTTTCTTGGTTGCAGAGGTGTTTTTTTCCTCTACGAAACCGAGCATGCTGAATGCGTCGACCGTCTCGGTGCTCCAACCATTTCAACCATTGGAGAGCTTTGATGGATTGGGTGTCATTATCGTAACCACGATGAGGAACCAGAGCGATCGTATTAAGGCGTAGGAATTTTCGTCGAAACATCCGCATACAGGCCATGGAGATAGTGATGCATTTTTCGAAAGGATCCTCTCCGATGGTCTCCAAAACTTATTTTCTGAATCGCAAACATCCTCGAAGAAGCAGTTCTACGTCGCTGCAACAGTACTCGTACATTTTCGAGCCATGTCAAAATCTTGGCCTTCTGCTCCTCATACCAGACGAGAAAATCTTTGCGTTGAGCAGGTTTCATGTGATCGGGATTATAGGTATCAACTGCAGGCCATGGACCGACGTAATTTTCATTAGCTCTGGTGTTAAAAAGGTACGGAAAATATCCCTTTTTCATCTCTGTCAATCCGAACGTCTTGGGAAAGGATGAGAGCGGAGCCGGAATGAAGTTGCACGAGTGAATGATCCTCAAGGTTGTGACATCTTTCTTTTTCTTATTTCTGGCTTTTTCTTTCAAGTCTAAACTCATTAGTTTGGATCCGTTCATCACGACATTGGGGCACATTCCGATGTTGTTCATGTGGCCGAGAATGAAATGGCCATCGTATCCTTTCATGTTATGTGCAATATCCGCGGCTTCTTTGTTCTCTGAAAAAAGTAACCATTGGCAATAGTCTTTTTCAGTATTTCTTCCTGAAAAGAGGTGTTCTCGCGCGCCACATGTCTTGCAGCCTTGACGGATATCATTGTCGTGGATGCAAGTCAAACAAACACGATGCGCCACACAGTAGTTCGGCACATGCATGTAACCACCGTTGTTAGGGTTATCTTCTTGAATGCATTCGAAATCGAATAAATGTATTTCAACGGAGGGGTCTCTCCTTCCCCCTGTACCTCGTTTTCCAGACCGAGAATAACTCGAGCGTCTTCGTCATCGATTTCAACGTATCCTCCTGCTTCTTCTCTATCCTCAATCACTTGCATATAGCAAAGATGGTCGTTTGATTGGTAACTTTGGCAGTTTCAACAGTAACGGTGACCACATTTGTGTTGATCTTTAACAGTGGTACCACAAGTAGGGCAACGACGGATGCGTTGACAGATCGTACGTGGTGTTGTTTTGGTTTTAGGTTTGATGGTGACATTGCTCTTTTTCGGGATCTTCTTGTGATTAGCAAAACATGTCGGACTCTTGAACAATCGGTCGCAATTTTTACAATGTATCCATTCAGTCAATTGGCATTCCTCCTTCTCTGCATTGAAACAGCACTCGCAGACGTTACGGCAACGGTGGTGGTCGAAATCTTTGTATCCTTTGAGGCAGCGATCGCAAAAGTTGGCCACATCCAATAAACCCGGCAGTGAAGTAACAACATCAAAATGAGCATCGTGGCAGAGTAGATCAAGTTGTTTCTCACGAGGTGGCCCTCGGAACACAAACAAGTCGTGGGGAATCGTCGTAAGGACGTTTACTTGGTAGTCAGGCAACACGGCTTGGAATTGGTTGACTTCGTCTAACCCATAAGGTCCAAGCGCCACGCCAGCTTGTTCGTGTAACTCTCTGGCGAGTCTCGTTTGCTCACATTTACCGTAACGAATGTTCTCCCAGTTAACAGTACGATCGGTCTCTTTATCGATGCGAGCTTTGGCGGTCACGAGGGCTCGGGCTAAACAGAGGTGGTCGTTGTTCGTAATGCGGATGATGGATCGTTTTCTTTGAGTGAATTCTTTCATGTTACTGCGTCCACTTCCCCGAGGCATTTTGATGTGGAGGACTCGGATTTCAACATTGCCGTCGAGTACGAAAGCGGTCTTGGATTGTAGTACTCGGGCGATCGCGGATAGGATACGTTGAACACTTACTTGATCTCTTCGCATGAGTTGAATCCATATCGGGATGTCAAACGCCGGTGCATGAATTTCAAAACCCACACGATCGTGCGCTGCAAAGCCTTGGACCAGTCGTTCGATCAAACTTTCGAAAATGGCGTGTAAGGCAATGACGACGTCTCCCTCTCTATTGACCAGTTTGGCAATTCTCTCTCCGTCAAAACGAATCACATGTTCGTTGGCTTCAGAATGGTACCTTGGAATCTGACGTCCTCGAGTCTCGGCAATGTAATAGCAGCTCTCGGCAGTGACTTCCTCGTCCCCCACTTCGTTGCCTTCTACGTCCATATTCCCCAACTTGTCCTGTTCTCCTCTGACCCCCTCCCGATCTTCAACGTTGCCACCCGTTCCTGCTTGCTCTCCGACATTGTACTGTTGTACCAAGTGGTCGACGAATTGGTCGAGCTCCTGAGGCAATTGAACCCCACTTCGAGCCACAATGTCGCTCAGTCCGTCGGTCGTCGGTTGACATTCTTGCGAATCGACGTCCTATTCTTCCATGTCCATTTGCTCTTCGTAGTTTGGTTCATCGATATTCCACCACTTCATATTTATTTGCACCACATAATCGGGCGACACCAAAAACAATTCATTGTCCTCAGAATCAGGCTCATAGTCCACCACCCCTGCTGTTCTCTTAAACGACGATTGGTCTCTCTCCTTATAGTGAGTCATGGTAATCAATACACGCAGTATGCACACAATACACCACAGTAAGTATAACACGCAATGTCAACACGTTATAACTCAATAACTCGTTGTAGTTGTTAGTGTAGCTGACGAACGCTTTCAAATGTTTAATCTTGAATGGCATTCAATACTGCTGCCAAATATGGTCATCACACCACTATTAAGTGACCAATCGGATGGATTCAAAATGATGTTACGTATGTAATGGACCAATACCATTATTCAATATTCGTCTTTCATGCCTTATCCCATGGTTACAGACATCAAGGACATTTAAACAAAGGATCTATATTGATCCAACAAACACACATGGATTATGATTTTTTTCTCACACTATTGATATCGATTTGCCATGCAAACATCTTCACAGATACACCATTTTTATATTATCACATTTTGACCGCCTAATTACTAAACACGCATTATGTACAGAAATGATGTATCGATCGCTTCTCTTTGTCAAACACAAGGACATTTAAACAAAGGATCTATATTGGTGCAATAAACACACATGGATTATGAATTAAAAAAAATCTCATACTATTGATATCGATTTGCCACGCAAACACATCTTCACAGATAAAGAAAGGATCTATATTGATCCAATAAACACACATGGATTATGTATGGCTTTTTTCTCATACTATTGATATCAATTTGCCACGCAAATATCTTCACAGATGATTTTTCTCCATTGTTAAACATAAAATAATCAAAGCAACACCCAATTATTAAACACGCATTATGTACAGTAATGGTGTATCGATCGGCTCTACTAACCCCCATTATTAAACATCATATAATCAAGGCTATAACAAAAAATACGCATGATGTACACAACATGGATCAACTGTATCTCCTAAACAAGGCCCGTTTTACCATTTGACGAAAGATAGATCTCAGTCAAATCAGGGACAACTCCCTGGTCAAATTGCGCTCGGTTTCTTCTACAGTTAGAAGTTCATGTCCTCAAATGACCCCAGAAGCAACACCGGCAGCTGGTACATTCTAAGCACTAAAATAAACTCGTGCAGAAAATCGATCGGTGGACCTATTGATTTTCCCGAAAGACTGTTTGTATTCTCGACACTTTGTGAAGAGAATTTTAGCAAATGACATTTAAAAAACAGGAAACTTGTCATGTTTGAGACCAACGTTTTGAAAATAGGTAAGATTTGAGCGGGGATATTTTTTAAACAGTGTGATTCGAGCGGCGATATTTTTTAAACGTGTACAATTTAAGAACGAAATTTTATTTTCAAATCCCATTGACTTTGCACAGGGAGCAAAATTTGAGCGACAATATTTTTTTAAATGTGTAATATGAGCAGACATTTTTTTCTGACACTTCCTCATTTGAGAAACAATTTTTCTGAAACTCATCATTTGAGAAACAATTTTTCTGACACTCCTCATTTGAGAAACAATTTTTGCTCAACTGTTTTTCATTTGAGAAGACAAAGCTAGCGTCAACGGGGGAATAACGTAAAATATGATAGCTATCTAACTTTAAATTGTATGAGCGCTATGATTACACCATACGTATGTATGTAAACAACCAATATTCCAGTCAGCTCTATCGATCGACATCCAGATAACAAAGGGCGTAGTTCTTTTGGGCCTCTGGAAACATACCATGCTTGATCTCACTTTTGAAATGTAATTCTAAGGGGGAAAGGGCAGGAGGATGCATGTATTTTTAAACAAGAAAAGGGGTGGGGTATGAATTTATTTATAAGGGAAAAAAGGGCAGGAAGGATGCATGTTTTTCTAAAACTAGAAAAGAGGTGGGGTATAAATTTATTTCTATGGGAAAAAAGGGCAGGGAGGATGCATGTTTTTTAAAACGAGAAAGGAGTTGGGGGGTAAAGGGTATCGTTTAAAAATGGAATAACCGGGGCGAAATACTATAGAAAGAGAGGTATACAAGAAACACGTTGACACATCAAACTTGCCTTTTTTTCAATTTATTGACACAGCATTATCGTCAGAAAATAACTTACAGGTTATATGGCACTATAAAACATCACTAATTAAACAATGAATATTTAAAATGAAATTTTAAAAATAACAAATGTGCAAACAAAAGTAACATCAGCAGTTTGCGGGATCCAGTTTACTTTTATTTAATACTTATAAGTTTGCGATACAGCGCCCTCTTTTTTCAACGATTCACTACTTTACTTGGAGTCTGTCCTTACGACGAGGAGACGGGGTTACATTTCGGATGCTCATCGTCTTTAGAAAGTAATCTTTAGTAGTTTATTGGCGTTTAATCTATACTCCTTCGTAATGACGTCGTATGAACGCACGCACGTCCTCGTCGTTACGTTCCAAATCCTCTCCAAACCGTGCCGTGGTGATATCCATAAGTTGTCTTCGTGCTCGGTGTATCAAATAGTAAATGCAGTAGTGGCCACACACGTCTGATCCCGGACTCTGAAGCGGTTTGCGATTGTAGATTACCGGTTTCCCCTTCAGATAATTTCGTATAGCAGGAACATTAGGCAATTCACCATAAGAATCGAAATACTCTCAGGGTCCTCGTTCGGGAATGTAAATGGCAATCCAATGCCGACCCGGTTTCCAGCTCGAATCCGTGTTGATTACCAGTGCGGTCGGGCGATGAAGCGGCTCGTGTAATTGATCGGCTGCGTGAACGCCATTGTACACGTCGCACGTTAAGCAGCGTGTGAATGCATCGGAATTCAAGAGATGTATCAGGTCGGACGTTTTCATGACTAATTGGTGAAGTCATAGAGAATGTTACGGTTTCTATCGATTTCGATGATGTTGTCAAATTCAGCGTAGATGAGGAGGTACGTGGTAGTCGGTAGTACGGTTCCAAACTTTAGATCCAGACGTCAGTTGCCTCTTTTGTTAACTGAATAATGCTGTCCATGAGATCCATCAGGTGTCAGATCGAACGCAAACATTGTGTAACCGTCGAGAAAGTCAGACGGCGTAATATCCATACCCACATCGCTATACAAACGACCTGTGGCCGAAAACAACTGAAGGTAATTGCGTAGGGTCTGGTGTGAGCCAAAGCTGTGGGTGAGCGGTGTGGCAGGATACTGTTTCTCGTCGACATGTAAGGTCAAGTAGTTCAGGTTAAATCCTTGGAAACGAGATGGGTTTTTGGTGTAATCGCCGTTGGATGCAGACGTGTCCACCAGACAAAGCACTACTCGTTTAGATAGTTCACCCCAAAACACGTTGTCCCGTTGCAAATTCTGAGTGCCCATCGGGATGGCGATATTTTGGAGGACGGTGCGTCGAATCTTGTACTTGGCTGGTTCTTGGTTGAGCATAGCGATGTCGTTTAACACGTGGGTGTTGCTACACGTCATCTTTCGCATGTACAGGATGGCGTCCAAGATTTGTACTCGTTAATTGGCATTTTCAGCTCCTGATATCAAGTAAAATGGGTCTTTGTTGCGATGTAACTTCAATCGTACTTCCACGCCGGGTAATAACATGTTGTTCTGTGCAAAGATGTCAGCATGAATCGGGCCCATCATTTCGAAGACTTTGCTGCCCTTGGTAATAATGAAACGATGTTTCAAGCCTGCATTAGGAAGGACTTCAGCCGTCAAGTCGTGAAAATCCATATGACCGGCGGTGTCCTTGAAATACATTTGTGTATTTGCGACTGGAGGTGGGTGTCTTTGGCCTCTTTGTCATACTTGAGCAGCGTTTCAATCATCGCTCTGTACGGATACGTGGGTGTGGAGTCACTGATGAGTTTGCCGTTGAGAGACACATCCACTTGAGAAAACATCGAATGCAACAACTGATTGACGGGGTTCACTTTTTCGTCGTTGATGGTTGCGTCGCAGTTTGTCCCATCTGCGTTCGTAATTTTGACTTTGAGATACAGTTGGGTGTTGTTGATGTCAATGTACTTGGTTCCGCTTCCGGGAATGACGAATTCGATAGGTCCTGTGGCGTGTAAACCTCCAAACGGACGGTATTCGACGTACTTGCTGTCTTCGATAACCATCTGCGTTGGCGGCACGGTAATCAATTCCATTTCGGATATGGAGCACGGTAAAGAGTGAGCGTGAACGAGAGCCATGTTGACGGTTCCGTAGACAAATGACAAATGAGTATTGACCCAAAGTGTTTTCCTTCTTATTTCTGGGGTTGGGCGTAAAACGACGGTCGTTGACGTAAATACTGTTTTAATCGAGCATTACTAAAGGGATTCTTCGGTTTTGTTATCTTGGCTTTTTGCTAACAAAGTGGCTTTCTTGTACCAGTACCAAGTTGTTGCAATCGCGCTTTAGCGCGACCCATGGCTTTTCGTGTCAAACGTTGTCCAGCCGCTTTCGCTCGACGGGATGCAGCTCGTTTCACGCTTTGTCCGGCCAACACGTCTTCCAGAATTCCTGCACCAGTGATCAAGGCTTCTTTACCGACTTCTTTTGCCAAGCTTGCAGCACCCCGTTTCCTGTCCTAAATAGTCCCGAAAGCATTCCTCCGAGACCGTAACCTCGTTGATTTCCAGGTCCTGCAAACACGGGTAAAGACTAAATGAGAATTGATGCGCAGTCTACACAATTATATAGCTAGAGCCACGCAGAACGTCGTTGACGAAAATGTAGCGTGACGATGGTACGTCCCGACGTAAACGGAATTTGTTGTCCTGTTCCATCGCGGAGGGCTATCTCGACCGTGTCGATGGGCTTCCTGTTGATGGGGTAGTAGGCGACGAGTGGAGGTACGACGTCCAGGGGGGAGCCAAAATCCGGCAGAATTGTGACGCTGAAACTCATCATGTGATGATGTCTGTGTACACAAACAGTTAATGAACATTCTGCTTCAGCCATGGATAGCGTCCCTATTCCCATTCGCTCGTCAGCACATGTGGATCCGATACACCGAGTGTTTGCGTGATCTTGCCTTCCAGTTTCACTTCACAATTAGGACAGGCGCGTACTTTCAGTTGACCATTGCCATTGACACCATCGACACGCAATATGTCTCTTCGATTTAAACTGGTTGGTAGATACGTTTTGTCAAAGATTGCCTGTTCATTGAAAAGTTTCAGTTTGAGTGCGTCGCTAATTCCTTGGAGTAAAACTTGCTGGTTTCGTTGCAGATTTGGAACCACGAGTACGGGTACGTGCACTCGACAAGTCCGACTTCCAATTCGCCGTCCAAATGCAAAGGTCTCGGGAGTTTGTTCTTGTACTCGGTGACCGTGTTGTCAGGAAACACGTCCATGGACCCGTTGCTGGGTAGCGTTATGTAAAGCGATTTGGCCATGACGATGACGTTTACGTTAATGAAGGTTTTGACTGTCACACATTATAATTTAACCACGTCATCGAGCCAAGTGTTAAATTTGCTGAGATAACCGTACCATTTGACCAAATACTCCCGCTTCCCATCCTTGCGTTTGTGAGTTCGCACGATTTTTTCGATTTTGTAGAGGGCATCGGCTTCTTTTTTACCAATCCGTTGCAATTCCTCACGGTAAAACGTGCCTTTCACCGGTTCGCCGTCAAGATCTTCCACCGTATACACGATGGGTTGTCGCTGGATTACTTTGTCGATCACAAACACTTCTTCCGACCATTGGGGGTAAGTAACATTTTCGAAATGGGCGCGTCACCATACTGAGCCGAACGACGTCTCCGACGCGTAAAGTCGATGTCGGCTTGATTGTAGACTTTGCATCTCCGTACAGTGTTTGCCACACGTCTAACTCGTTGGTCCAATTCACGTCTTTGGGTGCTCGTCCAATACTTCGATGGCGCGCGGCGTTGTATGCCGCCATCAGATCCGACAAGACGTCCACGTAGTTGTACGTGTCATTGGCCGTAAAATAACGCCACACTCTTGATTTTAACGTACGATTAAATCTTTCTATGACACTTGCCTTAGTCTCGTTCTCCGTCGAAAACAGTTGGACGCCTTTTTCTTTCAAAAATGCTTTCACCTGGCGGTTGTAAAATTCTGATCCTTTGTCTGTCTGCAGCTTCAGCGGTAAACGTCCAGCCTCTTTGAACAGTTTTTTAAATGTAACAAGAAGCGACGCTCCCGTTTTGTTTTTCAGAGAAATGGCCCAAGCATATTTGGAAAATATATCGATGCACGTCAAAAGCCATTTCGCCCCTTTGTTATATCGAGAATAAACACTAACATCGACGAGATTGGCTTGCCATTGCTTGTTGATGCCGTTCACGATAACGCGATTTCTGGGGTATCTGCACCGTGTATGTATCTTGGTTCTCAAGCCAAGATCGAACCGAGGTCTTCGTCAGATTCGGGAACTGTTTCTTGACCACTGCGTGTAGCTTATCGACTCCGGCGAAACCAGCGGAATGTGATGGATTGTAGTAGATGTCTCGAAGGATTTTTTCCACTTTCTCTTTTTCCGTCGCAGATATCTTCGTCGTCATGATGAATCACACGTCCTTTACAACAAGCGCTGATGCATGTAATTTTTTGTAGAAAATTGCTTAAAATCGCTAAAGGTGCTGATATGTTTGCCATAACAGCTACTTCATTACTAAATAGGAAGGATGGGAGTGATTGAATCTTATTAGCTCTCAGGGTACTGCAACCACCGGTTCTTTTGTTTATAACGATCTCTGCGTCGAGTACGTGTCATGAAAGATGTGCGTGGTTCCAACGTTTAGTCGTCGTCGTCTTCCCAGGACCCCGTGCGCATTGCCACTGGAAGGATGTCTTCACGTTCTACTTAGTGGCCATCGTCAAATTTTCCTGTACGTTGAAAACGTTGAAGTCGATCCCACACGTCACGATTGCCGATTAACTATTGAGGAACATTTATGCGCGACAAGCCTTCCACAAATGCGTTGCGTCCTTGCGGGGTGAATGATTTTCGGGAACGGATTGCGTCGTTGATCAGATCCACAACGTGGATTTCAGGCACGACTTGTCCGTCGACCATCAGTTCGCCTTAAGGACTCCATGTCATCTCGCGTAGCACCGTCTTGGTCAACTCTTCTGTTTTTGCTCGTAAGGCTTTGGGTACGCTTTGGGTAATGACCTCTTTGATGAATTGCCTCTCGGGGATTGGCGGCTGTGTCGGTGGTGGTGTCGGCGGGCCCAGCGTTTTCCGTCGGTATGTTGTGTACAGAACCAAAGTATCTTCGTACAACTTGACTTTTTCCTCGTCGGTAATATCACGTCGTTCAAGAATCTCTCGCATCTTGTCATTCAAAACCATCACCTTGGTCTTTTCCGGCGTTTTAAACAGCTGCGTTTGGCGCGTTAACGCATCCGGATTGACAACCATCATCTTCTTCATGATTACAACAGGAGAGGGATCACGGCAGGCAACAAACTCGGAAGCTGCTTTAGTACCGGAGCGACGATGTTAAAAAAAAAATTCCTGCACCACGTTGACGTAACACGTGTCGTTTGTACTTTTGCGGGATGTTTGGGTAGGCTAACACCTGTAACTTGCGTCGATGTCTTGCAATGGCTTTTTTCTCCGACGGGCTCAACTTCACCTTGCCTTCTAATACGTTTAGGGCACACTCACATTAGCAGTGAAATAAATGTTTATTTGTGTTGTTCAGTACGTGAAGACGTCGTCTTGATGTACCTTTAGCGATCGCTTTGAGATAGGGTTCTTGACCCCTCCACTTCTACATAATAAATGACATTACCCCACTTTGGTAAACGTATTTTATAAGTGTATTTACACATCCATGTAACATTGGGTGAAACGCCCAAACAGAGAGGACGAGCCGCTTTAACACTTCGTTAAATTTTTCCATTATAGAAACCTCATAAGCAACAAATCAATTAAATGTACAGTGACATAGACACTACAATTCAAACAATTATCTAAAAGTCAAAGTTACAAGCCAAACGTTGTTCATTTTTTATCGACACTTTGCGGGACCAAGTCATAACGTTAAATAAACTCGTTAGACGATACTGTTGTCCATTTATTTATCTTGGTATATACACGTAGCGTCGGTCGAACAGACCGGTCTGCAGACGATATCGATCGGGCGTCGTAGGGGTAAAATCGATGAACAGGTAACCATGCGGCTCTCGTGTGGCGTCGGTGTAAGCGTCGCGGACGTAACGCACCCGTCCAGGAAACATTTGACGAGCCAAATGATCGATAGAAGAAGCATCGCGCGGATTTTTTGAAGTAGACGAGATAGTGGGTGTTGGGACTGAGGGTACGTCCGCCTTTGAAAAACAAATTCTGTACAAGAAACAACACGGATAAGTTTCGGTGATGACTGCCTTTGGTAAACAGTGTCGTTACAATGGAATTCAGTTCACTCATGAGATAGTCAATGACAATGATATTATTACGTTCCGGATCCAAACGTTTCAGATCGTCTTCGGTGAGTAGGCCTTCAATAAACTCCACGTGAGGTAAAACTTGCTTCAGCGCTTCATAGTCGGGCTGGTTTTCGGCATAGAACCAATAGATGCGTTCAGGTGGTAGGTCGATGAATTCCGTACGACATTCCAACAATGTTCTAACCCAACGGGTCTTTCCACATCCCGTTGGACCTGCGATGATACTGGTAAATGGGTGTTATTGACACTCTTTTATTCTTCAGTAAGATATCTGGGTTAAAGATCAAACTTGAAAAATGTTTGCTTGTAGGTATTGGTTCTCTTAAGAATAGGTGTAATTTTTTTAATGATGATTTTGATATTCCTTGGATCCAGGGAGGTAACTTTGGTTTGTTGGGTATTTTATTTAATGTGGACTTAAATCTCATGATTGACATCAATTATGCTAATGCTGCATCTAAAATGGATAAGATTATGTGTACCTGGTCTAAACGATATTGCACCACGTTGGGTAAAATTACTGTTCTTAAATCTCTGGTCTTACCTCATTTAGATTATCCTTTGTTGACTCTACCGTCCCCAAGTGATGACTACTTGTCCAAGCCTAATTCCACCTTCTTTAAATTTGTTTGGAATAATAAGCCCGATCGAGTAAGCCGTAACCAGATTATTCAGAAATATTCCTCTGGTGGTCTCAAGATGACTAATGTTCTCCACCATGCTACTGCTCTAAAAGCTTCGTATATAAAACGTATTCTTAAAGCTGATGGTAACATGAATTTAAATTACTTGCGTACTTATGGTTTTGATTATGACAAGTGGTTTAATTCAGGTGACGTATATATCAAAACTTTTATTTCTGGAATGTCAAATAATTTTTGGAGAGATGTCTTCAAAGGTTTTTGCAATTCATGGCAAGTAATTAGTTATACAAATAAAGAAATGGAACTTGCTCTGAGTCAACCATTATGGCATAATACCAAAATTCAAATTGGTAATGTTCCAGTTTTCTACAGTCATTGGTTTAGTAAAGGTGTTACTATTGTAAACGATCTATTGAATGATGATGGCTCTTTTCTTTCATACGAAGATTTTATTCATACTTTTAATATTAATGCAATTTTTTTTGGAGTACTACAGTGTCATCAGCTCTTTGAAACATTCTTGGGGTAATATTATTAAGGCAAACAAGAAACTTTGTTCACCGGTTGACAACCATTATCATGTTATGCTTTTAAAGGGTGATTTAGAATGTAAAGCAATTTATTGTACCCTTATTAAGGATGTTAGGTTTACTAATAAAGCTCGTACTAAGTGGGAGAATGTTCTTAACTCCACTTTTCTTGATGACAAGTGGAGACTTTTCTGTTCCATCCCTTTTGATTGCAGCAATGATACCAAGATTAGATGGTTTCAGTATAAAATCCTCAATTGTTTCTTTCCAACTAATGTTTTGCTAAATAAGATTGGGATAATTGATAATCCGCTTTGTTCATTTTGTTCAAGTAACACTGAATCAATTGTTCACTTATTTTATCATTGTAAATTTGTGCAACCCTTGTGGATTCATCTCAACAATGCCCTTAAAAATGGTCGTATCAATATTTCACTCTTAGACCCAGAAACTATCTTGCTTGGTAAAAATCACGATAAACTGCTTAATTTAATTATTATTCTTGTAAAGTATTACATTTTCATAACCAAAACTAATAAGAGGTTTCCAACTATAGTTGCCATGAACTGTTATCTTAAGAACTATTTCAACGTACAGAAGTTCATTTATGAAAAGAATATGTCTGACTCTTGGCAAAAATACTGGCTACCTTGGTATAACTTTTTACATTTATATAACTTTTGATGTTAATGTTTTGTGGTATTATGTAAACATTGTTTTGTTTATTCCTTACTTGTGTTTTGTATATACATTGTTACTCGAGGAGAAGAATTCAATAAATAAAATAAAAATAAAAAAATAGATGCGTTCAGGTGGTGGGTCGTTGAATTCCGTACTACGTTCCAACAATCTTCTAACCCAACGAGTCTTTCCACATCCCGTTGGACCTGCGATGATACAGGTAAATGGGTGTTTCAACAACCCGTCTAACGTGTCGTTATACGATGTCATCGTAAATGATCCTTATCATGTAGGACATGAATTTATATATGAGAGAGACCTACAAAAAGAAATTTTATAATTTCACGTTTGAGGTACTTTACAATCATCTTACACACTCAGTCAGGAAAAGCTATACACCTCGTTAAAAGGACTTTATAGAACAATCGAGACTATCTTGTGATGGCAATCCAATGACCTGGAAACTCTCAGGGCCCCAATACAGACCCCGACCAATCAGAAGCTCCGTCGTCGAGACTATCCTGTGACGCAATCCGATGACCCAGAGGGAAAAGCTCAGCGGCCGCTATACAGGTAGTGGCCAATCCGATGACCCAGAGTGAAAAATCTCAGAGGTCAATATACAGACCCCGACCAATCCGATGACCCAGAGGGAAAATCTCAGGGGCCGCTATACAGGTAGGGATTGGCTGGAAAATCTCAGAGGTTAATATACAGACCCGGACCAATCCGATGACCAAGAGGGAAAAGCTCAGGGGCCACTATACAGGCCCGGATCTCAGGGGTCACTATACAGGCCCGGATCTCAGGGGTCACTATACAGGCCCGGATCTCAGGGGTCACTATACAGGCCGGTCCGGGCCTGTATACTTACGATCTCCCAGAAATGAGACCTATGCCACAGGATTAAGGGGTAGTTGGGCTTTGCTCCCATATATCAGAAGTCTGGCACAAAACCTTCACTAGGCCCAAGGGCCATGGACCATGATATAACCTTATGATAGGAATAATTTTCACGACTTTTGGCTGTTTGGTGTCCCGATTTTGGGGGTCCAGGTACGATCTCCCATAATTTAATCCACTACTTTTTGGTTTGGGAGTTGGTGGACTTTCATCTCGTGAGTGTAATTACATTGCAACAACCGCCACCCACAAATCACTCCTATGTGACGATTACAAAATGTAAAACAGGAAAGGAAAAAAAAAAACCGAACTCGCTCTGCTGGTGGCCCAAATCCTCTCCAACTGTCTTCTTAGTATCCAAGAAGATGGCGCTCTTACAGAAGGTTAGCTCTTCAGCTGGTAAAATTTTGAATATGAATATGACGCTAACTTCAACTGGGTATGTTTGCCTCGGTGCCTGGACTTTATTTTAATTAATAGCCATTCAATATTCCACAAATCCAGTTTCATATCATCATACAATTTGGAGTTTGGATAATTTTAGTTCGCTCGGATCCAGATGAAGAGCGGAATATGAGTTATCTAGCGCAGAGGAATTAGTTTACTGACTTGTGGGGAAAATGCAGGTCAAAAGGTACATAGAAGTCTAACAAAATCATACTTTTTATCATATCTTTCATACTCACGATCATCAGCTCCAGACAGCCAAAGCTCACAATATTCGTCAAAAAGTGGAATAAAAAGCTGAAAATAAGATGTCTTCCCTTAGAATCAGGAGCTATATTTCATCAAAGAGGTTGTATGGAAGCTCTTTGATTTCATCTCTAAAAAACGTTTTATTGGTGCTGGTGCTGCTTTTGGTTTATTTTCTCTACGTCGCAATATTAAGCACACCCAAAAAGGTACAGCCGAGAAAAATATATAATTTGCAAGGCGTTGGGAGTTATCAAACATTGGGTAAGCATTCGTAAGTTACAAGTGTAACTGCTTCGATTTAAGTTGTATATAAAATTTGTACTCAGATGAAAGAGTATTATCTACCTACTGTGATATAGCGGTTATCATACCTGTCAAGAGACCACGAGGCCCTGGGTTCAAGCCTGGGTTGGGTAGACACGCCAGTGTACCACAGCTGGTTATCAAAGGCCGTGGACATTGACTTGGTTGTCGATGTTATGTATGTCCGTACGTCGTATTTGTGTTCTCGTCCGGGTCGTATTAAGCGTTTTGTGATAGCATTGTTACTATCATAACCGAATACGCAGGCGACGACCCCGTCATTATAATTGTGTGTTCACTCGTCGTCGTCGTGAAAGAGTATTACATTATGAGTAGAACCGACTTCAATTGGTCACAATAGTACTTCTACTCTTAAAGTTATTACAAATTAATGTGCATGCCAAAGTGATGGTGTAGGAATTAATACAGCTAAAGTATTTAATGTAATTGTTTATCTATCTTTCCCAATTTATGCTAATTAGGTATAGACGTTCTTTAAATGCTATAAATTTGTCAATTTTTAAGCGAGTTTGATAAAACGTTTGGCTGTTTTTATGGTTTTTAGTATATCTAAATCATTTAAGCTCACGTTCTTGCTACCTGTTCATATACCTCGACGCCATATGTGTACCCTATATAATAGTAAATGCAGGAGTATAACCCCCACCCCTCCCCTCCCCCCTCCCCCTCCCCCTCCCCCTCTACACCGCCCCAACACATTTTCCGGTTACAAACGAAAAATTATAGTACTGGTTGATTACGTTTTCTTAACAGGTTGCTCGCCTTCGGGCATTCGAGGAGAACTTTCCTTGAAAGACTTACATTTTCTGTGATTTCATTTCATTTGTTAGTGCCACTATTTGGCGTCGGCGTGCGGGTAAAGTTTTGTTTGTTTGTTAATTAAAGTTTTTGGATGAGTTTCTTATGATAACGACATTCCAGACATGAATAGCATTTAGGAGCTTAGTCTTGGAATGAATGAAATAACAAATAAAAGATTCCTCGCCCATAAAGAATGAAGAAATAAATTGCAATTGCGAGCCCGAATGTGGAGTAATAACCGGCAAGCTTGGGCGAGCCGATTATTACCAACAATGGGCAAGAAAGAACAGTTTATATCTATTCTATCCCCAAATATAATAAAAAATATCATAAAAAAATAAAAATAAAGAGACTCTGATCAAAGAGCTTCTTGTGTAGAAGCTCTTTGCTCTGATCAAATTCAACTGAAGGAACATGCAACATTACATACACAGTACCGCACATACATCAGTTCAGCTCATTTGCATCTGACGACACAGAGAATTATCGGCGATTTCTAATCCACCAATTTGTGCTTTTGTCAAACCAAAGAGCTTCCACACAAGCTCTTTGGTCAAACGGCCAATTTTTTTATTTTTTATTTAGCTTTCATCAATTTAGAAATGTAACATAAATATTTTGATATACAACAGCAACAATTTTATGAGAAAAAAAAAAATCTGGCTTATCACTTAAGCAAAGAATTTAATTGTTACTTGGCGAGAAAAACATAGTAAAAAGAAAAAAAGGTCAAAATTATAATGTCAGCAAAAGCTTCCAGCTGTCAGTGTAACTACTCCTACTGGTACCGAAAGCAATCTGTAAGCACTGTGTACTGTAATGCCAAGGTTGTAGACCAGTTAAAATAAGGTTTGCGGTCAAACTAATTGCAACATAGTTTATTTTGCCACCGGGGAAAAAAGTATCACAAAGTTCAGACAAATTTATGAAGGCGAAATATGTGCAATTTGGCCGCCATACACATATTATATACAATAGTTTGACTTCGGAACAGCATATTTACATCCATTGGTTAAATGTGATAAATGGAGGGTTTTTGGAGTGGGTCTTACTATTTTGTAGACTGCAGACTGGAATTTGCAGACTAAGAATTTGCAGACTATGACGTTATTTTGGTGAAAGTCACTGCCTAGTCGTAACAAAATTCTTCCCAACTGGTAAACCATCATAATTAGGACATAATTGATAAGACCCCTTTTAATTATGCATCTATATCAGTATATATCACTTATCCTCCAAGCTGCCAAGGGCGATTTCAGTTGAATTGTTGGTCAAGGATCTTGGCTGTGTTCTCACTTGAATGCGACCTTGCGATCAGATTGACTGCAGGAAATCAGAACTACCGATATTTAATCGTGAGAATGCTCACCGGATCTGATCGCAGTTGCTTGATCTCGATCCTACTCGGAGGTATGGCCATGGTCCGGATGAGAAAAGAAAAGGGTAAAAGAGTTTGAATGCCGAACAGTGACTCGTGGTCAGGTTAATTATGCAGTATCATGTTAAAGAATTAGTTCAGAGGTCAAACAAGTCATTCTTATAACAAATAGGACTTCAAAACAAACAAAATAGTGAGAGAAAAAACATTCCAAAATCTTATTCCGTTTAAAGATTTGGTATCATTCGTTTAGAAACGACTGAAATCAGACAAGTTGTGATGTCATGGCCTCAGACTCCTCAACGATTTTGTAATCTATCATATTTTGTCCTGCAATTTTGTGGCTTAAAAATCACGGGATATGTCAGAAAAGTAGTGAAACTGAATCTAGTAAGGGTATTCACTTCCTAATTATACCACTTGAAGAAAGTTTGAGGAGAAATAGTTTTAGATTGCTAAACATTTACATAAATTTTATTTAAGATACACTAACAATTGTTAAGAATGTGAGGAAGAGGTCGCTAACTTTCCATACACTTTAAAAAATGTGTGGTAAAATTTTACCAGGAAAGGGTAAAATTTTAATTAGGTGCGGTACATGTACAGAACCCACTCTTTCCTAGTTGTTTTCACCAAGAAATCCACGTGAAATAAAAATCAACATACACTGGTGAAAACATCCATGGAAGATTTGTTAAAATCCCTGGTGAAATTTCACCAGTAAACTTTGGCTACATTCCACCTGCTTACTTATAAATTTTGAAGATATAAAATCACCAACCATGCGGCCAATAGCAATGCACTAACACAAAAACACCAAGTCCAATAACCAACAACAAAAAAAAAAAAATGTGCCCAGTTAGACATTTGGATGTGATTAAATCCTAATTTAGGCCTAGGCCATATAGTTTTTATATGTGGTGTAACATTAGGAGTAAGCCTAGTGTTAGGCTAGGCATTAGGCTACACTGAGTTACATACAGTACTAGACCTAATGACATGCGGCCTGCTTACACGTGGAATTCGAAGGAAAATAATTACCAACCATGCCAATAGCAATGTACTAAAAACCTTTTTTTTTTTTCTTAATTACGGCAATGAAAAAACGTCTTTTTTTATTTATCTGACACAAATTGAATGTCAAGCTGAACTTCTGATGTAACCTGCACCTTGAGCGCGTATATGTATCGTACCATAACAACAGCAGAATGCTTCGAGGCAAAATTGGCCAATCAGAAGCAGTGTCTCACAAGCTGGACAAAATTTGCCAATGAGATAATGATTTTTCACCAGGATAATCGTCTTTAAGATTAAAATTATTGAAATGGCATAAAAATAACCAGGAACGTGGTCAGGTGGTGGAATCATTTTACCAGGATTTTTTTCAACACATGTAAAAGCAAAATTAAATGTCTTTCTTTAATGGGAATAATGTCAACAAATCATAACATGCTTTACATTATTGTGTTCAATTTGTCGGTGATGAAAGTCAAAATTAGATTTTAAAACATGGAAGCACAGCTCCCTAATGGAAGTGACTATCATGTTTAGGAAGTGCTAGGAAGAGAATCTTGTGTGACATTAAAGTGAAATATTATATTATATTTACCAATATGTTTGTTTATGTTTATGTTTTAAATTTTACCTTCAAAAAGGGAAGAAAAAAAACATGCATTCGGGAAGGTGAAATCCTATATTATTTTTCACAAATGGGGATAACTTATTTGAGGGCATCGATAAATCTGATCTTTTTGATCTGATATTTTACACCACAGTCAAAATAGTCTAATAACGCGCCTGCATATATATGTATCGGTATTGTACCTGTAAATGTATCTTATGATATCCTAAGTACAGTTATCGCTTTAACTACAAAATCTTATTATTTTCCAATTTCTTTGAAAGAGTTCCTTAAAAAATGTATGGGAACAAAACAATATTTTCATATTTATTCTTAGAAGCCAAATTTAAACTTTGACACACACACACACGCGCACCCTCGCACACACACACACAGACATTCAGACAGTCCGCTTTGCTGACAAGAATGTCGCTTAATATGTCATATCTTTCATTAATGTATACTGTATGATTACAAATCCGCGTCAGGGCAAAAAAAAAACTAAAGTTTTGGGTTGAAAAATCTGTGTTAGGGTTAAAAGAAAACAGTGTTTGACCTAAAAAAGCACGATAGGGTTTGAAATTTCACAGTTCAGATCTTAAAATTCTGCGTTATAGGGTTAAAAGAAATCAATATTTGGCCTAAAGATGCATGTTAGGGTTTGAAATTTCACGGTTATATCTTAAAAAAAACTGGGTGTTAGGGTTAAAAAAAAAAAAAAAAAATCAGTTTTAGACTTAAAAATGCATGTTAGGGTTTGAAATTTCATGGCTTAGGTCTTACATATCTGCGTTAATATTACAAATATTAATGTTTGGCTTAAAAAAGCGAATTAAGGTTGGAAAATTTAGTGCTGTTTACAAACCCACATTGGGCTTTAAAATTTCAAGCTTCAGCTTAACAATTTTGGCCACATTTTAGCCCAAAATGACATTGTTTCTTATATTATTTTACTTTAAAACGAATGCGGGGGAGTAGCGTGGAAGGATGAGGAGGAGGGGAGAGGGAGGGGGGGGGGGGGGAGCTGCGTTAGCCCTTTACCTGCTGTATCCTAAAACATTTATGTTTATAGCATAATTCTCTAAAAAAATGCAAATATCACGTGATCTGTACTTAGTATGGAACAAGCAAAATATTAAATTAAATGTTGAAATAAGAAAAAGACATTTTTTCTCCATCCAACAATTTTCACAGTATGATATGATGAAATTTTTCGAGATTTTCATATATATAAATTCTTGCCATAGTGTGAATCGCACCAGACTTTTTCGAAAAATTCAAAATATGCAAGCATTTTGCGAAATTTTTAAAGATGAATAAATAATCATGTGAAGACAGCAACACATAAAGCCCTGGCTTAAAAATTGATTTATTTTTTTCTTAAGTTTTTTAACAATTTTAACATATTTAAAGGTGTCCAATTGTCATGTGACGGCAACAAATAACTATCCGCCATGAAAAGAAAAGGAGAACCCCCCCCCAAAAAAAAATAAAAAAAAAAAAAATGTTTTCTATAGTTTAAAGAGACAAACAATCTCGTCTCAGTTATATTCGTAAAATTGTGATATTCATACCTTTATGTTACATAGGGATGTGGATTGTTTCTAATTAAGTATGTATGTACAGCGTGCATGGTCACTTCCGCGGCAGGTATTGATTGGTTGTCCTTATTTCTGTATTTGGGTAATACCAATCAGAAACGCTGACTGTTATTGTATATTACTGCTTAAGAGAACACAATATCTTTGCCTTAAAGATTTTCAAAATTCAAAAATATGCAGAAATTACAGTTTATGTCTTGAAGAACCAATTTCAAAAGTGTAAACAATATCTGCACAGGAATGACAAATCAATTAATTTATTTTTTGAAATTTTCTTCTGGTATCTATTGAGACTGATTTGTAGCCAAATATCCTTTCAAAACTGAGATGTTTATACAAATTTCACCTAACTAAAATAATCAAGAATGTTTAAAGAGGCGAAATCGTCATATGTGCACAATATTTAGAAATCCTTTTAAATTTTTGATTGGTTGAAGTTTTGCTGTGCGATTTGTTGTCTCGTATTGCAAAGTATATAGTTATTTAAAACGCTTAGAAGGTCATTGCACGAGTTAGCCCAGTTGTTCACGGCAATTGGACGTAGTATTTTTTCTTCAAATCAATAGTCGTGAGTTCGAGCCCCGGTAGAATCGTTTGTTGCGACTTTTGCTTTCATCTTTTTCTTTTTTTTTCTCAGTAATTTTCATTTGGTGACTATTATTGTAGTATTATAATACTAATATTACACTTTCGCTTTCTGACAAAAACGCATTGAAAAAACAAACATGTTTCTCGTCACAGTAACGTAATGCGCTGTGTATGTAACTCGGCACACACAACGTACATGCTAGTGTCTGGCTGTACTGTGGTACAAACAGACAGTGGATCGGATCTTGCGTCCACAACCGGAAGTGACGTCAAAATATCGCATCCCCAATTTTACCGTATCTTAATGAGACGAGCCTCCCTCTTTAAAAAAAACCTTAAAAAATGCCCAATTTTCACGTGAAGAAAGTTGACCTGCCGAAAACTTTTTCTTATTTTTATGATTTACAGAATTCAAAAAAATTAGAAGATGCACAATTGTCACGTGACAGCGACACATAAAGACCTGCAACAAAAGGTCAAAAATGATAATCAATCTATTATTCCTTATCAATTTTCAGCATTTAATTTGAGGTGCCTGCTGCCTTGAGCTGGCAAAGACCTATTGCGGGATAAATAGGCCTTAGAATATTGTGGGACCAACATGTTTCTTCACATGTCACTCTCCGACCAATTCATACTTATTAGTGGAGTGCGTGGCTACATTTTGCCGTCGTCTATCATTCACTAAACCCACGTAACTTTTTATCGACAGAAAATTCAACTAATCATTCCCGCATCCATCCTGTGATTCTTGGACATGGCGTAATCTCTATAGTTTTCAAACCTCTTTCTGCCCATACTTGGCAATTCCCGCCCAACCCTTTAGTATTAGAAAAAACCCACCACCCCCTCTATCTCCCATTTTCTCCGCCCTTACAACTTCCAGCAACAATTGCCTGTAATCATGCTCCACGCGGCCAGGCGTGGTCCTCATCTCATTACGTCGCCCCCGCCCCGCCAATGGACGGGCAATAGTAGTTCCAATCACATATCCCCCGTACTGAGGCGCATGCACAACATTTGGTCTGGCGTGAACAAACTCTTATTTCTGACGCTCTGTGCATTAATATTCACGCAAACAGGCCTACACAGACTTACTACAAACAAGCCAACATGCCTGTCCAACGAGCGAAGCTCAGAGTGACACTGGAATACCCACTTTGCAGCCACAAAAAGGGGCTACAACTATCTAATCGAAGTTATGTGATCTTTATCAAACTTTTCATCATCTTAACATCCCTATGATTAGCCCTCTTAACCCCTTACTCTCCCCCTTTAACCCCTCTTACCCTCCCCTATTACCCCCTCTTACCCTCCCCCTCTTACCCTTCCCCTCTTACCCTCCCCTCTTAACCTCCCCTCTTAACCTCCCCTCTTACACTCTTAACCTCCCCTCTTACCCCCCTTTTACCCCCTCTTACCCCTCTTACCCCCTCTCACCCCTCTTACCCCCTCTCACCCCCTCTCACCCCGCCCCACCTTGTATGGCTTTTAACTTGAAAAGCCCGTACAAGGCAATCAAGGTAGCAGGCAATCAAGGTAGCATTTAACTAATCATTTGCCCCATTGAAACTTATGGTACAAGCGACCAGTTTGGGATACTTTTCCAACCAGAACACGGAAATTTGGGATATTTTGTGATGTACAGTATGTTGTGTGACACAACCCTCCCCCTCCCCCACACACATACACGCACACACACACACACACACACACACAGAACAATTCCTATACCTATGAGTTAGCCCCTGACACAAAGGTCGCTCAGGTACTTATATTTCAATCTCAGAACAATCTTTCATTGCTTTCAATGAAAAATATATTTTGCTCTGCACTGACGTCCGAGCCAAGGTTTTCCATCTTTAAAGTACCTTCCTTCCCCCCCTCCCCTCCACCCCTTCCACCCTCCGACTCAGTCAACCTTGGCAGGGATGGCGGAGCGTTCGAAATATTGGGGCTAATTTGGTCGGGTAAAGTGATAACACAATCTATTCAACTAAATTATTGAGAGGGGGTGGGGGGAGGGGGGGGGGGGGGTTGAATAGCCCGTTCTCCGTCAACCTTGGCAGAGACGGCGAAGCGTTCAAAATATTGGGGCTAATTCGGTCGGGTAAAGTGATAACACAATCATCATGTTGGCTGAAGCTCCTCAGCCCGTTCTCCATGAATCCTGGCAGAGACAGTGTAGCGTTCAAAATATTGGGGCTAATTCGATCGGATAAAGTAACAACACACATGTTGGGTATCGGAAGGAACTCATGGTAGGGGGGCAGAAAATCCAGCGACTGAGAATGAGGATCTGAACCAGGCTGCCAGGAAACATGGGATACTTCTATAGGTCACTCGTGAAATGACAACCATAGTGTTATTTATAGCTGCATATGGTCGGTTTGGCTTGGCTTGGCTTGGGTCGGTTTGGCTTGGTTTGGGTCGGTCCATGTTTTACAAACGCCCTTGCATTACCAGTGTACGGTGGTTTGATATATCTCGAGCAAGGAAGTGCCATTTAGCTGTTGAGAGTCAGATAGTATGACCAGGTGTGTTATAGTAGATAATTTTGAGATCCATAAAAACAAGATTTGCAGACAACCTCAAATTAACATATCCCATTTGAAAGAAATCGCATACCTCAGTAGCGTATTTAGTGGTGGTCGGGTAGGTGGGTGGGGGGACAAACTGTACCCTGGCAAAATTCCATAAGTGATATGTAAGTATTAGAGTTTAGGAAGCTCTCGAAAATGGGGGAGGGAGCACGACCTCTTGGGAGCATTTTCAATGATATGCATGTCCCCCATTCCAATCTGTTGATAGAATAAGTGAGCCCAAAGCAACAACTTAACGTAAAGTAAATAGGGCATTTCATTTTTAGACAGGAGAATTTTTCCAATAGAGAGACATTCCTCCCATACTTGGGGCTGACAAAAATCACCATTTCCTACTATTGGGACAGTAATTGAAGGGCAATTTTCATTTTCAAAAGAGGCAATTTTCAAGTTTTTAAAAGGGCCACATACTTTTGTCATTTTCGGAAAGGTGTGTGTGTGTGGGGGGGCACTTGCCTCCCCTCTTTCAGTGCCCCACATTTCCTATACCTATGGTAAGTATATAGCTGAGTATGCCAGTAATAATAGGCCTATTGGGAAGAAAACAAGTGTAATAATGATTTTCTAAAGTTGAATATCGCCCAAAAAAATTTTAATAAATTTCTAGCAGCCTAGTGAATTTATAATTTGCAATCGAGAAAATTTCTCAGGCCATTTTCTCTAATTTTTGAATTTTCTTCTACTGCCGTTATTTTGGGGAAATTTTAAAGCAATTTGATTAAGTTTCGCAACATTCTATTCAATTTTCGGGGAATGTTCTTTTATTTCTAGGACATTTTACTTGAATTTCGGGACATTTCCAAGTATTTATACCGAAGTTTGCAATATGTGTTTCGAAAATTTGCTTCATTTTTACAATTGCATCTGGCCTATTAACAAGAAATAAGATCCTTACGTTTCGCTTCTGGGTACAGCCACTTCCGTCTGATTACCGACCCGACATCGAAAGCTAAATACGCCATTGCTACACATGAGAGGATGTTTAACTGCACAGTTGCATGTTATCATCCCACAGTCCAGGCTGGGAGGTAAAATTGGGAAATTATAAAAATGAAATTGAAAAATTGGTTAAAAGTGGATGATATTTGTTAAAATTATTAGAAAAGCTTGTAAAATTTGGCAAAATTTTCCCCAAATTGCAGAACACTATTAGTGTCATCGGCCTGTTCAAACCAGAAAATTCTGCCGGTGTCACATCTCCGCCCCGCTCCCGATAAAATGTCCTTCAGATTCTTATCTTACGATTGAATCTATATTATTTCTTAAAGTTTGCTTAATCAAATTATGCCATGTAAACGGTACATGGCAATGTTCACCTTCCTCAAATGCATCTATAGTGATTGCCAGGCTGCTAAATGGTATGCGAATTTTACCCCTCCCCCCTCCCTGCTCAGCTATGCAGTTAATGTGTTGGTGTAAAATATAAGTATCATTTTAAAAATCAAACAGAGAGAGTATAGGAAAAGTTGCCCTCTCTGCGCAATCGTGTTTCCATTTTGGAAGTACTTGTCTGCAAATTTCAGTCTACAAATTCCAGTCTGCAAATTCCAGTCTGCAAATTTTAGTCTGCAAATTCCAGTCTGCAAATTCCAGTCTGCAAATTCCAGTCTGCAAATTCCAGTCTGCAAATTCAGTCTCCAGCAAATTCCAGTCTGCAAATTCCAGTCTGCAAATTCCAGTCTGCAAATCTCCAGTCTGCAAATTCCAGTCTGCAAATTCCAGTCTGCAAATTCCAGTCTGCAAATTCAGTCAGTCTGCAAATTCCAGTCTGCAAATTCCAGTCCAGTCTGCAATTCTTTCCAGTCTGTAAATTTCAGTCTCCAAATTCCAGTCTGCAAATTCAGTCTGCAAATTCCAGTCTGCAAATTCCAGTCTGCAAATTCCAGTCTGCAAATTCCAGTCTGCAAATTCCAGTCTGCAAATTCCAGTCTGCAGTCTGCAAAATAGTAAGACTCGTTTGGGAGTGTAGATATACACAGGAAATATCTCCATTCTCCCTGGCTTTTTTGCACAAAATGAACCTATACAAATTTGCATAAATCCAAAATGGCCGCCTCAGATATCATTAATTTTCTAAGTATTATTGTATTTAAATGATCTTAGATTATATTTTTTCATGGCAAAAGATTTTAGATAAGGTGAGTTTGTCAATCTCATTTTATTAAGAAACAAGTATAGACCTAAGTTGTATCAATCCAAAATGGTTGTCATACACATATTGAATGCAATATATAGTTAGAAATACATATGAAATACACTTGTAACGCATGATAGGATCTCTGGCCATTAAAATAAAAACCATGTCAAGTACTTCACAACAATTGTTCTGGAAATGCAGAGTAAAGAAACAAAACTAAATTACATAACTTTCAAATGACCACCATGTAAATGGTTCAAGCAATACGTCCAGGAGGGGAATTATAAACCCAGTTTGCATAAATCCAAAATGTTTACATAATGGCTGTTTGCTTAGGAAACAAATATTTACATGGTTTTTGATGGTAAGTAATAGTTTGAATGTTTACATGTAATTTGTTTAACTGCATAGGATAATTGTATTTTCTCAGTGCTTGCATACATAGATAGGAACCTTAACTAATTTGCCTATATCCAAAATGGCCGCCTCTTGCATAGTTAATACCTACATTTTCCCTCAGCTTTGAATAGGTATGATTAAGGATTCAAAAATATAATTTTTGCATCTGCAATATTATTTATGAAAATCATTTCAGTATTTGATGTTATGAAGTAGGTGTAAGCTTCATTTTGCAAAGATCGAAAATGGTTGTTCTGTACATTTTGCATGCAAGATATAATAATCAAATATGGCTACCTTTTTGGAAATGTTACTTCAAAGTTCACAGTTCATTCACAATTTCTGTTTATCAGAGATATCTGGCTCCATTGCGTTGGTACAGCCTACTCCACTGCATTTTCTGCAAACATTCCTACAGTGCAAGTTGTATTTTCGGCATGTGCATTTTCTGGTGCTGCAGTCCTTTTTGCAGTTGCATTGAATAATCTGTAACAACTCTGGTGGAGTCGGAGGTTGATTTGTTGGAATATGGTTCAACTTTAGTGGTGCTGCGAGCTACCTTTTCACATAATTTAAGATATCGTAGTTTATCCAATCCACAATCATCTCTTCCATTATACAAGGCAATCATAGCCTTCTCACCTACATCTACAATAAATGATCGATTTGTCTATTGAATCTGGTTGATTTGTGCACATTGTAAGAAATTTGCATCTGCTTAGGTCTTCTTGATTCCAGTCCCATTTTCCACATTGAAAATACGGGATGTGGTATCACAACCGAGGAGAGCATGGAGAAAAAGGATGTGTTTGCAAATGGTTGGTCCAAGTGAAGTCTTTGCTTTTTTCAAGCTCCAAATTCTATCTTTATTTGAGTTATTCTTGGGTGTTGGGGCAAGAAATATTTCATGTGAATTAACATCAGGGAAGTAAAGAAGAAGTACAAGGAGATCAGTGTCTTCTCCAAAAACGACCGTGTCTTTGACTTTCGACCAGGCTACAGCTGTCTGAACTATGAGAAGGTCAGCATCTTGTTTCGCATGGTTTGTTACACAACCTGCTTCTTGTAGTTTCTCACTCATGAGGTTAAGGAACCTTTGTTTGTTTTGTTCGTTATTCAAAAAGTCCTCTCTCTTTGACTAAAACATCACATTCCCAGTGAAGTTGACAATTACGCCTGCACTGAATCGCGAGCGTCTGAGATAGGTTGTGTCTTTTGTTGTAGGACCATCTTAATAACCATCAAATATAACCAGAGTTCTACCATATCTTTTGGTCACATGCCGTACATACTGGTTACACAAGCTATCATGTGTGATCCCTCTTGACCGGGGAAGAAAATGTAGAAGTGAGCCACCATCCAAGATGTATTGAACATCTTTGCTATGCTGCAGCTGAGGAATATTTATTTGAGACCAAAGATAATCTGGAAGTGCTGCTTTGTTGGGTAAGAGAGTTTGGGAAGATGATTAAAACAATGCAGGGGAAACTACAAAGCTCATGCTTAAACAATTCATGCAGTTTTTTCCATATTTCATCAATCGTTATCAATATCTGAAAGGTAAATGGGGATTCACCTGCACCGTTTCTCCTTTAATCTTTATTGCTGATTGAGCAGCAAGGGCTATTGCAAGGTTTGCTTTTCGGAAAGTGTATTCGTCTACAGTATATTCGTCTACAGCCTACTTGGCCATCGTTTCCAAAATCTTCGTCCTATCTCTTTTGCATCATCTGCATTAACGTTTGTGTTGAGCTGTTACACCATTTGATATTGAACAGTGATGTGTTGCCAGAAAACGGATCTCTTTCTCGGAGGTAGCCCACTAGTACAAGAGTGCCATTCACATCGCGTACCTGACAAGCATTATACCCATCTTTGTGTTGTTCACTTGTCTCATATGCAATATCTGTTATCTGTTGCATGGCATTGTTTACCTTGGCACATGCAGGCATGGACAATAACCAAACTGTCCGCTGAGGTTTGGTCATCCCAAGCCCTCTTGTCAAGCCTCTTCTAGATTTTACACTTCTCATTAAGACCTGTTCAAGTATGAGATTAATAAAGAGTCCTGCCCAGTACCTGTCACTTCGTCTTACCACATGATGTCTATTTTCAAACATAGCTTGCACATCTGGATGAGTTTTAGGTAACTCCAGCATTGATTGCAAAGTACATGTATGCAGATTTTGCATACAGAGGCTGTCCCGAAAGCATATTACTAACAGACTGCAAGTGCAGTTTTCAGCTTCCTGTTCTTTCTGCTTTCAAAAACTTTCCATATATCGATCATATCCATGTAGTGCAACTAGAGCTTTGCTGTGCGTGTTGTTATCCCTTCGATTTCCTCTTTGAAGCTGTTTCGGACTCTTCTTTAAGTTTTGGAAGTACATGCTTTATCCACTGATAGTGTTAAATTGATCGTAGCTTTATATATTTCTACTGCTTCTTAATACCTATTGGGCAGGAAGAGTCTGTTTGCACATCCAAATCGCCTTCATCGCTATCTTGATTTGTGTGACTTAAGGCTATGCTGGTTTCTTTAGTTGGCACTGCAACGTTGTATGCTTTTGCAACAAGAATGCTGTTAAGTGCTGCATCCACAAGGAGATGGCCTTGTACTGCTCTAGATACAGCTTTGCCTGTTAACATATGACAAACAGACTTGCTTGTATATATTGTTTCCAGGACCTCTTGCAACCCTGAGCCAGCCATCAAATGTCCGATACTGCCCAAGAAGCTCATTTCTGTATGAAATCCACCAAGTCTCAAAACCACCTTTCTTAGGTCACTAGTGCTTGGCTGAAACTGTAATAAGCAGAGCCTTCCAATACAATGGCTGATCAAAAGTGATGATAGGTGTAACCTTATATTGTGTAGCTTGGGAGGTCACAAACTGAAGTGTTGAATATATACAGAATGGATCACTTGTATTTAGGTCAATGCGTGGAAGAAAGGTAACTGATGACTGACCTGGATGAGTACTTTTATGCATCATTTGCATTATTCCAGACCATACAGGCGTTTTTGTTTGATGCAGAAGAGAGGTCTTCCATAGAAGATCCAGTGGTGCAGTTGGATCTTCTGCTTCATTAGATGGTAGTGGTTGATAGATTATTGATGGGCATGTGCAGGGCATCGTGAAATGTTCAATGGACACACGATCATCAGCTGCAATGTTGTCACTTGTCAAAACTGTTCGTGGTACAGGCTTGCTTGATATCAATCTTGGTGTAATTGCATCAATAATGCCCATCCCATGGAACGTGTCTGTGCCATCTATGGTGTCAATGTTATGGTCCATGCTATCTGCTGCAAACTGAACTGCATGATTTGATGTACCACCAGAAATTTCAGTTCCTTGTGTTACCGCAGCATTTTGTTCATATTTTTGAACTTCTGAATAAGAACAGGAAATTCCAAGAGAGTTAAGTGTGTCAACAAGGAACCTTGATGCAAAATGATGGTGCATCTGAACCCCAAGGCCCAGGTGGAGTGAAGCCAACATAGTTCTTGGGCTTGCATCATTGCTTGTCCAATGGTTATTACTTTCAGATCAGTACATTTGCTTACAACAAATATACTTTGCAAGAGCTGTTTCAGTGTAAATGGAATGAATGACATGGCACTCTCTGTATTTTCATAGCTTTTGTGATGGGATATGTATCACGTGTGACATGCAAGGATGTCACTCACAATTAGTTTTGCAGCAGTTTTTATGATTCTCAATTTCTTCAATTGTATGTCAGTTTCTCTTTTTTGGTAATGAAACGCACCAAGTGTTGAAGTGGCTGTATCACGAAGTGTTACAACTGAATATTTTTCTGAAAGTATTGTTATTACGATTCTCTTTCCAAAGTGAGATTGCATTTGCTTTTTCATATAGATATAACTATATGGCTCATATGAAGTGGTTTTAAGGTGGTCTGCCATCTTTTGAACTAATTCCTTAATTGTCTTTAGCTCATCATCATTGTCCTTGAAATGTTGCATTGTTTAGGCACTTGTCCTGTCATCTTTTGCAGGTCTGCCAACTTTGGCGCCAAGTTCTACTGCTTGAGGTTCAACTGACAATCTACGAGGAATCTGTTTGCCTGTCCTGAATATCACACTACACTGCTAATGATAGATGGCATTAGGAGCATGAAGATCGGTATTAGATGCAATCCTTCTAAACACCATCTCTGCCCACTGGTCTTTTCTTGTTTGACTTGCACTTAAAATGGTTTCATAAAAGTCTTTAGTTCGAACAAGAAATACTCCTGATTCATCACATTTTCGTTTTCCAAAAATCTGATATGGCAGGTTTTCCACAAAATAGACAATGTTCTCTAAATGAAAAGGGGGATTGTTCCGAACGAAGAGCTAACTTCCCTTGAGATGTTGCTTCCTTAAATGCTTTATCACAAGCAATATAGTAAGGATGACAATATTTGCTTCTGCATTGTTTGTGTACAGCATTCCCTTGCACAGCTTGTAGGTCAATACCACGTTTTTCACTTGAAATGTTAACACTTATACATCATTTAGCTTCAAGACATACAGTACAATCTCCATCTGCAAAAGAATTTTTACAGATAAGACATGTTTCAGTCATTTTTAAGCATTTGTGAAATATTTGGACTCAAAACAATTCCATCTGCCAAAATGTCATTACAGAATCCGCCCCTTGAACGCTACTCCATCCTTGTTTTCTGTGCCTGTGGCATTCTAGTAACCGCAGGAAAGATAAGGTGACATTGACATCCAGGTCTTAGAAAAGTTTTGAATTTTCTATTTCATTTCCACAAACATTGTGCTCTTAGTGTATGAAATATGTGAAATTTGTTTTACTTGTGCAAATTGTTAGAGAATTAAACCTTTCAAAAACGAAATTGATGCTATATTTCGTATTTTGTGATAAATCATTTCTAACTTTTGAAATGAGTCAGATGTCTAGCTGAAGTGGGTTTAAGTGTTGCATTCTAAGTTTCGGGTTATAACTGAGACTGCTTTTAGAATTTTATATTTTTGATTGTCGATTGTATGAATTAATGGTGAACTGGAGAATAGCAGTAGTATAAGGCAAGTAGAATCATAACTCTCATTCTCCGCATGGATGGATCACGAAAATTGAAGGACATTTTTTGATTAGCAACAACATTGATGGAATTATTACTTTTGAGTGCAATTTCTCTGCCTGTAACGATAATATTTGGGGTCGTCCCCCAACACCGGCTCGAGAGATGACCATTCCGACACCCATATATACACATACTCTACATTGTTTAAATCAAAAGGAAGCCTAGTAATTGCTTGTATATCATTGTGAAAGGAAACAAAAATAAGGAGTTACAAAAGAGAGTTTAAAGTTTTGATTTGATAGTTGGTTGTGAAAATTTGTGTTCAAATTATATTATCACTGGTGATTGATCGTGTTCCAATAAAATGAATGAAACCTTGTGTAGATAACATACATAACATCATAATGAAACTTTCAAACGCACGCGATGGTGGCAGGGGAGATATACACCCAACTGTAAAATGGATGGAAGTTCCGGTGGATGGAATCGGGCAAAAAATATAGTAAATATTGGTCCCAAAAAGTGAGAGGCAAAATAGTTCCACTAGCAATGCAATTTCTTTTGCACCATATTTTATTGAAAATCAGGCAAAATGTCGCGAGAATAAAGACAATACTATTCGGGCAAAACCATCTCGCCCCTATCGACGCCTATCATCATCTAAAACAATTATTTCAGGGCTGTAGAATCTGAATGTGTCACCATGACCACGGTTGGCTGAACTATGGATGCCACTGACTCCCTTGCCCTATGGGTGGCGGACGGGGTAGGAGGTACACGTAATCATATATAATTTATGTAGGTAATTCTTAAGAAACATTGTTCATAGTTTAGAACTATACCCTTGCAGGCATTTAGCTTTTTACTGTAACTAAAGACTCCTTTTTCCTGTTTCCATGTCTCAGATTTTCATTAGAAATCTTAAATGAAGAAAACGTCCTTATTGGATTTTCTACCCCTTGCCCCAAATTCCTTCCGCCACTCGTACGACACAGACTGCGGAATGGACCTAGCAGATCCCTAGAGTCTCCTAGGGATCTGTTAGGGCCATTCCGCAGTCTGTGTCGTACGAGACGGACTGCGGAATGGCCCCTATAACAATGCAACATTATATGTTAACATTGCTACATCGATTGTTAAGAATGCTGTATCGGATGTTAAATGTATTTTAACTTTGCTGCATCAAATAACAATGCAGCATTAGATGATAACACTGCATGCACCTTCTTCCGATTCAAGGTAGCGCTGATTAACCAACATTTCTTGCTCTTATTGCTATCACAGATGTCAACAATGCTGCATCAGAGTTAAACATTGACGCTGCATCAGATGTTAACATTGTTGCATCGTATGTACACAATGCTGCATCGGATGTTAAGAATGCTGCATCGGATGTTAAGAATGCTGCATTAGATGTTAATTATGCTGCATCACAATTCAACAATGCTGCACCAAATGTAAAAAATGCAGCATCAGATATCAAAAATGCTGCATCGAATTTCAAAAATCCATCACCAAATGTTAACCTTACCGCTTCCAAAGTTGCTCCTGTATCAAGGTACGGAAAGACAGTTTTTGGAAGAGTGAGTAGTAAAGCATTATATACTTTATAAACGCATATATTAACTCAATATACCCAGGCCAGGGGAGGGGGAACGGAAAGAAAATTTCCAAAATACTTCGTGTAACTTCAGTCCATCCCAAGTGGTAGGGGGTGTTTAAAGAACAGTGACCTGAATGACCAGGGAACAGTCCAGACAAAAAGGGAAATCAGTAACGTTATCAGTATATGGTTCCTCCTTCCCTCCAGTTTTGCGATTTATCACGGCCGACCTTACCTATACAGGGTCTCCATGATCAAATGACACGTCAAAGAAACATAGTGCTATTTTGATAAACACTCAATTGTTGGTTCAATAATTGTAATCTTGTAAATTTTGAAAATACTTCGTCGAATTTCGGCCGCTTCCCAAGAACATTGTATGCAATTGTACCTTCTCACACTCACTTGACTTCTTTTAATATTGTACCATGAATGAGCACTCAGATCGAAAAGTGAGCATATTATTATAGGGTCCCGTCCAGTGCCGTCGGAAGGTGTCTCATGTTGTGTGCTTGTCTGTGTGTTTGGGAGGGGGGAGGAGGGAGAGGGGCTGAATTAGCATTTGCTGAAAGTTTATAGCACGTTAGCGCTATCGGAGCGAAAAGCGATAGATTTTCGGCCTAGGGGTCCAGGGGCCTGCTTAAAGGCCCTAGGGATCAAGAGTGAAGCCCCGGTATGGGGCCAGGGGAAGCTGGTGCATTTGAACTCTTTTGTGGGTCTAAAATGATCGCACTTAAACCCATTTGGGTATAGTCAGGCAGACAGGGTTTTTTTAAAGGAAATTTCATTTGATAGGTTGGTTTAGAGCAGGGGCGAGTCGTAGGAAGCGGGGGCGGCGGAAGCAGTTTTCTGCACGAGAGGATTTCACCATTCCGGTTGTTGGTAAAAATTGAACTTATTTTTCAAACGTTGAAGAAAATTTCCCGAGAATTTTCCCGAAAATTTTCCGAATATTGAAGAAATTTCCGGAAAATCGGAAAAAAATGCCCAAAATTGAAGGAAATCTCCTGAACATAGAAGAAAACCCCTACTCCAAAAAATTAAGTTGCAAGTAGGCCTGGTCATGGTTGTAATTCCCGGGGACAGGGGGACATACCCCACCCCCTCCCCTTCCCCACATATACACACCCACACACACAGGCACACACACTTTTCAGTCAAAATTTAAAAATTCAGTACATTTTAGGCCAAAAATATACCTAGACTAGTTACTGATACGGTAATCAGGTAAATGAATGAACACTCAGATTAGATCTAGACGGCGTTAACTTAAAGACCCCGGGGCGTTTTTTTCTTCCCTTCTTTTCCAAGCTGGATAAGCAATGGTAAATTTATCAACCAATTAGGTGCGCAAATAGAAAGTTGAAAATATGATTATTCATCATAGGGTACGAATATAAATATGAATATTCATATTTCAGTAGAGACGAGTTACGCTAATTTTCGCATATGCATACATGACGCGTACGATTGATCATTCGACGATGTTCGTTCTCTCAGAGAGCATTTGAGAGTGGCGAAAATTTAATTTATCTGTTCATTTTCAAGCAAATAGATACCACTAATTACCATTTATCATCATTTTCCACGTTTCTCCGCAATGACACGCTCCCACACGTACACTAGACTACTAACCTCGAGCTTAGTTCTTCAAAAACTGCGAATTACCTGATTACGACATTACCTGAATGTAGAAGCTCTTTGCCTGAATACGAGAGAGCAAGGACCTTGTGTGAAAGGTCTTTGAGAAAGCATAACTACTTCCCAGCCATTACGCATTCTGAGGTCTGAACTGCAATGTTTATCGTGCATACATGTACGCCTACGCACATACAAATGAGGAGCTTCACATCGGTTTTAGCCAAGGACTAAAACGTAATGAATATTCATAAGACCATGATCATAGCAACAAGGTGAAGTCATACTAGAATATGATTGATCAATAAATTTGCCTTTGCTTATCTAGCCTAGAAAAAACAAAACAATCGCGACCCGGTCGGACGGCCTCCCGATGTAAAAGTAAATTTTCCCTCCCCCCCCCCCCTTTCCCCTCCCCCCACAGTAAATTTTGGCCCCCGGCCCTTATTTTCTAGGAAATTTGGGGCCCCCAGACAATAAAGCCGTAGCCATTCAGTAAATTTAGTCCCCCATTATAGTAAAAATTATCCGCTAGGAAATTTGTTTCCCCGGTCTTTCTTTCCTAGGAAATTTAGTCCCCCACACCATATAGCCGTAGCCATTCTGTAAATTTGGTCCTCCATCATAGAAAAACAGTCTGCGCTCATCAATACAGGATGCAATTTCATAGGCAACAACTTCGATGACCGACGTTGCCGCGGTGTTTTGAAAACAAACAAATTTTTAAAGCTTCAGTTTGAATTGTCTACATTTGCTCGAGGTGAGAAAAACAAAGAAATTTATATGAGAGTTGTGTCGGTATTGTCATACCTTAAAAATCCAGACTTGATCTTGTAAGAGTTTGCTTAATTACGCAACATGGGTTATCAGATTATATTGTGATAAGTATCAATCTTTGCTGCTGACCTCTTTGCGTGAGGGTGTTGCCGAATTTTATCTATGGATTTATTTCTGAGAGGAAAAAAAAAACAGTACATTATTTGTGGCCAAATTCTACGAGTACAGCGGCGCTGTATTCCTTACATAAACGACCAATTTCGGTTTTAGCTTATCATTTCAGTACACAAAAATTAATTGAAGGAACCGTACAGACACACCTGTAAATCGGCTAGTGAAATCAGTCCAAGGGGAACCAAATTCACTAGACATTCCTTAGGAAATAAGGACAGGGGGTGGCCCAAATTTACGGAGGGCAAAATTTACTATCACACCGGCCGCAGGCAGCATAACGTTATACAACATATGATAAGAATATTGTGGTAACTATGGTGTTTATGGTATGGTTCGCCATCAAAACTGATCTACGATTTACAGCCTTTCTATTTTGTATACCTCCTTCCTCTGAGTAAATTTCCACACTAACACAATATCGTTTTTCTCTATATTCTCAAACCATTGCTTAAGCTTATCACTCTGTGTAATATTTATAACAGAATAGAAAGAAAAAAAAAGAACAAAAAGAATGATAGCATACTATTTGGTAATCTAAGAACAATGTCAGGTTTATTAATGGGGAGAATGGCTTAAAAAAGATAAAAGCCATTTCTCTTTCATTTCATGCCGAAGGTGTTAGAGTTTGCTGTAGTCACTTCAAGACGAAGCTTTTTCAAAATTGGTAGCCTTTCGTCAGTACAAGTCCCCCCCTTCAATATATATATATATATATATATGTATATATATATATATATATATATATATATATATATATATAAATATTTATATATATAAATAAATTTGACAAAAAATCATAAAATCATAATCCTAATCATAATTATAATCATAATCATGTCAACAAACTGAAACCATATATATATATATATATATATATATATATATATATATATATATATATATATATATATATATATATATATATATATATATATATATATATATATATATATATATATATATATATATATATATATATATATATATATATATATATATATATATATATATATATATATATATATATATATATATATATATATATATATATATATATATATATATATATATATATATATATATATATATATATATATATATATATATATATATATATATATATATATATATATATATATATATATATATATAAATATTTATATATATAAATAAATTTGACAAAAATCATAAAATCATAATCCTAATCATAATTATAATCATAATCATGTCAACAAACTGAAACCATCATAATGAATTGCTTAAACGAAACTGAAATACATAAACTTATGATGATAATAATTATAACATCACTCATATTAATAATACGAAAGTATATCTTAATGACTCATAATGGCATTGACCAATTAACATGATATTTGGACAATTTGTTTAAACTATATTAGCAATAGACCGCTCTATAACTATGTAAGAGTTTTACTGTTAAATTATCTGTGTTAAAATATATATTATAAAAGTACCAGTAAAGATTTTCCTGAATAACGTCTAGTCTAAGCATCACAAATGTCAAAACATTGACTGAAAATAGAGATAATTTATTATTTTTTCTCCGAGAATAAGGTTTATATTCAAAATACCTCCTCCACTTTCCAATCACAGCATGCTGAATTCTGGCCAAATTTGACAACTGCATAAACAGATAAAAGTCTAACCGTACGGTCTATTGCTAATATTTCTTTTTTTTAAATGTCCAAAAGATTTGTCAAAATTTCATATTAGGTGGGCAATCCCATTATGAGTTATTAAGACTTACTTTTTGTATTATTAATATTAGAGTGATGTTATAACTATTATTATCTATGTATCTCAGTTTGGTTCAAGCAATTCATTATCATGGTTTCAGTTTGTTGTCACGATTATATTTCTAATCTTCAAAATGTTGTCTTTGGAGTAATTCCAATGTTGTTTATTTATTCTGTAACAATTTTCTTTTATTATTAATAAACTGGAAAATTGGCAATGCCAAAAGAAAGTAATATGTACACTGCAGCTATGCAGGGATGGAGCACCAGCAGCGCAATAATATGCAGCGAAAAGGGTTAGTATTAAACCCCACTGTCCGAACAAAATTCGATATTAGGGGTGGAGGTGGAGGGGGAGCTAGAAATTGAACTGTACAATATGTTTACTATGGGGTGTGAGTGCTAAATGCCCACGACCCCAGCATTCTAGTACGCCAGTGGATGGCACCAGAGGAACATAGCGACGGACATACCGGCAACATTGTAATTCTCCAACAATATTTTAGATAAATAATGTCAAAAGAGATGAAGTCGTGTGTGTATGTGGTAGGGGAGAAAGGGGGTGGGGGGAGGTGGGGGTAGGGTAGGATTCACGGCAAAGATGATGACCTGGGTGTTCACTTACTTTTACAATGTTTCTGGAGAGCAAGAAACTGATCAGCGTATGCAACCTTTCCTGCATATGTTTACATGCAACATTAATTGGGGCACACACACACATACACACACACACACCACACACACACACACACACACACACACACACACACACACACACACACACACACACACACACACACAACCCTCCCACTTCATAGACGTGATTTGCTTACCAAAAACTGAAAAAGGGTGAAAGTAAAAGTGTGGTAAGGCGGCCGGGAGAAAAAAATCTCATAATCACGCTCAAACACAAAAGAAATAACCATGCGAGTGATATAAAATTTCGTTAAAATGTGAGGGGGCGGACAGGTGCCTCTGGCCCTTGTATACAATAGACTTGACCACTCTCTTTTTAGAGCATCATAAGAAAATTAATTATGCCTTTCTTAGAATAGATCGAAATGATGATGTATAATCATTTTACCCGAAATGAGACCCACCACCACCACCACCTCCCACCCCCACCACCACTCTCCCACCCCACCACCACTCTCCCACCCCCACCACCACTCTCCCACCCCACCACCACCCTCCCACTCCCACCACCACCTCCCCCCCACCACCCTCCAATAACATACATACAGGTTATTGAAATTTTCCATATAAAAGAGATCAAATTTGCTAAGATAAATGTTTTTTGGGGACTAAATTAGCTTGAAATGATGGATAAATCTGCGACTCATGCTCTATGCGTTCACACTGCATGTAAAAATATGTGTGAGCGTTTGGATTGAGTGTCCGCTTGCTCGATACTGTAACGCGCGCACACGCTTCGTACATACACAATGCATTAATAACCCTTCCATTTAGGGGCAACTATGGCAACACCGAATTGTACC
Organism: Chiridota heheva; assembly: GCA_020152595.1. NCBI lineage: Eukaryota > Metazoa > Echinodermata > Holothuroidea > Apodida > Chiridotidae > Chiridota > Chiridota heheva. The sequence continues at coordinate 1,488,423 of JAIGNY010000832.1, forward strand.
TCTAGCTTCTCGACGCCACTGTCAGACCAGAGAGCGTGACGTCATTCGCCCTATACTACGTTTCGAGAGTCGAAATTCCTATACCTAAAGTGTTACGAAATTGTGATACCTTTTTAAGTCATCCACTCATGTTGGAATCGTTCATACATAAGGAGTTAAGGCCGGCACCTTAAAACCGGTAACCTAGATGATATTCAGATGATCTTCACAAGATAGATGGACAATGGCTTCAAGCCGTGATTGTGCATGTCACTGCGGAATTGAAGGACGTCAACTTCCAGTGCATGAAGACAGGATCGGTAAAAGAGGCAGAGGAACTAAACATATTGAGTCAATAGCTCAGACAGCGTAACCTGCAAGACGTGTGACTCGTCTGGCGTTCATTGACGCATAAGGTATAAGGTTAGTAACCGCAGAAAGGATTGCGCTCCTACTGCGTACAAGCATAGTTAGTCATCATGAATTTCAGCAGAAGGAGATTATATAGTTATAGAAGGGAGGCTGAGACCCCTGCAGTTATCTCTTCTCATAGTGACATGGAAGAAGAGGCGCCAGTCAGTACAGTGTCACGTAATGACGAAGGTAGCCCTAACTCGTCCGAGCGGTTACAGTCCGAGAATGTGATAAACATGAACTGTCATGGCAGTCTCTTGAAAGTAGCAACATGGAAATGTAAGAACTCTTTATCAAGCGGGGATGTTAGACAATTGCTTACAGGAAATGGAAAGATTAAACATTGATATAATAGGTATGGCCAAAACCAGATGGACAGTCTCAGGTGTAATAGACAAAGAAGATCACACATGGTATTTCTTAGGAGGAAACAAACATCAGAGAGGAGTAAGGATAATCATGAGAAGATCAATATCAAAATCAGTGCAAGGTTATAAAGCAAAGTCAAATCGTGTTATAATGCTGAAAATTGAAGCACAGCCATTTAACATTGTCATCATTCAGGTGTACGCTTCAACAACAGAACAATCAAATGAAAAGGTAGATTAATTTATGGACGTATAAGAGAATGCATGAACAAAGTAAAAGGTCTGTAATAATGGGGAACTTTAATACAAAAGTAGGAAAAGAAAAATCTGGAGTCACAGAACCTTATGGCCTTGGCGAGCACAATGAAAGAGGTGAGAGGCCCATACAATTTTGCCAAGAAGAAGACCTCATAATCACAAACACTATGTTTAAACATCACAAAATTTTTTACACATGGATCAGCCCTGCAGACCGGAACAGAAACCACATCGACTAAATTTTGGTCAAAAATAGATTCAGAAACCATGTAAAGAATGCAAAAACATACTCAGGCTTGGACATAATGTGTGACCATTGCCTCTTACTGGCAAAATTACCTACGAAAATAAAAAGAACGTAGAAAAGCAAAGGATGCACAAGATATAAACTGGACTTGTTGAAGCAAGAAGACTACAAACACAATTTTTCTGAGAGGGTCAGGAATAGGTATAATGTACTTATGGTTGAAAAGACATCTTAAGAGCGTGATGCACAAGAAACTGTTGAAAAGAAATGGAAGGCAATAAAAAAGAGCATAAAAGAATCCGAAGCCAAAACACTACCAAAGAAAGCTGAGAAGAAAGACAAGTCATGGATGACTCCAGAATTTTTGGAGTTGATTAATGTGAGGAGAGCAAAGAGAAACATGCTTGAATACTAGCAGATTGGTAAGGAAATTCAAAGAAATGTAAACAGAGAAAAGAACACTTTGATAATAATATATGCAAGGAGGTGGAAGATTTAGAGAGAGAGCATAGGGTGAGATAAATGCATGACAAGTTTGTCAACTAACAAACAGAAAGAGACAAGTAAGTGCTAATAACGAGTGCATCAAGACCGCAAATGGAACACTGTTATTCGATAGAAAGGAAATTGGGGAGAGATGTGTCGAATACATACGGGAGTTATATGATGATCCCAACAGGCCTGAAGCACAGCTCTCAGATTGAGAAGCCGGTCCAGAAATCTTGACGTGGTAAAGATAATATTAAGGATCATTTTGGAACGAAATGAAAGTAAGATTGAAAGGGAGATAGGAGACACACAATCAGGTTTTAGAGCCGGAATTAAATCCAGAGAAGGAACTCTTAATTTAAGATTAATCCTGGATAAATACCTCCAAGTTGGAAAAGACATATATATCTCCTATATAGATTATGGAAAAGCGTTTGATAGAGTCAACCATGAAATGCTGATACAATCATTGCAAAAGCTACCTATTGACAGCAATGGCATACATTTCATACATAATCTCTATCGGAACCAAACTGCAAGTATTAAATTAGGAGATCAAGAATCCAATAGTTTCGACATTAAAAGGGGTGTACGTCAAAGATGCACCCTTTCACCAAAACTGTTCAATTTGTACACGGAAGAGATTTTTAGGAAAGCAAATGGAGAAACGGATTAGCATTGGTGGAAACAACTTAACAAACTTGCGCTATGCGGACGACACCGCCCTTGTTGCCGAGTTGCATCGCTACAAAAGATTGTCGACATAGTAGATGAAGAAAGTAAGAAGAGAGGCTTGAAGATGAATGCGAAAAAGACAAAAACAATGGTGGTCAGTAGAGCAGTGGTGAAACCGAAGGTTAACATTGTAGTAGAGGGAATGTGCTTAGAACAGGTTAAGACGTTCAAGTACTTAGGTCAATCAACTACAAAGGTTGGAATAACAGACACAGCGATAACAAAAAGAATCGAAATAGCCAGGAAAAGATTCATCAACATGAAAGACATTTTAACTTCTAAATCAGTACAAATAGCAACTAGAAAACGGCTCACTAGATGCTATGTGTTGTCAACTTTTCTATATTCTAGTGAGACCTGGACTTTAAACCAAGATTGATGCCTTTGAAATGTGGCTTCATGTAAAAATGATTCAAGTCCCATACACAATACATAAGAGTAAGAAAAAGATGTATTAATCAAAGGAAAGAAAAAAATGCCTAAATCTCAATAACCTGATAGTCCAAAGGAAACTCAAGTATTATGGACATGCTGTAAGGGGAGAGAAACTTTAGAAGCTGACAAAGTAATGCGTAGACGGACGGACGGGCTCCAGGCAGACCACGGAGGACCTGGCTGACTGATATCAAAAACTGGAAGGGTCTCAACCTTAAGGAATGTGTGAGACCTGCAGATGATCGCTTCTACTGGAAACGGATGACCGCACATCTACCTTCGGTAGCTGCGACCTCCTGAAACTGAAACCCATATTAATTCCAAGTGAGGGCAGTAGAGAGTCAAGCATTTGAAAAATAGAAAATAATAAAGAAATGTGTAAATTAAGTATTCTACGCAAATTGTTGGATTTAAAATGTTGTAAATACGGATTTTATTGTATCGTTACTTTTTGTGCACTTTTAGTTCATTAAACTATTATTTCAATATGTCATTAATAATAACAACTTTGATTATGACGTAAAAAAAAATTGATTTTCATCAAGTGCGAAAAAACTGACAAACCATATGCCATATGCACACAATGCATGCAGGTACGGGCCTGTACGGCGGTACCGTATACCATGCCGATGCGTTTATTACTCATTGTTTGTCTGAACATGACAGATTGAAACGTTAAACTTAAAGCATTTTTAAGGAATTACTGCCTAGCCTTATCGATGCCGTTATGCATTACGCCTAGGCCTAGCCTAGTTGGTGAAGGCCACATTACGTGTCCGATGTGATGATTATTGCTGTCGCCGTTTAATAAAGGCTAGGCTAGCCAAATGCGTACGTAGTCGGACATCTGCGGTCTTGGACTGCTTGAGATTTGCAGTGTAATATTAACTAAGATAGATCTAGGCCTAGTTATTGAAACCTAGTTTAAGGTCAGGATTCTCGGGTAGTATGAAAAAGGACTGAAGAATTGCCAACTTAAACTATTCAAATTCAGACCTAACCGTTAGGCCTACATTCTTGCAAGACCAAATGTAAGTTAGAACTTGACTCACAAGAATTTAGGCTGTAAGTTGCTTCAGAATAGCTGCTCAGACCTAACGTGATTCGCCTGGTGGTTTGTTGTGTATACTGCTCGAATTTTAAACAAAACTTAGTTAACAATTCATGAAGAATACTGGAAACCCATATTTGTGAAATCGATATGATTTACACCAAACAAGGTGAAGGCAAATAGCTATGTAGGCTACACACTAGCTCTATAAAACATGCATGTTATGTTACAGTTGGGTTCATTTTGTTAGGTTAAGCTATTAATTCTTATCATCAGTTTATCATGTTCAACCCAATGAATTGGGTAGCTTTGTCATGCCTATCTCAAACCTATGAAGCTGTCTGGTGTTGAAGGGGCAAACATTAAATAATTCAACTGTGTGTAGGATAAAGGAAAAGGAAAAACTATAATTACTACAGGAAATATATGTCAATTGACTTAAACAACTGGTACAGGTTATATGAAATGGTGTGTAAACCCAGGTGTTCAAAACAGATCAACACATATTAATCTGCCATAAACTTAAATTTTCATGTACATTTATGATAGAGGAATTGAGACTAAATTTTGGAGGTAACCAATTTACAAAAGAATAAGTAAATAGCTTTGACATCACAATTTTGATTTAGATTTACTGCAATTGTCACTTGTAGGAATTTAACTTTAACAACTGACAATTAACTGTACAAAAATTCCTGACAGTTTTTTTGTGAGACATCTTCTGTGGATGACCATACTGCCATAAGTCCTCCACTTATCATCACTACAGCTTTGTTTGAAATCAGCAAACTTTGTTAAACTGATGCTGATGTACGTTTAGATAAACTACCAGACTACAGTATGTTATCATTTCACAATATGAGTTTTTAAGAAAGAAACAAAAATCATCAAAAATGTACAGCCTAATACTACAGACCTGAGCTAAGCCTTGTAAAAGACATGTTGAAGTGTGATTTTTCATGACTGTTTAATGCAAACAAAACCCTGATTTTGATGATGAATATTCAGTCTTGGGGTTTGTGTCTTTTTTTGATTACGCAGACGAATTTTTATAAAAAAGGTATACTAAAATTACCATTTTATTTCCTCATAACCTGTTAAAAGTACATTCCACTGCTCAAGAAAATTGTTATAGATTAGCATTGCATAGCAAGGTTTAACGTCCCGAAAGCATCCAGTGCTGGACATTATATCAAGACAGTCACGGCCTTTGATAACCAGTTGTAAACTCACTGGTTGCAGACCCACCAGGATACATGTTCATGGGGTCAGAAAACATTTTGGAGGGTATTGTGTACTACAAAATGATATAGCCTATAGGTATTCAGCTCACTAATATCAAAATTTTGCCGCGTGCAATTTCTGTTTTCTTCTCATTTATAGGCAATCTTTAGTTTTGCTCTCATTTGTTTTTGCTTCAGTATACAATGAACAAATTATACAGTGCAATAGTATTCCAACTTTTATGTTGTATGATTGTTGAAAATCATTGACTGTACTACAGAGTAAGAATATTTTGCAATGTAAATTAATTTTGTACTATTAAGCGGAGCTTTTTTTTATATTTTCCCAACTTGAAAGCTTGAGAAACTTTTGCAAACAAATTAAAAGCAACTCAAATAAGTGAAACACATAGAATTGAAAAAGAAATTCACCCATGGATTGGAAGTAATTAGGCTGCAATACAACATAGGCCTATTCCAAAGAGTTTTATGATTATTTTTGAAATTAAACTTTATGAATTTAGGGCCTGCAACTGTTGATAAATGAGAAAAATGTCAATAGAACTGTAAACTTATATATTAAAATGGAAATAAAAGAAATCAGTGAGGAATTTCATATATCTCTACCTATCTAACAAGTTGGCAGTTAACTTACTTTTACTGTTTTATACACACCTTTTTGCCAGTTGGTCAGCCTGTTTAGACTTTGTTTGATGGGTGTTTTGTTGATTGTCACATGTCAACTATAAAACTAATTATACCTATTTTGGTCTCATGCTCACCCCACCCTAGCTAACAATTGTAATGCCGCATTTCAAGCGTGGCCTTTTTATCAAGACAGACATTTACTATTTTCTTTTGTTTTTAATTGACCGTTTTTTTTGTTGTTGTTAGTGATTGCTGAGTCAGACGTTTATTGATATATATATAAGCCCTATACTGTACAATGTATTCTAATCCAGTAAAAGTTGTTAGTGTACACATAACAAATGTCTCATAGTATATACGCGTGTACAGTGAGTATGTGACTAATAACTAACACCACCCCACTACTATAACATGTATAAATGATCTGGAAACCATCTTTCTTGAGTTTGTGGGAAAATGGAGATGATCCCTCAGTAACAAAACAGCAAAAGTAAGCAACAAATTACAACGAAATAAAAAGTAATATTATAAACTTGAAATGAGCATGTTGTTACAAATTCTAATTAACAAATCAATGAGGAAGTTAAATGCTTGAAGCTTTCTCACATCTATACCTATCGTTAGGCTAACAATGCAAATGGTTTCCCACAATGTAGCTCAGGCCGGAGTACACTAACGTTACATTACTGTAGCCTGCTTAACCAACACAATGGCCTATAATTATGCTTTTTGAAAGCTACATACCTACATGTCTGAATAAAATAAGATTTGATAAGCAACTTATTCTTGTTCCTAAATAAAACTGAAATCATTGCCCATATTTGTCAGTGTTTACGTCGGTCAGTTAAGGTTAAAGTTAAACTAACGGCGTACGTACGGCGTTAGCTTCTGACTGTTCAACAACAGGCACAATTATGATAGCACATTATTTAAGGTCTACTGAAATTCTTCAAGACATCTACTGGTTTTAATCATGTATCCCTTATCAGAAAAGTTGTTAGCGTAGTATTTTTTCTTGAAATATACTTAGGCCTAAGTTAGTAAGTAGGATACATGCAGCATGCCTGTCCAACGTCTACAATCTAACGCTGCGCTAAATTGTTGTCGTCCTGCATATACTGTAAAAAAACATCGTTGTTTTTGTGTTCTTGTTAGAAATAAAATGAACGTTAATCCTGATTAAAAAGACAAGGTATGATTAAAACTAAGATAAATATAATTAATCTTAATGTGTAAAAAATTTCAATTTATATTTTTTAGGTTAAATTTGCAATTTCCGTATTTTTTATTGTGTCCAATTATCAATGTATGACATATCTGCTGCCCTCTCTTGGAACCAACATGGGTATAAGACGAACCAAAAAGTATCACGTACTGAGGTATAGAAGTTTCGACTCTCGAATGACGTCACACTCTCTGGTCAGACTGTCACGAAATAAGCCCTCTTTGTTTTTTATCTTACAGAATCACCTCATAATCTATAATGCAATACCGAAGACGGGGAGCCGTAGTTTGGATTCAGCCGTTGAATCCTCTATAAATGTGACCCTGCTTCCGGTAAGTTGCTTGCAGGGACCACGACACTGGGAGCCAGCAAGAGCCGTCCCGACGCGTTTGCCCATCCTGATCCTGGCCACACTATATCAAAAACATGTCTGCTATGAGGGTAGGGTGGGTGCTGCAACTCCGCCCCATTACGTCGGCAGGTTTGAGGGAACAATAAGCAAGTAACTTATGTATGTCACAGTATCACATGCCCCTTCCACCGTTCTGGCGCTACCGAGAGGCGTATGAAGGGTCATCTGTCAGAGATGCAAGAACAAAAATATTTTCTAGTCACAAACGGATCAATCGCAGTGGTTAATAAGGTTCCCATCAAACCGATGAACCGATGCATGTTGTGCAAAAGCTTTGGCACTTTTGTTCTTGTTCGAGAACCTTGTTTGAAAGATTTGTTTGTCTATCAAACATCAGAAAATTAAAAAAAGATATATCAATAAAACATATTTTGTAGGGCCAGGCAACTATTGGGGCCTGGCGCAAATGCTCATTTCTCCCCGCTATAATTCCCTACTGTGTGTATGGGTGAACAGGAACGTTCCAAAATATGGTTGCCTTACATGGTAATTGGACATACATAAATGAATATGACTTAGGCCTATGTGGGAATGAAGGGGTGGGAGAGAGGTAGTGGAGTCATTGGCACAGAGACGTGTGCGCTCTAAAAATTCCCTCTCCTCCGGTTTAACTTGTCCTCTTCGCTTTCTTGTAGAGATCATCGTTTCAAAATGCTTCAATGTTGGAGAACTTTGCAAGGCAAATTGAAAACCCGAACATGTTACGAGGTCATGCCATGTTTTTCGATCTTGAAAGGTAAAATATATAGGATATTTTCATATCTTGCTTTTCTCACTTTCCGTTTTACAAAACCGCAACTAGCGCCCAGTGAACAAAAAAAACCAGAGGAGTTGGGGATCGTCCAGAAATGTTTCAAAATGGAATTTTGATGGCTCATTTATTAAAGAAAAATACAATACCTAAAATCGGGCCTTGTATGTACATTTTCAGATTGTGCATCTTGAATAAAACGTTGAGCGTCGTAGGCTCTGTCCCCAAATCTCCCTCTCCCAGTGACCTCCTCCAGACTTATATTTCTCTTCACTTTATCTCTCCCCCTCCCCACCCGGTTTTTGTGAACTGGTGAATGAATGTTATGCCCATGGCAAGGTCTTTGGCAAGGTCCAGATATTCTAGCAATACGGATTCATCAAACGAAGTCTTCATGATCCAATCTTAATTAAAATCGCCCGACTCCAATTCCCCAAAAGTCATGGAAGTATATTGTTTAGGTAACCTGGTAACCCCGCAATTAAAGTGGTCATCTTACCAGCGGCGCCGAGAAATGAATAAAATTGGAAAGGGGGGCTGAAATACTTTCAGTTATTTTATATTTTTAATTTTTGTTGTCATTTTGCTGCAAAGTAGCTCAAATTAAGTTTTCCCGAAAAAGTAAGGAGACCTAAGGTAGGAGGCCAGATTTGATTTTTGTCATAACATACCTATAAACATTAAATGAGTCTCTTATCAAAAAAGAAAAAAACTACTTGCAAAGGGGTAGTGGACAGATTTGATTTTCTTCTATTGATGGGCCCTAATCCATTTTCTCGACGGTCCTGAGTTTGAATGTGTCGGACACTGCAAAGAATTTCTATAAATTCATTATGTTTATTCCTATTATGGATATTTCCACCTTTACCCAACATCCTCCTGAATTGTTTTCTTATTTTTTCCTTGTAGTTTTATATTTTTTCTTAATTCTATCCCGGTAGGTCAGTCCGCGTATATTCATGTATATGATCACCAGTGGCGGCGCCGGGATTTTGATGCCTGGCAAGAAAGGGGAAGATTTGTCTCATGGGGAAGGGGTAGGCCTACAGCTCGGAAAAAAATTATGTCGCCTGTAAAACATTTCTGGGGAACGTCAAAACGTGGGGGAGTTAAAATCGTCTGACGCCCAGACAATTTTACCTTGCTAGAGTGACAGTTTGCTTTATACGCCCCTGCTCGGGCCACGGTGTTGCATTGTTTCTAATGATGTATTGTTTTTCAGTTCCACGAACGCAGTTTACATCAACATGATCCGAGATCCAATAGAAAGACTGATCTCTAACTATTACTATGACATATACGGAGACAGTGACTCGAGTTGGACAAATAGAACTGTCGGTTATCCCAAGGTAAGGTTTGCATACGTAAGAAGGTTACCCCACGTGCGAACTGCGGGAAATTTGGGAAAGACGCACTGGGATTTTTTTTGGATAAGTCCACATGCACTTAATGAAATTGTCGCACTTTGGGAATAAGTGGCACTTGGGGGATAAGTGGCACTTGGCAGCTTGGGGGATAAATGGCACTTGGGAGATAAGTGGCACTAGGAGAATAAGTGGCACTTGGGGAATAAGTGGCACTTGGAGAATAAGTGGCATTTGGGAATAAGTGGCACTTGGGGAATAAGTGGCACATGGGGAATTAGTGGCACTTGCGGAATAAGTGGCACTTAGGGGGAATAAGTCACGCTGACACTTGGGGAATAAGTAAGACTTGTGTTGTAGCTCTCAGAGTTGTCGGATGAAAAGGTGATACTCCGGGCTTCATCGCAAGCTTTTGGGGTTTTGAAAGCATTGGGCTAGTTAGCCGACGACGAAATGTTGCTGAAAGAGGTGGTTAACGATGTCCTTTCGCGGTGAGGTTACCATTCCAGGAGACTTGGAAGATGAGAGACTTCCCCACCCTGCCATAGAAGCTGTTTATTATTAAAGGAACTTGATTTTGGAATGCTTTCTTCACCAGCTTGTTTCTTTTAAAGTTCTCTTGCCGATTAAATGGACTTGGTTGACCACTGAACTAGTCCTCTAAGTAACTTATAACTTCCGACCTAAAACCACATTAGTTAATGAGTAATGCCAATGGCTGTCAGTGTTGTTATTCTAAAAAATTTAGAAACCGGCAAATTTTAATTGACCCGGCCCTTGGTTTGACATAGCCTAATTTTCTTTCCATCATTCAGAATTTAAATTCTTAAATTTTGAAATACGGTCAAACAACGTGATTTCATGACAAGAATTTGTATCGTTGTAAAACATTTTTTGGGAATATTTCTGCAAAACATTGGTCAACTGCGTATGAACATATAAAAAAAACTGTCCTATTTAGATAGTTCAGCACCCACGGAGTGCATTGGGTGTTTAAGCACTCCCCCACCTCTAAAAAGTCGTCAAGAAAAAAGTTGGTACTAACCGTTTAGAAAGTTTAAAGACAAAATATAACAAAAGTCCCTTTAAAGGCCAGATATCATGTTAACGTGGAAATGAAAATGCACCACAATCCAAAGTTTCTGGATGGTCGAAATATTTACAAAATCACCGACAAGTCAATCAATTACCGCCGCGGAAGTGAAGTTACTTTGTATGTATCGGATTTATTGCGACAGGTGAAGCAATTTTCTTGAGGTAAGCTTCCCCTTTAAAGTAGTTTAATTCCGGGACCCGTTTTGTATTGCACCCAGACAATGTGTGTTTGAAAAGTTTGAGGTTGGTTGTTGCATGTGCAACATAACTTTTTTGTTGCTTCGAACAGTCTGATTATTTTCAGTATCTGAAATTTATGACTTATATTAGAGATTTTGAGCTCAGCCTCTCTTCTCTTCTCTTTCAAACATCACAACTTTTGCATATTTGAAAAATTCTTCAAACTTTGATTATCCAATATTCCAGTAAGCCTACTCGAAAACTACAGGTGCTTTTGTCGTAATTCAAAGACCATTCTTTCAGAATTAAACTCTTTTTGTGTAATGTCAATATGCCACATATATTATTTCGGAACAAAATGTACACCAGCAAATGATCCCTAAAACCAGGCATTACGTGCAGCCATAGGGTTACCAGAGAAAACAAGCTCTTCAAATAAGGATGGGAATCCCCCTCCCTTAAAATTCTCCATCACCTCCCTTAGTGTATTGTGTGACGTCGGTCTTATTGTCATTATTTCAAAACAGAACATTAATGACTGTGTGGCCAGGCCGAAACTCAGATGTAATTTCGCAATCAACTTCTACCAGACGGTGACACTTCGCCAGTTTTGTGGGACGGATCCAAGATGCAGGTAAAAATTATATTCTTACTGCCAGAAGAAGGAAAGGGATGAAGGGCGTTGCTAAAGTCTGTGAGATCCCCTCTCCCCCTTCCCATTGGGCCGATTCCAGAGAAGATCGAATACCATTGTGAATCATTTGAGTTGAGCATGGTTGTTGTGATGATGGCTTGGACGATGCATAATTTATTCATCTTTTTTGTTTCAGAAAGAAAACATCTTGGACATTTGATCAAGCTATGGCTAATCTTGACCGGTATACCTTTGTGGGTCTTACTGACCAAATGGAAGACACAGTAAAAATACTGTCAAAACTGTTCCCAGATCTACTTGGCAGATTGTACATCGCCTATAAGAAACACACCGTTAGTGGTTAGTAAGTAATCCTTGGGGCGGGAAGGAGGAGGGGGAGGGGGTCATGGGAAACTTTCTTTTTCTTCCTGGGGAATTCTTAAGGTAAAATGTAAGTAGTGAGATATACCAGTGTACAGTATGCTGTACATATTCGGACAATAAACTGTAAAAAAAATGAATGTTTAAGGTTAAAAATCACCCAAATTTAATGATGACCTTTTTAATATCACTTCAACTTGGTAATGAATTTCCATGAGAATATTTTGAAACTAAATCAACTTATCACGTTTGTCTTAATATTTACCATAAACGGCCACTGATGCGAATTTAATTTATTTAATGCACGGGATAGTACGATACAGTCATGTATGTATTGATAAAAGCTAGACCATAATTCCTAGCAGAGAAAAATTATTAACAACAAATTGAAATTTTGGTTATATTTGTCAAGATTTCCCAAAAATTTCATGTTAATGAAGGAACACTCACCAAAATTGAAGAAATTTTCCTAAAAATTAAAGAAAATTTCACAAAAATAAAGAAAATAACACAAACAAATTGAAGAAAATATCCTAAAAATTAAGGTACTTTCCTGAAAACTAAACAAAAATAAGGAAACTTCATTTACCAACATTTCCATCCCCCCCCCTCCCCCTCCCAACGGGCCAGCAATTTTTGTATGAAGATGCAAATGAATGTACATGTATATAAGTAATGTAATTTCCACAGGAATAAACTCTGCAAAAATAATCTTGTCCCCCAAAACATTTTGGAAACTTCCTTCTAATAAAAGTGGCCTTTGCCTGATCACGTGAAATCGAAGAGCATGATGCATAATTTGGTGTTACCCCCCATGATACCTGAGAGGATTTCTCCTCGGTTGTACGCATTCTTCCCAATTGGGGAAGTCAAAATTCAGGAAATTTTAATAATAAAGTTGGTAAACTTGAAGATAAATTTGATTCAATTATTGGAATTTTGATAAACATTGAGATTTGTTTCGATTAGCAGCAACATTTAATGAAAAATAAAGTGATTTGACCGCTTCGTAGCCCTATAAGATTAGGAGCCCGACACGTGTACGTACCTTGCATAAGCAGGTACTGTACATTCACAGGTTGCCATTATGAATACATTAGAGATACTGTAAATTATGAGTGGTGATAATGTATTGTTTATATTACACAATTCCAATACAAGAAAACTAAATTATTGTGTAGGCTACATTGTTTACAGATCAACCATTAAAGGCCCAAACCAAACTGGCAGTTCTATTGGACTTTACAGTTTTCACAAAAATAGTTTCAGGACATACTAAATTCTCACAGGATGATTTAAGTATCATTCGAAAGAGCTTGCTTTGCTCTCATCTTCCAAAATGATTTTTTTTTAGTCAGTCTTTACAAAGAGCTTCCACACAGCTCTTTGGTCTATATTAAGAATGTTTTCGTAAATTCTGTCTAAACATAGAGGATTTTCCAAAATTGTTCAAAATGTCACGCGCAAAATTTGAAAATAATTAGAAAGATACTTAGAAATCACCTAACAACTTCAAAATTGTTTTATGGAATTTGAGAAAGATTAATTTGTCTAAATCTGATAGATTTTGGGTAAACCCTGAAAACATTGGAAATTATATTCAAAAAATGCAAATTTTTGACACATTTTGACCTTTTTTTTCTTCTTTAAAATTCATAACTTTCATCAGAATGTAGCATTTACCTTGTTAGTACAGTAAACGGAAGAGCAGAGGCTGTTCTATCAAATGACATATAGTTTGTTGCATAGCCCCACTAATTCATCACAATTTGCACACAAATGTTTGTCACACTTCAGTTATATGGTAAACTTGGGCCCATGTTCACTGTGCTAGGATAGGCCAAGTGTTAATTAGTAAACCCAATGGGAAGTTATCCGCAATGAGCAAAAATGACAAAAAATCATCAAAAAAATAATTCTTAACTCTAAAAATTTATGTTTGGTATCATTTAAAAGCTTACTTTATAAGAAATCCAAAAATGCCTTCAAAAAATAGTTTTTTAGGGCCTAAGGCAACAGGAGTGTCAAGTCTATTATTTTGTTATAGCAGCATGCTATTCAACTAACCTCATTTGCATAAAATATGCAATTGTTTTTACATGAATGAAAAGAACAAATTCTTAGCTTTCAAAAACTATGATTGCTACAGTAACATTTTAAGAAAAATCTATTTAAAAAGCTGCAAAAAAACCCATGCAAAACAGCAACCTTCCAACATCAAGCTGGGCATTTAAGGGGTTAAGTTAAAATTGCTTTAAAGTTATATTAACAATCAACTTTGCTTCAGACAGTGGCCGTGCGTGAATTTTGCTTGATCATGGGGTAAAGAGAGAGGTAATTTTGTCTCATGGGGGGTTTAAAGCCTATAAATCTGTCAGACAAAATATGTCACTTTTGGGGGTTATTTTGACCCCCCCCCTTCCCCCCACTTGTTTCGTATTCTAAAACTTGGGCATACATCTTTTTCGACCTGATACCAGATTTACCTACTAACCTCAAATTTCACTGACAACTTTCAAAAGAGTCCCCCTTTCCCTTTGTTTCCCTTTGTTTCAAAACATGGGAGATTGACTTCTCCTTTTATTTAGAGGGACTGTAGGCCTATTTTGTTTTCATAATTTCAATTTGTCTTATCTTTGTTTCTCTCTTCAGAAATGCGGGTGATTTCAAAAACCAACAAAAAAGTGCCTCCCTCAAATGCAACGATACAACATTTACGGAGCGGTATGCAGCTCGAGTATAACTTTCATCAAATTGTGCAAAATAAATTTGAACTTCTTAAAAGAAAGCTTTTAAGATAGTGACTTTCTGTAACACAAATTTATCCATCATACTCTTCGATCTCACGTGATCAGGTGAAAGCCATTTTTATCAGAGGAAGTCTCCCAAATGTTCTGGGGACAAGATTATTTTTGCAGAGTTTTTTAAGAAAGGGAGGGGAGGGAGGGAGGTGAGGAGGGAGGGAGGGGAGGGTGAATGGAAAGTGAGGAGGGGGTTGGGTGAGGAGGGGTAGGGGGGGGGAGGGGGAGAGGGGTAGGGTGAGAAGGGGTAGGGTGAGAAGGGGTAGGGTGAGAAGGGTGAGGGTGAGGAGGGGAGGGTGAGGGGAGGGTGAGGAGGGGAGGGTGAGGGGGTAGGGTGAGGAGGGGGTAGGGTGAGGATGGGGTAGGGTAAGGAGGGGGTAGGGTGAGAGGGAAGGGGGAGGGGTGAGAGGGAAGGGGAGGGTGAGGATGGGTGAGGGTGAGGAGGTAGGGTGAGGAGGAGGGAGGGGAGGGAGGGGAGGGGAAGGGAGGGGGAGAGGAGGGAGGGGAGGAGGGTGAGGAGGAGGAGGGAGGGAAGGAGGAGGGGAAGAGGGGGGGAAGGAGGAGGGATGAGGGGAGGGGAGGGAGGGGAAAAGGGAGGGGGGAGGGAGGGAGATGAGGGAAGGGGAGGGGCAGGAGGGGATGGGGAGGAGGGGAGGGGCAGGAGGAGGGGGAGGGTCAAGTATTTTGTTCAGTTGTATACAAAACAAGTTTGATGTACCAGTGTGGCATCACAGGGCAAATCTATGTTGTCAAGTGTTTCTTTCAGAAGTACACTAAACAAGTTTGATGTGCCAGTGTGACATCACAGGGAAAATCTGTGCTGTCAAGTGTTTCTACTTACATAGCTACAAATAAGAAATACTTTTAAATTATGATATGTATAGTAATTCATTTCAACAAATTAGAAAAAGATGTATTCTTCATCGGAATAGATTATTGCTGTCATTCATCAAGTCAAATAAATTCTTTAACTTAATACTTCTGAACTTCTTGAGTTGATATACATTGGTAGACTTTATGATGCAATGTGCTATTTTATATATTGATTAATATCAGGCTAAGGAGGAGAAGGGAGGGGGGGGGGCATTATTTCATCAATCCTATTGGCATCACCAATGTCAAAAGAATATAATAAAGTGACCAGTCAAGAGACCAATAAAGATGTTTCCCAGGGCCCCCTCTTGAAATCTTAGTGCATGTATAGGAAATGCCTGTAAAACAACTTTAAGATAAAACATAAATGCCCAAATGAATGTTTGCAAAGTTGATCTAATTGATTTGCAAATGTGTGACATTATTCAAAATATTCTTTACGATATTTGAATATATCTATACAATTTTCTAAACAAAATGGGCAATGTAAAGTGGTGTGTTTGATAGGCATATATCAGAGTTATTCTTGCAACTACAATCCCGGACAAAAGTACTTGGCACTTTTTGCCTTCCCCTTATACCCCTGCTACATGTTGCAGATATATACTACCAAACACTTTCGCATACCAACATTGAATAGGGGTAGAAGGGGGAAAAGTGCTGCACAGTGTTCAATGGCTTAATGCTGTAACTCTATGGCCCAAAAAATAAGAATGCACAAATCTAAAAAGTTGATGTTGCTTAACTAATAAGAGTGCAGGTCTATGGGTGAAGGTGTACACCCTATGCAATGCAACACAATAAGAGTGCAGGTCTTTGGGTGAAGGTGTACACCCTATGCAATGCAACACAATAAGAGTGCAGGTCTATGGGTGAAGGTGTATACCCTATGCAATGCAACACAATAAGAGTGCAGGTGTATGGGTGAAGGTGTACACCTTATGCAATGCAATACAATAAGAGTGCAGGTCTATGGGTGAAAGTGTACACCCTATGCAATGCAACACAATAAGAGTGCAGGTCTATGGGTGAAGGTGTACACCCTAAGCAAAATTAGCTAAACAATTTCAAAATTTAGTAAAAAACATGTTGAAAGCAAACAACTTTTAGCAAAATTGGTTAAACATTGGCCACTTTACAGCTTTTTATGCAAATATGGGCATATATGCAAATTTAATTTGGTGTTACTCTTGTGATGTATGAACGGGACATAAGACACTATTTTGCTTATGTAAATCCACTGTTTTTTTAGCCAGCTGCTAAATTCTAATAAAGAGAATTTTATCTTTACCATATTCCCAACCAACCTCAAGCTGGAGAAGGCATTTTGAACATTTTTAAAGGTCTGAAATTAAGGGGGAAAACCCAAAGCATTTTGAGGTGTATTCCTGTTTATACATCACATTTTTTTCAATATATTCAAAAGATTTCAAATTTTGGTTACTCATAACTTGAAAACTACACATGCTAATTTCATAGTTCAAAGACTCAAGATTTAATGCTCTTTTCGAAAAATGAATGAACAGAACACTTTGTACCTGTCCATAGACTAAAATAAATGACACTTTTGACTTTTCCAGGGCCACTGCTAATGTTTCATATAATTCCATGACGAATCCAGGCCCGTAAAGTCAAACAGATGTATTCCATGGCCTGGAAACTGAATTGATACAGCCTAGTATATTCCATGTCTTGTCCTTGCAAGCTCCATAAACTAAAACATACATATTCAATGGCCTGAAAACTTGACGTTGGTACAGCCTAGCATATTCCACGTCTTGTCTTTGCAAGCCCCGTAAACTAAAACAGATATAATTCATGGCCTAGAAATTGACATTGATACAGCCTAGTATATTCCATGTCTTGTCCTTGCAAGCCCTGTAAACTAAAACAGATATATTCCATGGCTTGGAAACTGTCATTGATACAGCATAGTATATTCCATGTCTTGTCCTTGCAAGCCCCGTAAACTACAACAGATGTATTCCATGGCCTGGAAACTGAAATTAATACAGCCCTAGTATATTCCATGTCTTGTCTAAGTAAAACATATAATTCATGGCCTGGAAACTGACATAGACAGAGCCTAGCATATTCAATGTAGTGTCCAAGCTCCATAAACTTAAATAGATATATTCCATGACTTCTAAAGCTTGGAAAACCTGAAGATTGAAAATCTACTGCAAAATAGGATTGTTTAAATCGTCCATCATTCATTAAATTCCAGTCCCTCTGTTACTAATGGCAAGCACTCTATCATTCCATATGATTTCCCCTCTTACAATTATCGTCCATCTCCGATACTCGTAAAGTCCGTCCTACGCCTTAAGACTGACATCGCTAACTTTGGGGACAGTTTGAATACTTTGACGTCTCTCAGAGCAGCAACTGGATTGGGTCCCTCCGATTGTTGCTTCTGCCCATTCTCTATGACTTCTTCAAGGAGTTTTGCCGCTCCGATAGACAGGTTGAGAAGCGTGTATGCATCTTTGATACTTAAACAAGAAGAAAGGAAAACAACCTCATCAAGTTGAAAGTAACAAGTACTCTATCAAAACGTAAGGCTACTATATCTGTGCAAATATTCACTGGAAATGATCTAAGTATGTGACTGTTAATAGTATGGATGTTTATTTATTTGACCCCCTATCCCCACAGTGTTCGTACCTGCTAGCAGTGAGCTGGACATTAGGTCATACCTCCTAGCAATGAGATAGCTGTTAGTTCATACCTGCTAGCAGTAAGCTGGCTATTAGTTCATACCTGCTAGCAGTGAGCTCGCTGTTATGCTAGCAGCGAGCTGGACATTAGTTCATACCTGCTAGCAGTGAGCTCTCCATTAGTTCATACCTGCTAGCAGTGAGCTGGACATTAGGTCATACCTCCTAGCAATGAGATAGCTGTTAATTCATACCTCGCCGTTAGTTCATACCTGCTAGCAGTGAGCTAGCTGTAAGTTTATACCAGCTAACAGTGAGCTTGATGTTAGTTCATACCTGCTAGCAGTGAGCTCGCTCTTATGCTAGCAGCGAGCTGGACATTAGGTCATACCTCCTAGCAGTGAGCTCGCCATTAGTTCATACCTGCTAGCAGTGAGTTGGACATTAGGTCATACCTCCTAGCAATGAGATAGCTGTTAGTTTATACCTGCTAGCAGTGAGCTAGCTGTTAGTTCATACCTGCTAGTAGTGAGCTCGCTGTTATGCTAGCAGTGAGCTGGACATTAGTTCATACCTGCTAGCAGTGAGCTCACCATTAGTTCATACCTGCTAGCAGTGAGCTGGACATTAGGTCATACCTAATAGCAATGAGATAGCTGTTAGTTCATACCTGCTAGCAGTGAGCTAGCTGTTAGTTCATACCTGTTAGTAGTGAGCTCGCCATTAGTTCATACCTGCTAGCAGTGAGCTAGCTGTTAGTTCATACCAGCTAACAGTGAGCTCGATGTTACTTCATACCTACTAGCAGTGAGCTCGCTGTTATGCTAGCAGCAAGCTGGACATTAGTTCATACCTGCTAGCAGTGTGCTCGCCATTAGTTCACACCTGCTAGCAGTGAGTTGGACATTAGGTCATACCTCCTAGCAATGAGATAGCTGTTAGTTTATACCTGCTAGCAGTGAGCTAGCTATTAGTTCATACCTGCTAGTAGTGAGCTCGCTGTTATGCTAGCAGTGAGCTGGACATTAGTTCATACCTGCTAGCAGTGAGCTAGCTGTTAGTTCATACCTGCTAGTAGTGAGCTCGCCATTAGTTCATACCTGCTAGCAGTGAGCTAGCTGTTAGTTCATACCAGCTAACAGTGAGCTCAATGTTACTTCATACCTACTAGCAGTGAGCTCGCTGTTATGCTAGCAGCGAGCTGGACATTAACTCATACCTGCTAGCAGTGAGCTCGCCATTAGTTCATACCTGCTAGCAGTGAGCTGGACATTAGGTCATACCTCCTAGCGATGAGATAGCTGTTAGTTCATAACTGCTAGCAGTGAGCTAGCTGTTAGTTTATACCTGCTAGCAGTGAGCTCACTGTTAGTTCATACCTGCTAGCAGTGAGCTAGGGTCAACTCAAATACCAAATTAAATGAAAACAAATATTTGATAAAAAAAATATATATACAAATACATCAAAGAAAAAAAAAAGACAGAAATCTTAAAAATCTTGAAATATGAATATAATCTTTATATTCGTTAAACATGTTCAATTTAATCGATCAATCAAATTCACCACAAATGATATTAATTCAATAAATCAATCAACCACAAAACTTGATTAATCATTCTAATTTACCACAGAACACATCAATTCAATTCAAAACATGATCAATTAACCTCAAAACATATGTTCAATTCAATCAATTAATCAAACTCACCTCAAAACATGATCAACCAATTATTAAATTCACTACCGAACACATTAATTCAATCAATTAAGTTCAAAAAGATGATCAATCAATTAACCTCAAAACATGATCAATCAATCAATCGAACTCATCATAGAACACATCAATTCAATCAATTAACCTCAAAACATATGTTCAATTCAATCAATTAACCTTAAAACATGTTCAAATTCACTACAGAACACATGATCAATTATCCTTAAACCATGATCAATTCAATCAATCTCATTAATTCACCACAAAACATGAACAATTCACCACAAAACATGAACAATTCAAGCAAACTATCAATTAACCTCAAAACATGTTGAATGCAATCAATCGATCAGTCAATTTAATCAAATCAATTTACTTTAAAACATGTTAAATTCAATTAATATCAAATTCACCAAAAACATGATAAATTCAATCAATTTGATCAACTAATCACAAAACATATGTTTTATTCAATCAATCAGTCAAGTCAATTAATAACCTCAAAACACAATCAATTCAATCAATCAATTCACCACAAACATGATCAGTTCAATCAATTAATTGACCACAAAACATATGATCAATTCAATCAATCTGTCAATTAACCTCAAAAAACATTTGATCAATTTAATCAGTCAATCCATGAACATCAAAAAAACATGCTCAATTCAATCAGTCAATGAATTAAGCTTAAAACATATCCAATTCAATCAATCTATCAATTAACCTCAAAAAAACATACGTTCGATTCAATCAGTCAGTCCATTAACCTCAAAACATATATCCAATTCAAACAATCAATCAATTAACCTCAAATCTAATCACCATTACCTCTTAAAGTAGTTTTCCGGTTTGGATGAATATTCCCCAAATACAGGGAACAATGCTCTTGTCATATCATACTTGATCTGAATGGCACCACCCTCATTAAATGTGGCCTGCTTGATAATCTGCAAAAAAAGAATACATTAGTTTGAAGCATTGACTTGATAAATACCTCACCCCCTCTTCTTCCTCCCCCTAGCACACACACATACTCACAAAGCATAATCTTAATGATCATAAGATACAGTACATCAGGGCCCTGCCTGGCGCTCAATATCAAAACTTAGCTGCAAAATTAAACCACAAAGGGGTGCGGGTGGGGGTGTATTTCAAAAATGTAGAAAAAGCAGATCAGAGGAAGAGAATCTGCATGAGATGCCAGAATTTTATTGTTCAAGGAACAAGTTAAAAATTTGAGGAAAGAGCAGAGCAATCGAGAGAGACAAAGAAAATTAATGCAAACTATACATCCAGTTGCTGGAGTAGAACTGGCCATCTGAGGGTGGTTTGTATCTACCAGTTGGCATTACCCAACATGACCATCTGAGGGCAGTTTGTATCTACCAGCTGGCATTACTCAACCTGGCCATCTGAGGGCAGTTTGTATCTACCAGCTGGCATTACCCAACCTGGTCATCTGAGGGCAGTTTGTATCTACCAGCTGGCATTACCCAACCTGGCCATTTGTGGGCAGTTTGTATCTACCAGCTGGCATTACCCAACCTGGCCATCTGAGGGCAATTTGTATCTACCAGTTGGCATTACCCAACCTGGCCATCTGAGGGCAGTTTGTATCTACCAGCTGGCATTACTCAACCTGGCCATCTCAGGGCAGTTTGTATCTACCAGCTGGCATTACCCAACCTGGCCATCTGAGGGCAGTTTGTATCTACCAGCTGGCATTACCCAACCTGGCCATTTGTGGGCAGTTTGTATCTACCAGCTGGCATTACCCAACCTGGCCATTTGTGGGCAGTTTGTATCTACCAGCTGGCATTACCCAACCTGGCCATCTGGGGCAGTTTGTATCTACCAGCTAGCATTACCCAACCTGGCCATCTGAGGGCAGTGGGCAGTTTGTATCTACCAGCTGGCATTACCCAACCTGGTCATCTGAGGGCAGTTTGTATCTACCAGCTGGCATTACCCAACCTGGCCATTTGTGGGCAGTTTGTATCTACCACCTGGCATTACTCAACCTGGCCATCTGAGGGCAGTTTGTATCTACCAGCTGGCATTACCCAACCTGGCCATTTGTGGGCAGTTTGTATCTACCAGCTGGCATTACCCAACCTGGCCATTTGTGGGCAGTTTGTATCTACCACCTGGCATTACTCAACCTGGCCATCTGAGGGCAGTTTGTATCTACCAGCTGGCATTACCCAACCTGGCCATTTGTGGGCAGTTTGTATCTACCAGCTGGCATTACTAACCTGGCCATTTGTGGGCAGTTTGTATCTACCACCTGGCATTACCCAACCTGGCCATCTGAGGGCAGTTTGTATCTACCAGCTAGCATTACCCAACCTGACCATCTGTGGGCAGTTTGTATCTACCAGCTGGCATTACCCAACCTGGCCATTTGTGGGCAGTTTGTATCTACCACCTGGCATTACCCAACCTGGCCATCTGAGGGCAGTTTGTATCTACCAGCTGGCATTACCCAACCTGGCCATCTGAGGGCAGTTTGTATCTACCAGATGGCAGTACCCAACCTGGCCATTTAAGGGCAGTTTGTATCTACCACCTGGCATTACCCAACCTGGCCATCTGAGGGCAGTTTGTATCTACCAGCTAGCATTACCCAACCTGGCCATCTGTGGGCAGTTTGTATCTACCAGCTGGCATTACCCAACCTGGCCATTTGTGGGCAGTTTGTATCTACCACCTGGCATTACCTAACCTGGCCATCTGAGGGCAGTTTGTATCTACCAGCTGGCATTACCCAACCTGGCCATCTGAGGGCAGTTTGTATCTACCAGATGGCAGTACCCAACCTGGCCATTTGAGGGCAGTTTGTATCTACCACCTAGCACCCAACCTGGCCATCTGAGGGCAGTTTGTATCTACCAGCTGGCATTACCCAACCTGGCCATCTGAGGGCAGTTTGTATCTACCAGATGGCAGTACCCAACCTGGTCATCTGTGGGCAGTTTGTATCTACCAGCTGGCATTACCCATCCTGGTCATCTGTGGGCAGTTTGTATCTACCAGCTGGCATTACCCAACCTGGCCATATGAGGGCAGTTTGTATCTACCAGCTGGCATTACCCAACCTGGCCATCTGAGGGTAGTTTGTATCTACCAGCTGGCATTACCCAACCTGGCCATCTGAGGGTGGTTTGTATCTACCAGCTGGCATTATCCAACCTGGTCATCTGAGGGCAGTTTGTATCTACCAGCTGGCATTACCCAACCTGGCCATTTGTGGGCAGTTTGTATCTACCGCCTGGCATTACCCAACCTGGCCATCTGAGGGCAGTTTGTATCTACCAGCTAGCATTACCCAACCTGGCCATCTGAGGGCAGTTTGTATCTACCAGCTGGCATTACTCAACCTGGCCATCTCAGGGCAGTTTGTATCTACCAGCTGGCATTACCCAACCTGGCCATCTGAGGGCAGTTTGTATCTACCAGCTGGCATTACCCAACCTGGCCATTTGTGGGCAGTTTGTATCTACCAGCTGGCATTACCCAACCTGGCCATTTGTGGGCAGTTTGTATCTACCAGCTGGCATTACCCAACCTGGCCATCTGAGGGCAGTTTGTATCTACCAGCTAGCATTACCCAACCTGGCCATCTGAGGGCAGTTTGTATCTACCAGCTGGCATTACCCAACCTGGCCATTTGTAGGCAGTTTGTATCTACCAGCTGGCATTACCCAGCCTGGCCATTTGTGGGCAGTTTGTATCTACCAGCTGGCATTACCCAACCTGGCCATCTGAGGGCAGTTTGTATCTACCAGCTGGCATTACCCAACCTGGTCATCTGAGGGCAGTTTGTATCTACCAGCTGGCATTACCCAACCTGGCCATTTGTGGGCAGTTTGTATCTACCACCTGGCATTACTCAACCTGGCCATCTGAGGGCAGTTTGTATCTACCAGCTGGCATTACCCAACCTGGCCATTTGTGGGCAGTTTAGCATCTACCAGCTGGCATTACCTAACCTGGCCATTTGTGGGCAGTTTGTATCTACCACCTGGCATTACTCAACCTGGCCATCTGAGGGCAGTTTGTATCTACCAGCTGGCATTACCCAACCTGGCCATTTGTGGGCAGTTTGTATCTACCAGCTGGCATTACCCAACCTGGCCATTTGTGGGCAGTTTGTATCTACCACCTGGCATTACCCAACCTGGCCATCTGAGGGCAGTTTGTATCTACCAGCTAGCATTACCCAACCTGACCATCTGTGGGCAGTTTGTATCTACCAGCTGGCATTACCCAACCTGGCCATTTGTGGGCAGTTTGTATCTACCACCTGGCATTACCCAACCTGGCCATCTGAGGGCAGTTTGTATCTACCAGCTGGCATTACCCAACCTGGCCATCTGAGGGCAGTTTGTATCTACCAGATGGCAGTACCCAACCTGGCCATTTAAGGGCAGTTTGTATCTACCACCTGGCATTACCCAACCTGGCCATCTGAGGGCAGTTTGTATCTACCAGCTAGCATTACCCAACCTGGCCATCTGTGGGCAGTTTGTATCTACCAGCTGGCATTACCCAACCTGGCCATTTGTGGGCAGTTTGTATCTACCACCTGGCATTACCTAACCTGGCCATCTGAGGGCAGTTTGTATCTACCAGCTGGCATTACCCAACCTGGCCATCTGAGGGCAGTTTGTATCTACCAGATGGCAGTACCCAACCTGGCCATTTGAGGGCAGTTTGTATCTACCACCTAGCATTACCCAACCTGGCCATCTGAGGGCAGTTTGTATCTACCAGCTGGCATTACCCAACCTGGCCATCTGAGGGCAGTTTGTATCTACCAGATGGCAGTACCCAACCTGGTCATCTGTGGGCGTTTGTATCTACCAGCTGGCATTACCCATCCTGGTCATCTGTGGGCAGTTTGTATCTACCAGCTGGCATTACCCAACCTGGCCATATGAGGGCAGTTTGTATCTACCAGCTGGCATTACCCAACCTGGCCATCTGAGGGTAGTTTGTATCTACCAGCTGGCATTACCCAACCTGGCCATCTGAGGGTGGTTTGTATCTACCAGCTGGCATTATCCAACCTGGTCATCTGAGGGCAGTTTGTATCTACCAGCTGGCATTACCCAACCTGGCCATTTGTGGGCAGTTTGTATCTACCGCCTGGCATTACCCAACCTGGCCATCTGAGGGCAGTTTGTATCTACCAGCTAGCATTACCCAACCTGGCCATCTGAGGGCAGTTTGTATCTACCAGCCAGCATTACCCAACCTGGCCATCTCAGGGCAGTTTGTATCTACCAGCTAGCATTACCCAACCTGGCCATCTGAGGGCAGTTTGTATCTACCAGCCAGCATTACCCAACCTGGCCATCTGAGGGCAGTAGGAGTGACAGTAGAATTACTGAAACAAAACATATTGTTCTATTGCTTTTTAAATTTTCATTTATCTTAGAACTGAAGCTGGTTCGTATCCAATGCAAACAAGCTTCATGGAATACATTTCTTCCTTTCAGACTAGTATGAAATGATTGGCTTATACATTTTAAGATTATAATAATGATGAAGGTCAAATTAAATCAATAGAGGTCACATGCACTAAATAGAGGTCACTTGGGTCATGTGACATCTTGAGCTTTGACCATTAAATAAACTACAAAAGAAACAATCATGGGACAGTACACCAGATAATCAAAATACAAGAGAGGCGTTTAAAATAAACACAAAAACACATCAAATGTATCTAGTCATCCTGTTAGTCAAGGTCAGGGCACTACAAATATTTTTCCATTTGTGGTTTATCAGTGTTGGAAACTTCTAGATAATTCAACATCTGTGATAAATAAAAAGGCAGACAATTCCAGATAATTATGACACTTCTTTAATTTTTCTTCCTAAATTCCAGACATTAAAAATTATAAAAATGTTACTTTCAGCTTGTCGGGGAGGACGAAGGGGAAAAGGGGAGAAATTGAGAAAGGGGAGGAGGGGTATGATAAACCAAAACCTCAGCTGTACTTTTTGTTGCAGAGGATAAAAACAATGAATCTACATATATCAAAAATTGCATCTAATTTGTAAATCGAGACATTGATATCTATTGACATATATTGATATATTGACATATATATATATATATATATATATATACATATATATATATATATATATATATATATATATATATATATATATATATATATATATATATATATATATATTTAAGGACTATATATATATATATATATATTTAAGGACTATATATATATATATATGATCAAGGACTATATATACATATATGATCAAGGACTATATATATATATATATATATATTATCAAGGACTATATATATATATATATATATATATATTTATATATATATATATTTATATATATATATATATACATATATATATATATATACATACATACATACATACACATATATATATATATATATATATATATATATATATATATATATATATATATATATATATATATATATATATATATATATATATATATATATAATCAAGGACTATATATCATAGAAACAAACTGGTGAAAATTCATGTTAAATATCTTTTCTGTTTAGGAGTTTGCATTTCAAAAATTGTGTGAGTGTTAAAAAGTGACCTCACAGTATACAGTGTGATAACATAAAGACAAATCCAAAACAAGTTTTTCATATTTCTTTGAAAATTAATTGCCTCTTCCTAAATTACTGGAAGTAATTTTTGCTTATATATTGAGATGGGTGTAACATACACTTTATAAGGATGTGATTTGCCCATCTGCTAATGAACCCTACACTCATAAGTAAAAGAAAAAACATGTTTTATAGAAATACTTAAGAATTGTCTTGGATCTGCCTTCATGACATCACATTATGCCTGAATAATTTAATTTGTGAGAACACAAAATATTTTGCTTTCAACTTTCCATTGAGAAACTTTCAAACCATCCCTTTCTCAAAAAATCTCACCACTATCCCACATAATATGCATAACCAGAAAACCAAAATGTTTGGTGGTTGCGATGCAATTTTTCATTGTTGGTTGATTTTCAAGTTTTATACTATTAAACTGGCATTGCATATCATGAAATATGCGAGATAACATATAATCATTTAAACTATGCCCACCATGCACATGATAAAATAGAACCTGTTGACAACACTTGTATGATGCAAAACATGCATACGCTTGCACATTTATGACTGATTGAAAAGAATTCAAGTTTACATAAAACCCCACCTACATGACATCACTACCAAACCAATAGGTCACATATACGGACCATAACTCAGCTGTGTACCACATATGACATGTGTGCAGTGTGCTTTAATACAAGTTTTAAGAGCATTTTCACATTAAGGCACACACATTAGTGATAGAAACTGTGGAAGTACCAAAAAAACAAATCAGTGTAAAAAAAAAAATCAAAAGATGGTAAAAATTGATTTTATTTTAATAAAAAGAAAGTTCATGCTTTGTGTACAAATGTATTTTGAAGCTTCTTCTGATATACAGTATTTGTGAAAATATGTGATATTTATGCAGATTAAATTAATAATACGATTGAGAAATTGTAATGTTTGGAAATGCAGTCATAAATATTGCACATAACTGTAATAACAGGCTCGAATCTGCTCTATAATGTCTCTTTGTGTCTTCTTTCTGGGCTAATATTTCCACGAACACAACAACTGTACCTATATTTCTTTATAATCCCGTTTATTTTAAGTCCTTAACATTCTCTCCCGAGTCCTTTTGTCTTGTAAAATCTTTTGTTAATTCATTAATAATCCCAGCAATAAGAATATCGCAAAACACACGACCATTCACTCATAAATTCACAACCAACCCGTCCTACATGATTGCATACTGTGCAAGACTACATTAATTCAATTTACAACCCATTGTGTATGCGCGCAACGGCCCCTGGATATGAAACTTGTGAATGAATATCATGACTCCTGAGCATAACTTCAGTGCCGTAATTGGTCAAAAAAGTTAACTTTTATTCCCACTGTTGTATGTAAATCAGCGCAAGGGGTGATTTTTCTCCGCGCCACGCCAGTACAGTAACAACAAGTTAGCAGGATTTATATCTTTTTCACTTGCCCGCCGATAAGGGCCGATAATGTCTTCCTTGACGCTGTGTATCATATTTTTAAAAGTCATATTTTAAAAAGTTTTTAAAGTTTGAATCTGAGAAAACAGTCGGTATAAATAGCATGGTAAATTGCTTGACCATTATGAAATAACACAATGCAAAATAAAGATAAATGATCCCCATGCTATCAGTATCACACACCAGGAAGCTGGTATATGATTCACAATTAGATCGCAAGAGAAAATGACCACTCATCCCTTCAATTTTTTTTTAGTCCTTTCCGATCTCATTTTCATGTGTAAAATATACTTTTAAACAATTGTCCTGGTCAAAATTGTTCAGATTTAAAAAGAACAAAGAATTTCATGCATTTTGTTTTTTTAAATTTCTTCTCTTCCCTGTAATTATGTTTACTCATAAAAGCACGAGCAATGAAATCTTCCGTTCCAATCATGTGTATGTAATTGACTCATGACACGTGTGATTCGCTCAGGGGTACAAGCTCAAATGATTTCATTGGGTCAAAGTAGATCGAGTTTATATGTTTTTTGCAGACCCATTAGGTTATGGCCCTCTTGGTATGCATAAATTAATAATATTATCTCTGCATTCTGCTCTGCATATCGTTTCACAAGTACAAAAGACAAACAGAATGTTCAATTACAGATGTGTTTTACCTTTTTATATGATTCTCAGTGACCAAAAATATTGCTTATCATAGTCAAATCAATGTAAAATTAAAAATCTAATCTGCAGAATTAATTTAACTTGGGTGTATGTGTGCGGCCTGTGTTGTAAAAATAAAATGTGTTCATACTGCAGCTCCTTGCTTAAACAAGATCCGGTTTTAGTACGAAATACAATGTAATTCAGTTTAATTTTCAATCATGATGTATTAATATCACATATCGTATTATTCATATAATGATTGCAGGTAATACACTTTTATTTTTTCATTTTGAAGAAGAAAATACGAATTTGGCAGGGAGTGGGACTGTGCACACTACTTTTCATTAGTGGGCATTTGCTTATCTATGCACTCCCGTTTGCACAGTTTTGGCGAATACCATATAAGGCTATAGGGCAGGACCCTTTGCTGGCTTAAATATAATAGGAAGAATGATTATTGAACTTGAAAAATAATAGAGGTATGCATGATTAATGATTTTATTATTTTTGGCTGAACTTTAGCCATGACCTGGCCATGGTTAATGTTTCAAAGAAATATTGAGCATCAAGTGGATGGGATCTCAACTATATTCAAATGAGCAACAATTGTACTGTTTGATCAAGAAAGTCTTTAAAGAAATATTCCTGTTAAATTCATTTTCATTTGGTAGAGGAATATTAATGAAAATTGATGAAAATCACCATGTTAATATCTTATTTCATTTATATTGCATTTCAAAGATTTCACCAGTGTGTTGAAAAGTGACCTTGAAGTGCATAGTGTGATATCATAGTTGCAGATACAAGAACATGTTTCTCTATAAAATGAAATTTTATTTTTCTTAAACCAAGGGTGTCAGGCACTTGAAAAAATGGGCAAATCAGGTTCTTGTGTAGTGCATGTTAAACTCCATCCCAATAATTAAACAAAAATTGTTTCAAATAATTTAGAAAGATTCAATGAAGTAAAATATATCATAATTGTCTTGGATCTACAATTATGACATCACCCTCTACACTGGAACAATCACATTTCAAGACACTTGTGAAATCTCTGAAATGCAAGAACTCCTAAACAGAAAAAGATATGGTATTTACACCAATTAGTTTCTTTAGTACCATACTGTATATATGAAAATGGATAATCATGGGAAAATTCCTTAATACACCAAATGATCTGTCTGTGTCCATAATATAAATATGGCTGTTGTAAAGGTGTACTGACAGCCAACACTGCATCAGCCCCAAACTCTTTGGTGCTTTTGTGCATGAGCCCCAAACACTTTGGTACTTTTGGGCATGAGCCTCACACACTTTGGTACTTTTGGGCATGAGCCCAAACACTTTGGTGCTTTGTGCATGAGCCCCAAACACTTTGGTAATTTTGTGCATGAGCCCCAAACACTTTGGTGCTTTTGTGCATGAGCCCCAAACACTTTGGTACTTTTGTGCATGAGCCCTAAACACTTTGGTGCTTTTTTGCATGAGCCCAAAACACTTTGGTGTTTTTGTGCATGCGCCACAAACACTTTGGTGCTTTTGTGCAAGAGCCCCAAACACTTTGGTGCTTTTGTGCATGAGCCCCAAACACTTTGGTGCTTTTGTGCATGAGCCCCAAACACTTTTTGGGTCTTTTGTGCATGAGCCCCAAACACTTTGGTGCTTTGAACATGAGCCCCAAACACTTTGGTACATTTGGGCATGAGCCCCAAACACTTGATTGATTTTGTGCATGAGCCCCAAACACTTTGCTGCTTTTGTGCATGAGCCCCAAACTCTTCACTAGGGTAGTCTTTCAAATTTGTTTTCAGCTCATTGCATTGTTGAGTTAAATCAATATTCTAAAGAGTTATCTATATGAACATTACAACATTTTAAAGTATGCAAAAGTTAATAGAATAATTTAATTTGATCAATTTTCATGAGCTAACTTGACTTGATTTTTTTCTTCTGACTATTAAACTGTCTCTAAGTGAGCAAGTTTCAAAATAACTTACAGCATAATAAGTGTACATAATTTTCATGAATCATTGGTCCCTAATAGAGGAAGGGAAGCAGCTACTAGGGGTGGTAGCACTGCTTACTGGTAACACTCTTGTTGCCACACAATATTTCAAAATTATGAAGTACATAACAGGACTGCACTTTCCACCCCCTCCCCCACACCTACCCAAACACATTGATATATAACACAAAGCTATAAAGGTAGTACACTCTTCTCATGCTATTTCTGTGCCTATAAATGCACCTCAGCTTTCATTCATACACATCACATAATACAAAGGAATTTTAAGCAATTCAGCTAGTAGCAAAGACACAGTATAAGTATCCCTGAAGTTTTTTGCATATTTGTCCCTGAGACTTCTGAAGTCATGAAAGTCCAATTTTGTTTTAGGGTCAACACCTTTGTGAAATCCAACCCAGACAAAATAGCAAAATGCTATGACCTGAAATTACACAGCTACTTTGTTAAATAACTAGGCCTCTAGTTTTATTCTCTGCATATATTACATTAAATTAAAACTTGATGAACAATGATGAGCAAATTGCGAACCCATAATTTACAGTAAAGCAATTTTCTTAAAAACACTCGTAACCTAAACTAGAACGGTAAATACCGTCATGGTTCGCATACCCATGCAAATTGACACCCATATCATATGACCCGGCCAATTATAAAAATGGGCATCTCAAACTAAGTCCCACCTGGCTTCCCATTTCCCACATGGCATCCCACCTTATGCCCCACATGGCATCCCATAGGCTCCATAGGAAGTCTCATCATAGCTATCACAGTCCCTGATTGAACATACTATGTACAAAAGTGTCAGTTCATATAATAACTTAAATGCAAATGAGTTGTTGAATAAGAAAAAAACAGGTAGAGTCAAATAATAATTCTTGATATAGACCTTGGAATATACCACATGGTAAATATTTTATCATATATCCCGCATGGCCCCCATCCATGTCCCACATGGCCCCCATCCATGTCCCACATGGCATCCCTTCCAATGTCCATACGCATTCACATCCTGTCACACTCCCTGACTAAGCATACTAAATTAAACAGTTTGGTCAGTTCATATACTGTAGGAACTTCATGCAATGACCACAATAATAAAGGTGGAGTTGAGTTTAATAATCATGCCTGATATAGGTGTTGGTGCTCAAATATTTTAAAGAATTTTAAGGAGTTTAAATCTCAAGTGCTACAAGAGAGACGCTTGCTTGCGGATCTCTGAAAAATATTGAAAATTATATCATTTTACAGTGATCTTCTAAGGAAATATCTAATGTTTTGTAGACTTTTTAAGAAAACTATAGTCTTCAATTCTGTCTTAAGTGTCTCTGAAAAACTTTAACATTTTTTAAGGATATTCTAACCATAAGGATATCTAAAATACTTTAAACAAAAAACTGTAAATAGACTGTGAAGAGGCTCTCAATTGGAAGGTATTGATTACCTCTGTGTTGTGTATGGTTCGGTTTGGTTTTTTGATGTTTAACGGCACCGCACAGTCAAAAGTCAAATGTACCAAGAGGGTGTTAATAAATTATGGTGTAAGAATTAGGATAGTGAGGAAAAGGAGGTTTGTAAGAGAGAAAAGGGTGAAAAACAGAAAGCGAAAAAAAAAGAAGGTAAGTGAGGTTAAGTATAGAGAAAAAGGAGGGGGGGGGGGGAAGTTAAATGGTGTTGTTGCGGAGAAAGTTGATGATGTTTGAGGAAGAATTGTTTTCGAAAAGGTCTGAGATTGAGGATAGTGAGGAGAAAATAGACCTGGAGTTTTGGTATAAGGGACAGGTTACGAAGATATGCTTGATGGAGAGGCCGGTGTTACAAGTGGGGCAGAGAAGGGTAGGGGAGTTGGATAATGTGTATGGTGTAACAATAGCTGCTTGCTAGTAAGTAAATTGTGAAGAGTCTTTTGGGTTGAATGGTGTGGATTAATCCTGATTTTAAGAAAATCGAGGGTGTCGGGTTGGAGGGGTCTAAAGGACAAAAATTCTTACTCAATTATATGAAAAGCATCTTCTGAGCTATGGCTAGTCAAAGTTTGAATATTTTTAATGTATTTATTGGTATTTTATAGTTTCGACTCATGCAGTGAGCAATCAAAAGTTGATTGACATTACTTGTTTTCAGCCATAGCAATACAAAGCATGTGTTGAACGTAATACCCTTTTGATGACCAGTCAAGTAATTTGATGTGCTATTTAATAGGATTGGGGTGTTTTCCAGTTTTGACCCTTGTACAATGATCAATCAAAAGTTCAATGACCTGTTACATTTTCCAGCCACTGCAACATTAGCAAAGATCAATCCTATGACAAAGTATACCTTTTGGGTTCCTTATGACCAGCCGAGTAATTTAATGTGCTTTTGGGAACTGCTTTTTAATGGGATTGGTGTATTTCAATTTTGACCTTGATTTGGCCCTGACCTAAGCTTTAAAAATCGAACACCCTGTCTAGAATTGTTTTATACACCTTAAACAATAAGTGTGCAAAGCTTGCTTTAATCCAATGTGTCACGAGTTTTTGGTTTTAGCCATTGGACTGTTAAACAAAAAACTCTTTCAGTTTCACTCTTCATTGAGTTTCTACCATATCCCAGGCTTCTAGTTTTGTATTTTCAAAGGGGGGCACCACCCTGCCTCTCACTGTGTCCACCCTGCCCCACTAAGCACTCTACAATTTTTCACAAAAACATACTTTTGAGAACTATATTGCCTTTTTCTCATGCTGATTACAGTTCCCCAGTATGAAAAGATGCATGGAGTTGGGGTACTACTTGTTGGGTACGACTTGTTGTATTGATTACTTCGCTATTTACATTTCAAACCTGCCTCAAAAGTGCCCTTGATGCCTAATAAATGCCCCATTTGGTCAATGACACCCTGCCCCTTTCTGGATCAAGCTAGGGGATTGATACCATGTTTACTCCAAGCATTTGTAAGTTTGGGTCTATGTTGGTGAGATAAGTTGAAAATAGTTCAAAAGTAAACAAATATAAACCCATGGAACATTGATAAGCCAACAGTAACTAAACTGTGTTCCATGTCCCACATGGCATCCCTCCCTATGTCCATATGCAGTCACATCCTATCACACTCCCTGATTGTCTGGTCAGATCATATACTGTAGCAACTTTATTCAAATGCCACAATAATAAAGGTGGAGTTTAATAATCATGCCTGATACAACTGTTGGTGCCCAAATATTTTAAAGAATTTTAAGGATTTTAAATCTCCAGTGCTACGAGAGAGAAACTCGAGGAACCCTAAAGAATATTGGAAAATTATAACATTTTACAGTTATCTTCTAAGGAAATATCAAAAGTTTTGTAGAATTTGAAGCAAACTAGTCTTCAATCCTGTCTTAAGTATCTCTGAAAAACTTTAACATTTTGTAAGGAAATTCTAACCTTCCATAAGGATATCTGAAGAAACTTCTCAAAAAACTTTAACGTTTCTGAGGAAAACTCAGAAAAAACTGTGGACAGCCAGAAGGACAAAAATGCCATTACATGGGTTCACAACATACTTCGCATGCGAACAAAAAAATCTCTACTTGTCGGTACCTTTCAAAGCAAAGTAGTGGCATAGCACACAAATTGTACATTCACCTGGCTTGTACATTTACCTGGCTGACCATACATCATAATATAAATGAAATCATACACTTGATTAAAAGGCAAACCATGTCCAGGCACGGTGCATAATTAAAGTGGATAGACTTGAAGGGATTAAATCATGGCCAATTATGACCAACTATATGATGAAATCAAATTTTACGATACATTGAAAAGCTAGTACTGATCAAAGCTAGTAATAATCAAAGCTAGTATTAATCAAAGCTAGTAATAATCAAAGCTAGTATCAATCGAAGCTAGTATCAATCAGAGCTAGTATAGCACTAATCAAAGCTAGTATTAATCAAAGCTAGTAATTAATCAAGCTAGTATTAATCAAAGCTAGTATCAATCAAAGCTAGTATCAATCAAAGCTAGTAACAATCAAAGCTAGCATTAATCAAAGCTAGTATTAATCAAAACTAGTAATATTTAAAGCTAGTATTAATCAAAGCTAGTATTAATCAAAGCTAGTATTAATCAAAGCTAGTATTAATCAAAGCTAGTATTAATCAAAGCTAGTATTAATCAAATCTAGTATTAATCAAAGCAAGTATTAATTAAAGCTAGTATTAATCAAAGCTAGTATTAATCAAAGCTAGTATTAATCAAAGCTAGTATTAATCAAAGCTAGTATTAATCAAAGCAAGTATTAATCAAAGCTAGTATTAATCAAAGCTAGTATTAATCAAAGCTAGTATTAATCAAAGCTAGTATTAATCAAAGCTAGTAATTAATCAAAGCTAGTATCAATCAAAGCAAGTATTAATCAAAGCAAGTATTAATTAAAGCTAGTATTAATCAAAGCTAGTATTAATCAAAGCTACTGTAGTATTAATCAAAGCTAGTATTAATCAAAGCTAGTATTAATCAAAGCTAGTATTAATCAAAGCAAGTATTAATCAAAGCTAGTATCAATCAAAGCAAGTATTAATCAAAGCAAGTATCAATCAAAGCTAGTATTAATCAAAGCAAGTATTAATCAAAGCAAGTATCAATCAAAGCAAGTATTAATCAAAGCTAGTATTAATCAAAGCTAGTATTAATCAAAGCTAGTATTAATCAAAGCAAGTATTAATCAAAGCTAGTATCAATCAAAGCTAGTAACTAATCAAAGCTAGTATTAATCAAAGCTAGTATTAATCAAAGCTAGTACTAATCAAAGCTAGTATTAATCAAAGCTAGTATCAATCAAAGCTAGCACTAATCAAAGCTAGTATTAATCAAAGCTAGTATTAATCAAAGCTAGTATTAATCAAAGCTAGTATTAATCAAAGCTAGTATTATTCAAATCTAGTATCAATCAAAGCAAGTATTAATCAAAGCTAGTATTAATCAAAGCTAGTATCAATCAAAGCTAGCACTAATCGAAGCTAGTATTAATCAAAGCTAGTATTAATCAAAGCTAGTATTAATCAAAGCTAGTATTAATCAAAGCTAGTATTATTCAAATCTAGTATCAATCAAAGCAAGTATTAATCAAAGCTAGTATTAATCAAAGCTAGTATCAATCAAAGCTAGTATCAATCAAAGCTAGTATCAATCAAAGCTAGTATCAATCAAAGCTAGTATCAATCAAAGCTAGTATCAATCAAAGCTAGCACTAATCAAAGCTAGTATTAATCAAAACTAGTATTATTTAAAGCTAGTATTAATCAAAACTAGTACTAATCAAAGCTAGTATCAATCAAAGCTAGTATCAATCAAAGCTAGTATCAATCAAAGCTAGCACTAATCAAAGCTAGTATTAATCAAAGCTAGTAACAATCAAAGCTAGTATTAATCAAAGCTAGTATCAATCGAAGCTAGTATCAATCAGAGCTAGTATTAATCAAAGCTAGCACTAATCAAAGCTAGTATTAATCAAAGCTAGTAATTAATCAAAGCAAGTATTAATCAAAGCTAGTATTAATCAAAGCTAGTATTAATCAAAGCTAGTATTAATCAAAGCTAGTATTAATCAAAGCAAGTATTAATCAAAGCTAGTATCAATCAAAGCAAGTATTAATCAAAGCAAGTATTAATTAAAGCTAGTATTAATCAAAGCTAGTATTAATCAAAGCTACTGTAGTATTAATCAAAGCTAGTATTAATCAAAGCTAGTATTAATCAAAGCTAGTATTAATCAAAGCAAGTATTAATCAAAGCTAGTATCAATCAAAGCTAGTATTAATCAAAGCAAGTATCAATCAAAGCAAGTATTAATCAAAGCAAGTATTAATCAAAGCAAGTATCAATCAAAGCAAATATTAATCAAAGCTAGTATTAATCAAAGCTAGTATTAATCAAAGCTAGTATTAATCAAAGCAAGTATTAATCAAAGCTAGTATCAATCAAAGCTAGCACTAATCGAAGCTAGTATTAATCAAAGCTAGTATTAATCAAAGCTAGTACTAATCGAAGCTAGTATTAATCAAAGCTAGTATCAATCAAAGCTAGCACTAATCTTCAAAGCTAGTATTAATCAAAGCTAGTATTAATCAAAGCTAGTATTAATCAAAGCTAGTATTAATCAAAGCTAGTATTATTCAAATCTAGTATCAATCAAAGCAAGTATTAATCAAAGCTAGTATTAATCAAAGCTAGTATCAATCAAAGCTAGCACTAATCAAAGCTAGTATTAATCAAAGCTAGTATTAATCAAAGCTAGTATTAATCAAAGCTAGTATTAATCAAAGCTAGTATTATTCAAATCTAGTATCAATCAAAGCAAGTATTAATCAAAGCTAGTATTAATCAAAGCTAGTATCAATCAAAGCTAGTATCAATCAAAGCTAGTATCAATCAAAGCTAGTATCAATCAAAGCTAGTATCAATCAAAGCTATTATCAATCAAAGCTAGTATAAATCAAAGCTAGTATTAATCAAAACTAGTATTATTTAAAGCTAGTAATTAATCAAAACTAGTACTAATCAAAGCTAGTATCAATCAAAGCTAGTATCAATCAAAGCTAGTATCAATCAAAGCTAGTACTAATCAAAGCTAGTATTAATCAAAGCTAGTAACAATCAAAGCTAGTATTAATCAAAGCTAGTATCAATCAAAAGCTAGTATCAATCAAAGCTAGTATTAATCAAAGCTAGCACTAATCAAAGCTAGTATTAATCAAAGCTAGTAATTAATCAAAGCTAGTATTAATCAAAGCTAGTAATTAATCAAAGCTAGTATTAATCAAAGCTAGTATCAATCAAAGCTAGTATCAATCAAAGCTAGTAACAATCAGAGCTAGCACTAATCAAAGCTAGTATTAATCAAAACTAGTATTATTTAGGGATGTACCGGATATCCGGTCCGGCGGATTATCCGGCCGATTTGGGGAAAAAATCCGGTTCCGGCCGGATTTTTTTCCAAATCCGGCCGAACCGGATTTTTGGCAATTTTAACAATTGAAGATTTACATTATGAGACTGTGGTACATTACAACTATATGAAATATAAAACAAACATGAATATCTGATTTTTCTCGGTATAGATAATGTATTTTCTTCTTGAAAACACTGAACAAATTGGCGTATGTTAGCGTATGATCATTTAAAACGGAATAAAGACATGTAGCTGTTTGAAATCAATAGAAATTTTGAAACAGATTGGGCTGTAACAGATAATAAATAAAACCACACCAGTTGTTAACAATTTTACAGTTAGAGACATTAATGAAATTTGTAGATAAAAGTACATGTACATATAGGTTGACTGAATTTGTTTTCCACAATTTTTCATTGCTTAGATTCTCCTGCTATTGAAAAAGAGAAAAATGTTTTTTCCCCGCACTTATCTAAGCAAACTGTTTTACAAGTAATTCAGGGTACCAAGGTGTTTTAATGAAATAACACAAAAATAATTCAGAGAATAATTACTTTCCAAATGTAAAACATGAAAGAATTAGTATCCATTTCTATTACCTTGTTACTGTCCTTAATTATTTTAGTTTAGTTTTACACAATTTGCACATACATGCACTTCAAATACATGTTAAGGTTAGATAAATGACCCTTTCCTCCCTCCATAGTGTCATTTGACTTTTGACTTCCTCAGTAAGAACACATGTATGACAGTCTCAAGTTTTATAATATTAGAGATGTTAGGATTAATCCAGAACTTTCACTAATTTTGATTTGATTTCATCACAATATGCCCAATAATTATTATTTTCCAAAAATGTTGGGTTGCTAGCCATTAGTAGCCAACTTGACAATCCCCTGCCCCCACCCCTTTCCCTTTGTTTCTTAAGATTATGAGAATTGTTGTAAGCAATGAAAAATCCGGTTCGGCCGGATTTTATCCGCCGGATTTCAACCTGATCCGCAAAAAGTTCGGCCGGATCAAAAATTTGGATCCGTACATCCCTAGTATTATTTAAAGCTAGTATTAATCAAAGCTAGTATCAATCAAAGCTAGCACTATATTCAAAGCTAGTATTAATCAAAATTAGTATTAATCAAAGCTAGTATTACTCAAAACTAGTATTAATCAAAGCTAGTATTAATCAAAGCTAGTAACAATCAAAGCTAGTACTGTATCAATCAAAGCTAGCACTAATCAAAGCTAGTATTAATCAAAGCTAGTATTAATCAAAAATAGACAACAACAAAATACTCAAACACTTTGTTACATAGAGGGAAGTTTATATAGCATGAGGTGTGGTAGGGTGGAGTTGGGTATGGAGGAACAGCACTGTTTATTCGGCTGAAATCTACAATCAGAGCAAGTATTGTTTCCAAAGAATGCAAGGATTGCATGCAATATATCAGTGAGCCCCAGCTCAATGAAGTTTGGACATAATTTCTTGACCACAGAAATAACGATTTACTATTAAAATCACACAGTAAAATCAAAGTGGATATTGCATGACTTTCTTCTTGTGTTGGGAAGCTTTTGCAGATCAATTATACTTGAGGAAATTTGTAAAAGCTTTATATGATAGCACCTGAATACAGCATGACCTCTGAACATCTTCTTCTCTTGTTTACTTTTTAATGATCTTTATCATATTTGGCGGACATAGTTCACCACTTACAGTATCCTTTAAAAGGTACTTAAAATTCAAATCGTGCAAAGATTCATTCAAAGTGATTGTTATTTTACATTTCAGCCCATATTGCCCAGGGAAGAAAAACACACAATCCAGCTTGTTATGCAAACCATAAACACAACTTATTGCAAAAGTTTCCTGAAATTGATTACCCTGGTGGGTTAAACTACTAGATAAAATAATTATACTGAGCAGTTATGTAGTGAAAGAAAGGTGTTTAACATGTTGACCTAAGTGCAAGGAAGTACTTGTAATACCTTAATTAGTTTAGATTAGTTTAGTGGTAAAGTAAGCTCATCTA
Source organism: Chiridota heheva (assembly GCA_020152595.1). Lineage (NCBI taxonomy): Eukaryota > Metazoa > Echinodermata > Holothuroidea > Apodida > Chiridotidae > Chiridota > Chiridota heheva. The sequence goes on from JAIGNY010000832.1 coordinate 1,528,111, forward strand.
ATATGAAAGAGGACTTTAATAGAAACAAAATGGTAAAGAAAGCATTAAAATATGATTATTCCGCTAATGAGGTATTAATGTTTTGTATCATTTGTATAGAAACGAATTAAATGAGACCAGCTCATTGATATCACATCCTCGGATTTCTCAAAGCCTTCAAGTATTCTATGATCATTTATTTTCTTTCAATTTTGTTGCTTAAAATTCATTCATTACGCCAAAATGTTCATTTTTTTCACCCGCAAGAACCTCTATTTCAGCGGGTATAAGTTTTAGACTCTGCTGGAAGTAACTAATGAATCCACTACTATATATATATGTATGTATGTATGTATGTATGTATGTATGTATGTATGTATGTATGTATGGGTGTATGTATGTATGTATGTATGTATGTGTGTATGTATGTATGCATGCATGCATGCATGCAAATATATATATATATATATATATATATATATATATATATATATATATATATATATATATATATATATATATATATATATATATATATATATATATATATATATATATATATATATATATATATATATATATATATATATATATATATATATATATATTGAGCTGTCTTCTCTGTACATTATTAAGCATTCTGCTTTTGGCATAATTTAAAATCTATCATGCCATATACTTTTAAAAGGTACTCTAAATTTATAGGTGGGTCAATTTATGAGAAAAAACCACCTAACCCCTGACTAATTTTGATAAGGTTTTTCAGTGGTTTTGAAACCTACTGGATGCTTTGAGTGACAGAAACAAAAATCTATTAATTTCTGACCCCTGGAAGTGGGATAAAACTAGGTCACATCCAAGATGTCTGTCGCCGACCCTGAAAATCAGGTAAACGACTGTAATATCATGCTTGGGACAGAACAATAATTTGGGGTTTTACTGTATAGTTTTAGGGATCAAGAGACTTATTGATGGAGATGAAATTATGACCTGACCCCTGGAAGTGGGTAAAAACTGGATCAAATCTAAGATGGCTGCCGCCACCGGACCCTGAAAATAGAGTAAACAGTTGTGACTTCCTAAATATTTAGGATAGAGCAATAACTTTTGCTCTACTCCATGGTTTTAAAGGTCAAGCAACTCATTGCTACCAATAGAATTCTGACCTAACCTGGAAGTGGATTAAAACTGGGTCACATCCAAGATGGCCACCGACCCTGAAAATCTGGTAAACGTAACTTGAACTTCCTTAACATTTAGGAAAGAACAATGCATTTTGTCTCTACTCAGTGGTTTTTAATTCATTGCCAATAGAATTATGACCTGACGATTCTAACCTTAAACAGGTAAATCAAAGATGGCGGTCAACATGGCTGCCAGCATCTTCAAAATTGTCGTCAGTACGGCACCGATAACTCCCATTCTTTCTGACATTGGCAGATAATTAGGCCACAGTATTTGCTTTTTGTTTGTTTGTTTGTTTGATGAGGGCTTAACGGTACCACGACAACGAGAGTCAAATTTTGCCTGAGAGGTCAGATCATTCTAGAGGTACGAAGCAAAAGAAACAGGGGGAGAATGAGATAAATACAAGAACAAACAGTCAGAAAGCTTGGATCGAGAGAGGAGGTGCATGGGTGAAAGAAACAAAGTAAAGAGAGGGGGTGGAAGAGGAGAACTAAATATGGTTGTTAAGGGAAGCATGATGAAGGAAGGAGATAATTTTATCCAGAGGGTTTTTCTGGAAGAACTCAGCAATTGAGTTGTGGGGAGCTAGGGAAGCTCTGGAAAGGTTGTACAGGGGGCAAGCAAGGAGAACGTGATGGACTGTGAGGGTGCAATGGCAATTGTTGCAGAGGGGTTGGGGGGAGCCAATAAGGTGGGAGTGAGTGAGGTGCGTGTGACCTTTTCTATGATGGGTAATATAAATGCTGTCGATACGAGAGAGGTTGTTGATGGTGGGTTTGATCGGAATGGTGGACTGGATGACATGGAGTTTGTTATCAATTTGGGAGTTCCATGAGGTTTGCCAGCGGTCACGGACAAGGGAAGCGATAAGTGGTTTGATGTCAGAAAGGGTTTTGGGAAAAGGGGTTGGGGGAGGTTGAGGGCAAGCTTAGTGGCTGCATCAGCCCTGTCATTGCCAGGGATGCCAACATGGCTGGGTATCCAGAAGAAAAGAATACTTTTCCTGTAGAGGGTGGGCAAAAGGAGTTTCCGGAGGAGGAGGTGGGATGTGAAGTTATCCCATTTACAATTGAGTAAAAGAATTAAGAATAGCCTTTGAGTTGGAGAAAATGGCAAACTAGCTGAGCGGAAAGTACTCAATAAAGTTGAGGGTGAGGAGGATGGCCTTTGCCTCGGCTGAAAAGATGGACGAGTGGTCAGGAAGTTTGCTACTGGGGGTGATGTCTTGGATGACAGCAGCATGCAGCAGCTGTCTTGTAGCCTTCCTTGGAGTCATCAGTATAGATGGAGGTGTAGTTTGAGAGTTGGTCTTTGATTTGGTTGTGGAGATTGATGAAGAGGTTAGGGTGGGTTTGGGTTTTGTGATGAGTGGAGAGGCCCAGGATAGAAGGGAAGGGGTGGCCCAAGGCGGAAAAGTGGGCCAGGAGAAGGTGGCAAGAGTCACGGAGTTGATGCCGAGTGGAGGAGGTCTGATTTGATGCATAAGCTAAAGGGAGGGGATAGGGTTTTAGTCCTATCAAAGAGGGTGGAGAAATTGGGGTATCTAATGAGGTTGTAAACAGGGTTCTGGGTGTTGGTGAGGACTCTAAAAGCATAGGAGAGGCTAAGCTTTCTACACCTTAGCAGAGAGGGGGGTTCGTTGGCTTCAACATGAAAACTGGTGATTGGGGAGGTCCTGTAGGCACCTAGACAAAGCCTGAGGGCTTCATTTTGAACGGTGTTGATGTGTTGAGGTATGAGTTGTGAGCGACACAGTAGACAATATTGCCATAGTCAAGCTTGGCACGAATGGTGAGCTTGAAGATTTTGAGGAAAGCATGGCGATTCGCACCCCACGTGGTGTTGGAGAGGAGGCGGAAAAGTTGAGGGAGCTGTTGCAATTTAGTTTCAGGTTGGTGATGTGTTGCTTGTAGGATAGCTTGGGGTCTAGAGTTAAACCCAGGAACTTCATGTGTTCAACTTTAGGGATGCGATTGCCATTGAACACGAGGTTTGGGTTGGGGTGGAGGTTGTTGAAATGACAGAAGTGCATGTACACTGTCTTGTCTTTGGAAAATTTAAAGCCGTTATTGTTGCACCAGACTTGCAGTTGGTTGAGGCTAAATTGGAGTCTATTTTCGACAAGAGGAAAGCTAGGGGAGGAGTAGATAGGGTGAAAGGAGTGTGAAGACTAAATGTGGTTGAGGATGGTAAGTAGGGTAGTGATGGCCTTGTTGGGGAGGTCTTTCAGGAACTGGTATGGGATGTTATCTGGGCCCTTGGAGGTGCAGCCAGCATCGTGGATGGATTGGTTTAATTCAGAAAGGGTGAGAGGGGTGTTGTAGCTCTCGGAGTTGTCGGAGGGAAAGGTGATACTCCGGGCTTCATCACAAGCTTTTTTGGTTTTGAAAGCGTTGGAGTAGTTGGCCGAGGACGAGATGTTGCTGAAAGAGGTGGCGAAATGGTTATCAATGTCCTTTTTCGTAGTGAGAAGGTAACCATTCCAGGAGAGATGGGAGATGGGAGACTTGCCCACCCTGCCGTGGAAGCTGTTAACCATTCTCCAAATATTCTTAGTGGGGTTGTTGATGGTGAGAGAGGAGATGGAGTTGTTCCAAGTGTTGGTTTTACTGTCCTTGATAGTGCGCCTGGCCTTGACATGGCTGATGCTAAAGAGGTTGAGGTTGTGGGTGGTCGGGTTATAGTTTTGAAGTTCCTAAGGGCCCTTTTCCTGTTCTTAATGGCGGTTTTGCAGTCATCAGAGAACCAGGGGTTGAGGAGGGGGTGATCAGGGGGTTTGGAGGTTTTTGGAATTGAGCAGGTGTCAATGTTGATAAGGATATTACTGAAGTTTGACATGGGATCCTCACCCTCGAGGAGATGGGGGGAGAGGTGTGAGTCACAGAGGGTTTCGAAAAGGGGCCAGTCAGCCTTCTCGAGGTTCCAATTGGGAGTGTGGTCAGTGGGGGTTTGAAAGTTGGACTGTATTGGTCACTACTACAAAGATCAGTAATGACTCTCCAGCTAAAATCAAGGAGGAGGTTGGGGGAACAGATAGACAGGTCAATACAGGTAAGAGAGCCTGTGGCAGGATGAAGGTAAGTCAAGGAGTTAGTGTTGAGCAAGGAGAGGCTGTGCTGCCGAAGAGTGTTCTCGATGAGCTTGCCTCTGGGGGTGGTGGTAATAGAACCCCACAGAGGGTTGTGGGCATTGAAGTCACCAAGAAGGATGAAGGGGGAGGAGAGCTGAGAGATAAGGTTGTTTAGGCTGGTTGGCTGAATGTTGGCGTTGGGGGGAGATAGATATTGCAAAGAGTGAAGGTTTTGTGGAGGAAGATAGACATACAGATGATCCGCCGAAGCCATCTTGGATTTGACCTAGTTTTAACCTACTTCTGGGGGTCAACTTACAATTCTTGCAACAACTTTGAGTTGCTTGACCCGTAAAGCCATGGAGTAGAGGCAAAACTCATTGTTCTATCACAAATATTAAGTTACAGTCGTTTACCCTATTTTTAGGGTTGGACAGCATGCAGCCATGATGGATTTGACCGGTTCTGACCCAGTTTTAACCCACTTCTGGCATCAGGTCATAGTTCTTTCTGCAGCAATGAATTGGGTAATCCCTAAAACTGTGTAGTAGAACAAAAATATTGTTCTATCCCAAATATTAAGGAAGTTACAGCCGTTTACCCTATTTTCAGGGTCCCAGGCTGTGGCAGCCATCCTGAATTTGACCCAGTTTTAACCCACTTTCGGAGGTCAAGTCACAATTCTTTTTGCAGCAATGAGTTGCTTGACCCATAAAACCATGGAGTAGAACCAAAACTCATTGTTCTATCCTAAATATTAAGGTAGTTACAGCCATTTACCCAACTTTCAGGGTCAGCCATCTTAGATTTGACCCAGTTGTATTAAACCCACTTTCAGGGGTCAAGTCACAATTCATTTTGCAGCAATGAGTTGCTTGACCCTTAATACCATGAAGTAAAACCAAAGCTGATTGTTCTATCAGAAATATTTAGGAAGCTACAGCCATTTACCCTATTTTTATGGATCCTGGGCCAGCGTACGCAGCAGCCATCTAAGATTTGATCCAGTTTTAACCAACTTCTTGGGGTCAAATTATAATTCTTTCTACAGAATTAAGTTGCTTGACCCTTAAAACCATGGGGTAGAACCAAAAATCATTGTTCTATCACAAATATTAAGAAAGTTACAGCTGTTTACCCGATTTTTAGGGTCTGTAGCAGCCATCTTGGATGTAACCCAGTTTTAACTCACTTCTGGGTGTCAAATTTTGATAAGACTTTTTCTTTTTCTGTCACTCACAACATCCAATAGGCCCCAAAACCATTAACAGACCTTTTGTTGAATTTTGTTGGGGGTCTGATGGTATATTGACCCGCCTATTAAAAGAATTTCTATCATGCACAATTGACAATATGTGTAGTACATGTTATTTTACCCTGAAGCCCATATTTCCCAGGGCAGAAATACACCTACCAGCTTTTTAAACAAACATCAGATACGTATCAGTACTGCACAAGTTTCCTGAAATAAATCACCCTGGTCGAATAAAGTAATAAATCAATATGCAGGAAGCTGTTGTAGGGTGTAGCAAAAAAGACAGGATATTTGTTCTCATTTTTGTGAACATAACCTTGCTCGATGATTGTAGAAAAAAACAATGTCATATGTTCTCACAATCAAAACCACAGCAAGTGATCTGATAGTGTGTTACGAGTAAAAGGGAATTTAAAAGGAGGGCGCTAAAATGAAACAATTAACTATCATGACTGCAAATCACTGATCTGTGAATTTTTTTTGAGAATTTCATCAATGGATCTGATCACCTTCTCCAGATCATGATCCTACCCTCGCCTAGGACCAGGATCAAGTGACTGTGTTCAGCTCCAGTGAGCGTTCTCAAAGTGAGATAAGAAACAGGATAGTCTGATCCCACTGGTGGTATTCTCATCACCTGCAGTGGGATTGATCACGAGCTTATACCCAAGTGAGAACACAGGTTAACATACCCAACTGACACTAAAGCAAGGAAGTACTTGGTAGTATTAAAGTGTCCTTTTTAATGGACTACTGTACTTTAATGGTTAGATATTTTCTATCTGTGTGATTAGGAGATGGCATCTCCCTGGAAGACTAAATGGCACCAAAATGATACCTCTCTGATGACCCTCAAGGCCTATGGACATATAGCACTCTGATGACCTTCAAGGCCTATGGACATGTAGCACTCTGATGACCTTCAAGGCCTATGGACATGTAGCACTCTGATAATCTTCAAGGCCTATGGACACATAGCATTCTGATGACCTTCAAGGCCTATGGACATGTAGCACTCTGATAACCTTCAAGGCCTATGGACACGTAGCATTCTGATGACCTTCAAGGCCTATAGACATGTAGCACTCTAATGACCTTTAAGGCCTATAGACATGTAGCACTCTGATGACCTTCAAGGCCTAAGAACATGTAGCACTCCGATGACCTTCATGGCCAATAGACACGTAGCACTCTGATAAACTTCAAGGCCTATGGACATGTAGCACTGTGATGACCTTCAAGGCCTATGGACATGTAGCATTCCGATGACCTTCAAGGCCTATAGACATGTAGCACTCTGATGACCTTCAAGGCCTATGGACATGTAGCATTCTGATGACCTTTAAGGCCTAAGAACATGTAGCACTCCGATGACCTTCATGGCCAATAGACACGTAGCACTCTGATAAACTTCAAGGCCTATGGACATGTAGCACTGTGATGACCTTCAAGGCCTATGGACATGTAGCATTCCGATGACCTTCAAGGCCTATAGACATGTAGCACTCTGATGACCTTCAAGGCCTATGGACATGTAGCATTCTGATGACCTTTAAGGCCTATGGACATGTAGCACTCTGATAACCTTCAAGGCCTATGGACACGTAGCATTCCAATGACCTTCAAGGCCTATGGACATGTAGCATTCTGATGACCTTCAAGGCCTATGGACATGTAGCACTCCAATAACCTTCAAGGCCTATGGACATGTAGCACTCTGATAACCTTCAAGGCCAATGGACATGTAGCACTCTGATGACCTTTAGGGCCAATGGACACGTAGCACTCTGATGACCTTCAAGGCCTATGGACATGTAGCACTCTGATGACCTTCAAGGCCTATGGACATGTAGCACTCTGATAACCTACAAAGCCTATGGACATGTAGCACTCTGATGACCTTTAAGGCCAATGGACACGTAGCACTCTGATAACCTTCAAGGCCTAGGGACATGTAGCATTCTGATGACCTTCAGGGCCAATGGACACGTAGCATTCTGATGACCTTCAAGGCCTATGGACATGTAGCACTCCGATGACCTTCAAGGCCAATGGACACCTAGCACTCTGAAAACCTTCAAGGCCTAGGGACATGTAGCACTCCGATGACCTTCAAGGCCAATGGACACGTAGCACTCTGATGACCTTTAGGGCCAATGGACACGTAGCACTCTGATGACCTTTAAGGCCTATAGACATGTAGCACTCTGATGACCTTTAAGGCCTATAGACATGTAGCAATCTGATGACCTTCAAGGCCTATGGACATGTAGCACTCTGATGACTTTCAAGGCCTATGGACATGTAGCACTCTGATAACCTTCAAGGCCTATGGACATTTAGCACTCTGATAACGTTTAAGGCCTATGGACATGTAGCATTTTGATGACCTTCAAAGCCTATGGACATGTAGCACTCTGATAACCTTCAAGGCCTATGGACGAGTAGCACTCTAAAACCTTTAAGGCCAATGGACACGTAGCATTCTGATGACCTCTAAGGCTTATGGACATGTAGCACTCTGATAACCTTCAAGGCCTATGGACACATAGCATTCTGATGACCTTCAAGGCCTATGGACATGTAGCACTCTGATGACCTTCAAGTCATATGGACATGTAGCATTCTGATGACCTTCAAGGCCTATGGACATGTAGCACTCTGATGACCTTCAAGGCCTATGGACACGTAGCATTCTGATGACCTTCAAGGCCTATGGACATGAAGCACTCTGATAACCTTCAAGGCCTATGGACACGTAGCATTCTGATGACCTTCAAGGCCTATGGACATGTAGCACTCTGATGACCTTCAAGGCCTATGGACATGTAGCACTCTGATAACCTTCAAGGCCTATGGACGAGTAGCACTCTAAAACCTTTAAGGCCAATGGACACGTAGCATTCTGATGACCTCTAAGGCTTATGGACATGTAGCACTCTGATAACCTTCAAGGCCTATGGACACATAGCATTTTGATGACCTTCAAGGCCTATGGACATGAAGCACTCTGATAACCTTCAAGGCCTATGGACACGTAGCATTCTGATGACCTTCAAGGCCTATGGACATGTAGCACTCTGATGACCTTCAAGGCCTATGGACACGTAGCATTCTGATGACCTTCAAGGCATATTGACATGTAGCACTCTGATAACTTTCAAGGCCTATGGACATTTAGCACTCTGATAACGTTTAAGGCCTATGGACATGTAGCATTCTGATGACCTTCAAAGCCTATGGACATGTAGCACTCTGATAACCTTCAAGGCCTATGGACGAGTAGCACTCTGAAACCTTTAAGGCCAATGGACACGTAGCATTCTGATGACCTTCAAGGCCTATGGACATGTAGCACTCTGATAACCTTCAAGGCCTATGGACACGTAGCATTCTGATGACCTTCAAGGCCTATGGACATGTAGCACTCTGATGACCTTCAAGGCCTATGGACATGTAGCACTCTGATGACCTTCAAGGCCTATGGACATGTAGCACTCTGATAACCTTCAAGGCCTATGGACACGTAGCATTCTGATGACCTTCAAGGCCTATGGACATATAGCACTCTGATGACCTTCAAGGCCTATGGACATGTAGCATTCTGATGACCTTTAGGGCCTATGGACATGTAGCACTCTGATGACCTTCAAGGCCTATGGACACATAGCATTCTGATGACCTTCAAGGCCTATGGACATGTAGCACTCTGATGACCTTCAAGGCCTATAGACATGTAGCACTCTAATGACCTTTAAGGCCTATAGACATGTAGCAATTTTTAGATTGGTTGAGGGATTCTTACAACCTGAAAAGCCCAGGTTTTGAGTTATGACTGATCAAAGTTTGATCATTTTATAAATTATGTAAAATGTTTGATGTATGACCAGGTGGAAAGCTCATTATGATGTAAATTTACAAATTTCTTTCAAATTCTCATTTAAAATGGTTGGCAAGTCTACTACTGCTAGAATGTAATTGGGGTATAGTAAAGACTCAAAATCTTCTGGTGAGAATTTGCTGCACTACTAACTACTGTACAAATAAATATGATGGATGAAGTTTGAAAACAAAGGATTTACAAAAAAAAATATAAACCTGTAATACATCACAGATTTGCATATAAATTTGCATAATTATGCATGAGATTTAATAATGCTGTAGTAAAGTTCTAAGCGTTTAACGATTTTTGATGAAATGACTTGGTACTTTCATGGTTTGTAATAGATTTTAAAGCCAATTAGCTAATATAGATTCTATATGTAAATTCAATATCTTGTTCTGTTCAGGAGATATCAAATGGATAGAAATTTGCATGAAAATAACTGGTAAGGAAGGCATACAGTGATGTCATACAATTAAATTATCTGCAAATGTTCACTCACCTTACTGAAAATCAATCTATTTTTTTAGGATGTTACATGCCAGTTAATTCACCACAATGTGTTGCCTAATATACAAGCATACTTAATAATCTCAAAAACATATTTGAATGGAAGATTTATGAGGGGTGAGGCTGTGATGTAGCCAACTTTGTCCTTTATCATCCATGCCTATCACAATGAGTTGGCCTTTAAAGGAATATTCCAGAATTTACATTTTAATTTATAAGATAAAGGACGTAAAACTAGCTTGATATCTTATTCCATTTTGGAGTTTTAAAGTTTAAGGATTCATTGGTGTGACCTCGCAGTGTGAAATGTCAGATCCAAGACAATTTGTATGTATTTCTATAAAACAAAATATTAAGATTTTACTTAAGAGTGCAAAGTACATGAACAGATGGACAAAGCATGTTCTTATGAAGTGTATGTCATAGGCCTACCTCATCTCAATAAATAAACAACAAATGCTTCCAGTAATTTAGAAAGAGGCAATCAATTTGGATTTGCCTTTATAACATCACACTGTACACCATGAGGTCACTTTTCAACACACTAACACAATCTTTGAAATGCAATAACTCCTAAATGGAAAAAGATATACTGTAAACATGATTGTTACACCAAATTGTTTCTTTAAAGGATTAGTTCAGGAATCAAGCAAGTCCATTTTATATGAAAGAGGGCTTCAAAAGAAACAAAATGGTAAAAAAAGCTTCCAAAAATCTTATTCTGTTAAAGAGATATTTAAGCTTAAAGTTTGGTACCATTTGTGTAGAAACAACTGTAATTAGACTAGTTGTCTAGTTATCACAGCCTCAAGATTCTTTAAATTCTTTATGTATTCTATTATAGTTTGTCCTGCATTTTTGTGGTTTGAAAACCATTGGATATGTCAGGAAAGTGGAAAACACAATCTAGTAAGGGTACTTATAATTTACCAACTTGAAGAAAGTGCAAGGAAAAATAATTTAAATATCAAAAAGTGAGAATTTTTTTTCTTTGAACTATAATAACAATTGCTAAGAATGTGAGGATAAGGGCACCAACCTTACTACACCAGTCACTTCTACACAGATAAGATAGAGCTTTAAACTTTAATATCTCTTTAACAGAATATGACTTTTGAAAGCTTTCATCATCATTTTGTTCCTTTAAAGTCTTTTTCATATAAGATAATCTTGCTTGACCTATGAACTGATCCCTTCATAGTCCTCTAGCATATAAGATAATCTTGCTTGACCCCTCAACTGATCCTTTCATAGTCCTCTATCATATAAGATAATCTTGCTTGACCTCTCAACTGATCCTTTCATTATCCTCTATCATATAAGATAATCTTGCTTGACCTATGAGGTGATCCTTTCATAGCCCTCTTTCATATAAGATGATCTTGCTTGACCCCTCAACTGATCCCTTCATAGTCCTCTAGCATATAAGATAATCTTGCTTGACCCCTCAACTGATCCTTTCATAGTCCTCTATCATATAAGATAATCTTGCTTGACCCTTCAACTGATCCTTTCATAGTCCTCTATCATATAAGTGAAAATGAAAATTCATAGGAATATTCTTTTAAGGTGGAATACTTTCACAGGTCCTTTGCAACTAAAGTAATACAGCTGTATCTAAAGGTGTACAAGCATGAAGTCAGGATAGGGAGGAGGGGGAGGTGGTCAGTGGCTCCATTTTGTCCAAAAATTCAAAACTCTCTCTGTGTAAGCATAAGGCTCAAACCATTTTGGTATAAACTCCCATCTTTGGTAGCTAGCTTCCCCCCAGATCTGCAAAAAATCTACCGTTCCAGCGGTTACAACCGCCGGGGGAAAATCAGGAATTCAGTATATATGGTAAATATGTGCTCTAAAAACGTCCCTCATGTAGTTGTGTGGTGAATAGTAGATTAAATTGTGAAAGAAGGAAGCATATAATTAGGTATTTACTACATTAATATTATTTCCGTCATGATTTTCTGTGTGAAGATTTTAGACACCTTCATTCAGAACTGTGGGAAATTTTATGATTAATTCCAGCTCTGCTTCTTCCTTTACGACTTCAAACCAATGCAGAATATGTAGGACTATCATTGATTAATAGCAAGACAAAGGTGATGAGAATTAATGATAGAAGGTAAGATGCTTTTTTAGTGAACGGAGAAGAGGTGGATGATGTTGCATTCACATACTTAGAAGCCACTCTGACAAAAGATGGTGGAACACTGATTGACGTAAAGAGAAGAATAGGCGAGACTAGAAACACTTTCAACATGAAAAAATGAATAGAGTTTATTTTATGTGCTCTAAAACGTCCTCATGTAGTTGTGTGGTGAATAGTAGATTAAATTGTGAAAGAAGGAAGCATATAATTAGGTATTTACTACATTAATATTACATTTGGAAATGCTTTTTAGTGAACGGAGAAGAGGTGGATGATGTTGCATTCACATACTTAGAAGCCACTCTGACAAAAGATGGTGGAACACTGATTGACGTAAAGAGAAGAATAGGCGAGACTAGAAACACTTTCATCACCTTAAACAACATTTGGAAATCTAACAAAAACAGCTTAAGGAAAAAATTGAAAATATTTCAACAAATGTTATGTCTGTGCTTCTATACGGATCATTCATGCACATGGAGAATGAATGGGGGCGACAATAAAAAGGTAGATACGTTCCAACAAAACTGCCTATGCAAAATATTAATGTCCGATGGCCAACAGTAATTTAAAATAATGACTTGTATAGAAAGACAAAGATGGTACCGACAAGCATAACAATTCGTGAAAGAAGATGGATAGAAATTGACATATTTTACGTGTAGATGCCACCAATAATTGAAAGATAGCTTTGTCCTGAACACCAGATCTGGGTGAAGAAAAAGAGGCAGGCCAAAAACAAGTTGGAGGCAAATGGTAGAGAAGGAGAGAGAGATGCTCGGATGGGGGAGCTGGAAGCAAGTCAGTGAAGTGGCACAAGACAGAAAGAGATGGAATTCTGTGCTGAAGGCCTCAATCTCCACTTGAGGAGAAGGGAGCAGTGAGTAAGCTTTTCCCTAACGTCCACACTTATGGTACCAGCTCCACAAACCACAAAAGCACATTTTCTTACTTTTCATGCTGATAGCTCCAGCAAGTGTCTCTAATTGTCTCCATGCTATCATTCTCCAGGGTGTTGATCATGTCCAGTTGAATATGCTTGTAGAGTTCCAAGATGCTCTCAAAAACACACCCTTCCACCAGGTCCATGCAATCATCCTCTGACAGATCCTGCAGGATACAAGAAAATATTTTATTAGAGGATGAATTCAGCATGTTCATATCAAGTACAAAACAGAAAAGTATGTGTTCATCTCATCAGGTCAACATACGCATGGGAAGAGGCGTCCCTGAGAGGTGCTTAGGAGGTACGTCCCTAAAAGGTGCTTAGGAGGTGCGTCCCTGAGAGGTGCTTAGGAGGTGCGTCCCTGAGAGGTGCTTAGGAGGTGCGTCCCTGAGAGGTGCTTGGTAGGTGCGTCCCTGAGAGGTGCTTGGTAGGTGCGTCCCTGAGAGGTGCTTGGTAGGTGCGTCCCTGAGAGGTGCTTGGTAGGTGCGTCCCTGAGAGGTGCTTGGTAGGTGCATCCCTGGGAGGTACTTGGTAGGTGCATCCCTGAGAGGTGCTTGGTAGGTGCATCCCTGAGAGGTGCTTGGTAGGTGCGTCCCTGAGAGGTGCTTGGTAGGTGCGTCCCTGAGAGGTGCTTGGTAGGTGCGTCCCTGGTAGGTGCGTCCCTGAGAGGTGCTTGGTAGGTGCGTCCCTGAGAGGTGCTTGGTAGGTGCATCCCTGAGAGGTGCTTGGTAGTTGCATCCCTGAGAGGTGCTTGGTAGTTGCATCCCTGAGAGGTGCTTGGTAGGTGCATCCCTGAGAGGTGCTTGGTAGGTGCATCCCTAAGAGGTGCTTGGTAGGTGCATCCCTGAGAGGTAGAGGTGCTTAGGGGGTCATATCTGAGGGGTGCTTAGGGGGGTCCTCCTGAGCGGTGCTTAGGGGGTGCATCCCTGAGAGGTGCTTAGGGGGTGCATCCCTGAGAGGTGCTTAGGGGGTGCATCCCTGGTGTGCTTAGGAGGTCAAATTAGGAAATTATTCAAATGAAATTGAAAAAAAAAATGAAAATGGAGGAAAATTTCTGAAAAATTAAGACAATTCCGAGAAAATGAAAATGCTAAACATTTGCAATTTTTGTCTTATTCAAAATACAACTCATATCCACAAAGTATTGATGACTCAGGGGAAATGTTCCAGGTGGTTTGAGGAAGAACCTGTAGCGGGGCTAAGTCCCCCGACTCTTCACTGTCTTAACCAAGATACACACAAATCCAAGAATTCTGGGGCACACAATTAATATATAAAATTTGCAAACATTTCAAAAACTGTATATATTCCTAAATTCCAATCCAAAAGTGGGAGAGGACAGACAGTAAATCGAGGTTTACTTCACTCAAATCTTTTATCTGTTAACAATATTGAATGGAATTTCTATTTAAGCAGGCCTAAGGTTCCCACACCTTTTAATGAATGAAATTCAATACCTTTCTTTTCTAGACCTTTAAATATGTTTTCAAGATCCTTTTTAGGGTCGAATTTTCAATTCTTCACCACTGTTCTGGCAGAACAGTGCTTTCTTAAAAAAACACTGTTTTCAATCAAATTTCACTGTTTCAACATTTTTGTCAAAAAAACAGCAAATTCCTTGCTTTAGATTTAACTTATTATCTACCTTTTTTGTCATAATATACTTATACCAGCAACAAGAAATAGATAATACTCAGAAGGCTACTGCGCACATGTCGAAATTCTATACCAAGTAAGGCTGTAACATTTATTGCATCATATGTACGGGGTAAATATGGAACGGAACCCATGATAGTTGGGCAAATATATAAGATATGCAAATATAGTATCAGGGATGTGAGTGAGACATAAAAAATTTATTTGGAAGATTATTATGTAGCACAATGTGTAACGTCTTCTGCAAAAGGCGTGTGTGTGTGTGTGAGGGGGAAGGGGGAGGGGGGGGGGGGTATCAATTTGACCATACCACATGCTGAAAAATATATTTCTTCACAAACAAAAAGTTAAGGTAGTCAGGTGGCAATTAGGTCCAGTTTTCAACATTACCATTACAGAGCGACAAAAGTGCCAAATTTTCCATGAAAATTCCTAGGGTTATAACAATGAATTTTACGGTAGAAGCCCCTGCAAAAAAATTCAATATAGCCACTAAAAAACAAAATGGCCACCAAAATCTTATAAACGTGACTTTGTACAATAAAATATATCACGAATGAACCAAGTTGGTGTTTATTTAAAACAAATCTCCCCGAATTGTATATTAGGTCCTAATAATTGATTGCAGATAACTTGCATGTACATTAAACTTAAAAATGGCTGCCAAAGTCCAAAATTCAATATTACCGCCAAAATACAAAATGTCCACCAAAATGTCATAATAACTTTGTACAATAACAAATATCACAAATGTATTAACTTGGTGTTTATTTCAAATAAAACTTTTAAGAACAGTATATGAGGCTCTAATAATCGCATGCCCTTTCAAACTTAAAAATGACTTGCAGAAAAAAGATTCAACACAGAAAAGTTAAACTGGTGTTTATTTAGGTTAACAGTTCCCAGAACAGTATGTGAGCTAGGCCCTAATAATTGATGCCCAATTAATCTTAAAGATGGCTGCCAGAATCCAAAATGGCTGCCATGCATGTCAAAATACACAATTCCTAGGTTCCGAATTGTGCATGTTCAGTCACATGAAACAATGCGAATTAGTAGGTATTAAAATATTTACTTTATATTGTTACATGTGACTGCGCGCACTCGCATATCGGAACCATGGAATCATGTATTGGAGCTCTATACCATTGATATCGAGCCTTGGATAACCTTGACCATAATCTAAACTCGACAACCACAGTCTTCCTTCCATGGAACTGGAATGAGTCTCTCCCCCACAAAAAAAAAAAAAAAAAAAAATCATGGACAACTCAGGCCACCTGTGCAAATACATGTACCACCCCTGTTGACACAAAAATGTTTCTGATGTTTATGCTTCTTTCCCAGCTGAAGTTCTGAATACATCCACCATCAGTGTACGAGAGTACACTATAAATGTATATCCAGGCTGCCTGGCACATGAAGTCTACAATTACCAAAACTTGCTGAATCAAGATTGTAGAGGTGCAGTGGATCAGTGGTTAATGAGTCATGATTGTATTAAAAAGGTACAAGGTTTGATTCCTGTCATGAGTGCTATATTGTGTTCTTGATCAAGACACTTTACTCTACTTGCTTCAGTCCAGTCAGCTGTAAAGTGAGTACCGGCACTACTGGGGAGTTAATCTCCAATAGACTGGCTTTCCGTCCAGGGGGAGTCATCTACTCTCATCCGCTTGCGCCATTGAAACCGCATGCTGAAAAGTTTTTCTTTAAGCCTACCCGCACCAGCAGTAGGGGGTTTGGAAAGGTGGCCACCAGTAAAGACCCCCTGAAATGTAGGGCATTCACCGGAAAAACGATATATGTTCGCGAGATAAGTTTGCATAAATACTTATGCAGTAGGCAACTGCACATGTGCGCATGGTAATTTGGGGCAGAATACAGTGAAAATCGTGATTTTTAAAGTAGCGAAAGAAGTGATTATTGGACATTTAAAAAAAAAAAAATTAAGTTATTTTTTCAGACTCAAGTCTATTTTTGAGCTGTGTTTTTTCAGACTTAGTCTATTTTTTGGATATTTTTTTCGACCTAATTATTTTTGAATGGGGTCTCATGGGTGGGTAGAGAGTTAGGTGGGTGCAGGTAGTGATTTGGTGACCTAGGTTATTTGTGGGTGTGACTTGGTATGCAAATGAGGTCAAGGTAGGTCAAATAGTGTCAAAGTTCATGTCTATTGGGGGTGTTTTGAGAGATTTTTGCATATTTAGGCTCAAAATTAGAGGATGCTATTGTAGTTTATACCCATACATGGTCATTTTGATGACAGTGACGTCACTAATGACGTAAGTGATTTTTGAGAGATTTGCGAGCATTTGAGAGCATTTTCTTCAGACTTGTCTATTTTTGTGAATTTTTTTTCAGACAGTCATTTTTTAAAACTTTTTGGACTTACAGTAGTCATTTTTTGAGACTTTTCGGACTTAATCTATTGTTTCGGATTTGGTCTTTTTTCTTAGAATATATTACAAAAGATAAGGTACTTAGATTAAAGAGGAGCAGTTGGTTTGGTGGACTGATAGTGCAAAATATGGACCTTTGATTAAAAGGGCTGTGCTGAGTTTGTGGAAAACATTGAAGGATATTGGTCTTGTCACCAATAGCACAGATATGTTTAATGGCATGCGCGGTACCAATAATAATGATCATTATCAAATGATTGTTAAAAAAAAATTCTCTGTCTTTTTATAGGACGAAAGGGTCAGTGTCTTTGGCCCAACAGTGGGCGAGATTGAATTTACCAGAAGGGGTTGTTAAAAATGAACAGTTTTTGCATGCAATTAATACGTAAAAAATTGAGGCTGGTGAGGCGATATTTGAAACACCTGAAAGGTCTCCGGGGGTGAAAGGTCATGGTGGTGCATGAAATTATTTTAATTATGAGCAGTTGGTATGATGAATCAATGATGGGCAGTCTTCTTAGAGCTTTAGTTTGCTGGATATGTTATGTTGGTCCTGCCATGCCTTCTAAAAAAATTGAGATTTGACCTGTTATGGGTTTTTCATATCCCTAAATTCAATAATCTGTCAAGAAAGCCTGGAAATAAGTCCATTTTATGATGAAAAAGGACTTAGAAATTGATCTTTTATTGCTTGCTTAAAAAAGTTGGAAGGGATTTGTGATGTCATAACAGTTTGCTACATCATTTCAGGGACTGCTGATCGTAAACAATGCATCACACACATACTAACCACATACAAATAGATTTTCAGGCTGTTCAGATCTTAATTTGTCATCTTCAAGTTCAAGCAATGATAAAAATGATTTCGAAATAAATGAAGAACATTCTCATAATAAAGGAATGTCATTCCTTTTGAATTTAAACCACTTACATACTGTACAGACAAGAAAGAAGGATCAGGCTTACAACCCTTACACAGGCCCTTACACAGTCCTACAGTACAAAGCTTGCGTGATTGGCATGAAATTCTTATGTTTCGCAAGAAATATTTTGTTAAACATAATCAAATTCAAGTGTTTGCAACATCTTATTTTATGTCTTATGGAAATATAAAGCTTTATTCTAAATTTGAATATGAATTCGTTAAGTCGGCAAAAATCCTTCAAGAGGACATGAACGCCAACCGAGCGTAAAAAGTATGAGTAAAAAATTGAAAAAAATGTAAAAATAAAAACTAGTTAGCAATACAAGTGTTAGTAAGTTTAGCTTTGAAACAGTTGAGACTTGGTGCATGTACAATGTCTGCCGGTAAAGCATTTCAATCCTTTAGTGTGTGAGGGAAGAAAGAGTGTTTACATACATTCTTTTTAGCATAGGGAACCTGGAAAATAAGGTCATGATTATTTCTTGCATTTGTTCTGATGGTGGGGATAAGTTCATCTTTATTGATGGCGACAAGATTGTTATTGATTTTATATAGCATATGTAGCCAGGTGTTGTATCTTCTTGTTTTTAGCAGGGGCCAATCTAATTTATGAAGCATGTTTTTTACACTAGATTTAGAAGAGTAGTCTGCCATACAGAACCTGGCTGCTCTCCTTGAATAGATTCAAGTTTATCCACATCGCACTGGTGATGGGGGTCCCAGACTGCTGTAGATACTCAAGAACTGGCCTGACTAAAGCTTTAAAAGCAGTGGATTTAACGTCAGTGGGACAGTTTGAGAGATTACGTTTTAATAGGCCAAGTACAGAGTTAGCTTTCTTGGTTATGTTATGTATATGTTTATCCCATCTGAGTTTATTATCAATTTCAACACCTAGGTATGGATGGGAGTTGACATGGTTTAGTGGCTGCTTGCATAAGGTATAAACAGGTAATTTAAAGCATTTCTTAAAGGAAATTGACAAGATGTAGCATTTAGAGGGGTTGAAATTCATTTGCCATTTGTTTTGCCATTGTTCAAGTTTGTTAAGATCATCTTGGAGGATTTGTTGGTCAGAGGGGTTATCAACTGTTCTGTACACAAGGCAGTCATCAGCAAACAGTCTAACTGTGCTGTTTATATTTTCAGGGATGTCATTTACATATAAAAGGAAAAGTAATGGACCCAAAACAGTATCCTGCGGTACACCGGATAAAACCTGTTTAGAATCAGAGATTTCACCATCACAGACAACACGCTGGATGCGGTTGTTGAGGAATGATGCAAACCAGGCCAGGAGATTTCCATCAATGCCATAGGCGGAAAGTTTGAATAACAGGCGCTGGTGTGGGACTTTATCAAAGGCTTTTGAGAAGTCAAGAATAGCCATAGAGACGTTACTGTTTTGGTCAATTTGTTTAGAGATATCATTTATTGTTAAGAGGAGTTGTGTTACAGTCGATCTTTTTGCACTGAAGCCATGTTGTAAATCAGTTAAGATATTACGCTCATCAAGAAATTTCATCACATGTGAGTGGATTATATGCTCAAGGATTTTACTACAAACGCAGGTGAGGGAAACAGGTCTGTAATTAGCTGGGTTTTGTTTATCACCTTTTTTAAAAACCTACATATGTTTGCTTCTTTCCACTTGTTAGGGATAGTACCATTATCGACAGAGGTTTGAAAGAGATCAGTTAGAATTTCATAAAGGTCATCAACGTGTGTTTTTAGAAACCATGGTGGTATTGAGTCAGGACCTGAGGCTTCGTTTGGGTCTAGGTTATGCAGTTGCTTTGTGACAACTTCTGGGGTAATTATAAGTTGGTTTATTTTGCTGTTGGTAAGTGGTTTACTTACAGGTATTTGGGAGGTGTTTTCTTCTGTGAAAACACTGAAAAACTGGTCATTTAGAATGTTAGCTTTAGTTTTACTGCCACTGCAGAGTTTACCATTATTTAGTAGATCAGACACACCTACAGAGTTACTTCTTAATCTGTTGATATAGGACCAGAATGCCTTTGGGTTTTTGTTAAGTGAGTTTTCAAGTTTATCACAGATGAAGGTGTTTTTCAGCTTCTTTGAGGTTTTTGCGGACAGCCTTTCTAAAGCTTTTATAGGTAGTCCAGTCATTGGCTTGTTGATTAGTCTTAGCTTTTTTTAAACAGTTTATGTTTTTTCCTGCAGAGACGGCGTTGGATACGAGTGAACCAGGGCAGATTTAGTTTAGTTGAGGTGAATTTGTGAGGCGTGTTTTTATCAATAATCAGTTTAATTTCCTGTTCAAAGAAATTCCATTTTTCATCAAGATCAATGGAGTTATTAAATTGAGTATAATATTGCAGTTTAAATTTAATCAGGTCTTCTTTAATTCGTTTTATGTTAGCTTTTTTCTTTAAATAGATTTTACGTTTAGGCAACTTTTTATGAGGGGAGATATTTAGGGTCAGTTCAACAATATCATGGTCACTTATACCAGGAATGACATTAGCTGAGGTAACAGCTGGTGAATTGTTAGTAAAAAAAAAGATCAAGGATGTTGTTATCTCTGGTGGGTGACTGCACCATTTGTGTAAGATTGAATGAATTGGTCACTTCAAGAAGAATTTTGGCTGCTTCTGAGGAAGCGTTAGTTCCTAAAATAATGTTTTGACTCCAGTCAATAATAGGTTGGTTAATATCACCAGCAAGAATAACATTGTTTTTGTCAGCATTTTTACCAAGCTTTTGGAGGGATTTTTTCAACTCAATTAGGCTAGTGAGATCACTGTGACTGGGTCTGTAAAATGTTCCTATATACATGTTCTTTTCCTTAGGAAATTGGAATTTGGTCCAGATAATTTCACAGTCAGTCTAATTTAGTGAGCTCAGTGAAAACCAGGTCATTTTTTATTGCCTGTAATACACAATGTTCATGTCTCTTTCGCTTGACATTTAGTCAACAGGCCTACGTGAAATATTGAATAGTTCATTCACGCAATCCGTTTGCATTTTTGCACTTGAATTGAAATTTTTTGAAGAATTTTTTGAAAATGTTGTTAATTTACTTTTTAACAGCTTGGCATATGGACACAATATTTACAAATCAGTTCCATTTTATCAATTTTTCTTCCTTCGGTCATATTCGACACAATATATAAAACAAATTACACAAATCTTTTTTTATTTCAGTTTATTCCTGCCCTTACATGTATCCCAAAAGTTGATTTAATCTTTTTTACATTATATGGGAAAACTATGTGCAAAACTTTCAAGGGATTATACAAAACAAAAGATTGCTACTTTTTCTCAAATTCATTTTGACGATCGTTATACTGCAGCGGTCATGTCCATCACTTATATATATTTTCATGATGGCAAAGATCACATTTATTCCGCGGTGGAAATGATGAGGTAGGATAAACCTAAACTTATTTTACTTTCTTCATGCCCTGACATCCCAAAATCAGATGCAACAAATAAGTTTATAATTCTCCAAATATAACAAGTTTTTCATATGGGAAAACTAAATCGAAATTTTGCAGGGAATAAAGAAGACAAAACAGAAGACAGGTCCCAACTATTTTCTTTTTCAAATTCATTCTAAAAATCATGAACTCCTCGTATGCCACGGCGGTCGCGTCCATCAAATGTCAATATTTTCACAATGGCAAAGTCTTATAGTATACCGCGGCGATTGCGCCCATCTAATCTGTTTGTTATCATGTTGGCAATTCCTATACCGTGGCGGCCGCGTCCATCTGATCTGAAAGATTACACATGGGTTGAAATCTCTCATGTGTGAAATACTTAGCTCATTAGAAATTGTGATACGTGGCGCCGAGTGTAGATGGTCTATTGTTAAAAGTCACCTGCATAGTAACAGTCTGAAGCTGCGTCAGCTGCAGTAATACCACGGCCGCTGCTATTATGACAACGGGCCTTATTGAGGATTTGTAGGATGAGTGGATTGGACCAGACTATGTTGAGGACAATGCCAGTGAAAACGGATTTGGGGTCCAAAAAGATGACGAAGCAGGGCCGGAAGGAGACTTCAACAAAGTTTAAGGCCAGGAGAACGGCCTTTGCTTCAGCAGAATAGATTGAGGCTCCATCAGACAACTTTAAGGCGAGGGTGAGGCCAGGACAGGCGGCAGCGGCTGCAGAGGAGCCTTCCCATGTGGAGCCATCGGTGAAGAGGAAAGAAAAGTCATGAAAATGTTTACTGAGTTGGCAGTATTTGGAGCAAAAGAAGGCTGGGTTGTGGAGAGCTTTCATTAGGGATTAAAACCAAGGAAAACCTTGAGGGGATTGATAACCCCATTCGGCGTGCGAGGATGGTGAGCCAGGCAATCGAGAAAATGTTGATGTTGGCTTTGGTGAAGTGAGAGTGGCATCCAGATCCCGAAAGGTGAGGGGGGATGCGTTTGTTGAGGTTAAAGAGGTTGGTGAAGGAGGGAGAGCAAATGGAGTGGAAGCAAGGGTTTCGTGTATCGGTGAGGATATGAAGAGCAAAGGAGAGGCCAGTCCTGGTGCACCAGAGGTCAAAGGGGAGTTCATTGGCCTCTACGTGGAGACTGGTAATAGGGGTGGTATAGGTGGCGCCAAGGCAGAGCCTTAGGGCCGTGCTTTCAGTAACCTCGTGGTGCCTCAAGTAAAGTTTGAGGGCTGAGGCGTAGATGAAGCTGCCATAGTCCAGCTTGAACCTGAGGAGGGAGCGGTATAAGGTGTGCAGGGTGAGATGATTGGCTTCCCAGTCAGTGCTGGAGAGGATAGTGGAATCTTTTAGATGGAGGCTGGGGCAAAGAAAGAAGTAGTTGCTGTTATTGAAGTGGATGTAATTTTGCTTATGTTGTCTGTCCACATCCACATAGACCTACGAAACATAATACTAAAGGATTTACACAACATTACAACAGTATGGAGGATGTACATGGTACCTCACTGAAAACTACTATAAAATTTCACCAAATGAACACGAAAATCACAGATGTATACTTTTAGAAATATATTGACAAGACCGTCAAAATTTGAGGTCAAGCTGGTAAATGTTTGTAAGTCAGTCAATGTCAATAAATTTCTACTAAATAGTATACATGTTTAATTTCATCTGGGAAACTTTTTCTGTAATTTCCTCCATAGGCCGTACCTCTTTTTCCCCTTGGAATGATATCAAATCAGATACATAGCATGAATAACTAATTAAGAGCTACCTTTTACATGGTTTAATATCCAATCACAACAATCTGTTGCAGTATTTGTTACTAATGACAGGGCCAGCAAAGCCAGGTAGAATTACACAGCCAGACAGAAACAATGACTTCTTTGAAACAAAACTGAGGGGCTGCAGAAATTTAATATCACATTAAAATCAGTTCAAATTGGCAATTTTATAGTTTTTTGTTTAATTTTCAGGCTTGCAAGGTCTAAGAGGGAAAACTCTCTTGTTGTAGCAAAGATTTGAATTATATGTGAAATTCAAACCATAGCTAAGGGCAGCAAACATACTTTTGAGTAATTCTACAAATTTTGTTTTTCAAATTAATAAGAGATGATTTTTATGTTTTTCCCAATTAAATGTTTTTATTGGGGGTATGTCAGAGTTTTCCAATGACTTTTTAAAACTCTGCTGCTCTAAAAACAATTGTGGCAGAGGATTAAAAGATAAAGAGCTATGTAAAATATGATATCAACAATTTACATTAAGATTTGTTATATTATCAGTTTCATAAAAACAGTACGTCTTATGTGACACAGATTCAAGACAACAGGTCTGCTCAATGTACCTGGGAGCCATAAGACATGTAGGAGGGCATAAGTGAAATAATGGGGGAAACTGTTTAATCAAAATATGTTTGGAAAGAAAAAGTTGTTCTTCAAAGTTTGTAAAAGTTTTCAATTTCTGAAAGCGTACGAAATAGGCAAAGAAATCCAGAGCGATGTTTTGCAGTGTTGAAACACCTGCTGTGTAAATTGTAGTGCGAGATGCAGGAAGCTGGATGTTGTCGATCCCTGGATTATTATTTTTAATTAAGTAGGTAGTAAAGATTTATCAAGCAGGTGGAGCTGTGACATTATACAGAGAAAGGGTTGCAGAGGTTGTTGCATAAGCAAAGTGTTAAAGGATTAGTTCAGAGGTCAAGCAAGTTCATCCTATATGAAAGATGACTTTAAAAGGAATGAAATGGTGAAGAAATTATTCAAAAATCTTATTCCGTTAAGGAGATATTTAAGTTTAAAGTTTGGTATCATTTGTGTAGAAACACGCATGCCTTGGCCCTGCAGTAACCAAATCCACAATACCTGGCTCTTCACAATAAGTTCCATTGTGTTTATATAGATGATTGGGAGTGTAACTACTGATGCGTAAAATCATGAATTTATCTGTGGTGGGTTTCTTAATTGCC
This sequence comes from Chiridota heheva, assembly GCA_020152595.1. Classification (NCBI taxonomy): domain Eukaryota; kingdom Metazoa; phylum Echinodermata; class Holothuroidea; order Apodida; family Chiridotidae; genus Chiridota; species Chiridota heheva. The sequence continues at coordinate 1,552,457 of JAIGNY010000832.1, forward strand.
TCTAGCAGAATCTAAAAGTCATACCTGCCAAACAGGACAAGAGAAAATGACCATCTTTAGGAGGAATTGTCCATCATGGGTTTTGCACAAAGTCCTCCCAAGCATATAATGTATATTTATATTTACGCTCAACCAAGGACTAATCTTATTTGCATCACTGAACAGCAGTTATTTGCCTTAAGCTCCAGATGAATGAAGTGTTGTGTACAGTGTAACAGTAGGTGGTTGCTAAGAAGTGAAATGTGAATAGACTATGAAGACGCTGTCAGTTAAGGTTTAGATTACCCCTGTGTTGTATATGGTGTAACAATAGCTGGTTGCTAGTCGATGAATTGTGAAGAGTCTCTAGGGTTAAATGGTGTGGATTACCCCTGATTTTGAGAAAATTGAAGGTGTCGGATTGGTGGGGTCTAAGGGCCAAAAATTCTTAATGGAGCTTCTTGGGAGTGAAAAGTCAGAAAATTTGTAGCATGGATTATGGGGTAATGGGGTAATCATGATTTACCATCTGAAGAAAATTCAAGAATAAATACTTCAAATAGTAACTAAATGAAATCAATTTTCTTTAAAAATACATTAACAACTGTTAGGAATGTGATGTGCCAAACTTCTATAGTAGACTTACAACTCAGTCTTTTCTACACAGATAAGACAGAGCTTTAAACTTGAATATCTCCTTAACAGAATAAGATTTTTGAATGATTTCTTTACCAATTTGTTTCTTTTAAAAGTCATATAATAAACTTGCTTGACCACTGAACTAATCCTTTATTTTCTGTTGTTTTGAGTCATTTCTTGAATCAGGAACTACAATGAGAGATTGCTAAAATTGTCTCAAGTGTATTTTGATTTCTTTTATGCCATTCTCCATGTTTGCTTGAAACAAAGTTATGAGTAAACAGTTCTCTATGTCACTGATTACACTCCCCATTGCGCATTGAATCACTTCATGCATTGATGAGCTAACAGACTGAGGAACTGCTACATCTTCATACAAGAAACCAATGATCTACAACCTTGACAAATTACACACAAAGATACAGTTATCCAAACCTTGCTTATCCAAATACCTCAGTTATCTGAGCCTAAACCCTCATTTAGGTCTAAATAAGACTTGGGTAAATAGGGAGCAATGGTAAAAAATTATTTACAAGCGCATTCACAATATGGAAACATACTAATATTCCGTGGCAGCTGACTTTAAATTTCATAAAACGTTTTTGCTTCTCTGAACTATCTCCCAACACAATTATAGCAGATAGGTGAGGGACTACTGTAGTAGTTTTTGCAACATCTACAAAACTTTATGCATCTGAACCATTTAGTTTTGTTTACCCTAATGGCCATGGGTGGATTTGCCTAACTTAGGAGGGAGGTGGGGGATGGAAGGGGGGGGGGGAGAACCACCATACAAAAGATACAAATTCAGAAAAAATTGAGGGGATAGTGCCCCCTTGCCCTTCCCCACCCCCACCGAAAAAATGAAATAAAATCCTGCCTATATAACGGTGGCTATTTTGTGCTGACCATGGTTTTTGGTGGGACACCTCATCAGCTTGTTTCCAATTAGTAAACTGAAAAGGCTTTGTTTCACAAAATATACCTACAGAAGAAAAAAACTTGACCTTGTTTGATGATGACTGTATTGCTGTTGTGCCACCTTGAGCCTCTAAAGCAGCATTCAGCTTCTCCATTGCTTGATTTTTGTTCTTGAAGTAGTGGAGTTGTATGAAAAACTGTAGACAGACAAAAGAAAGAACATTATCCACAATGCATTAAATGATAACAACATCGTTAAAACTTCCAAACCTAACAAATTCCATGACCCTTGCAAGACCACCATTTAAAACGATTTCTTGAAATAAGTCACAATTATGGGAAACACATTAAGAACTTATTCAAAGTATATGCTACAACACTTCCTGTCATGACTTTTCCAACACTTCCTTCCAGGGCCATAAGCCACATGTCTTATAAATTTCCATAAATTTTTTTCAGGCCTGGAAACTTAAATATTCATATTCCTGTCAGGGCCTGTGAGATCTCTGTGAAGGCCTATGGCAAATTTGTTTTGTTTACTTGCCAACCAAAAGAGCTACAATTATTTTCCATTACTAAGCTATGGTATTTTTTACTCATTCAAAAGTAATATGTTTGTTTGCACTTTTAAGCACATGCCAGAGAAGCACCTGTGTCACAATTAACTTGTTTTCAGTGTGGACCAAAGGCATTTGCCAGGGCTAGAGATGTAAACTAAAGACCACTTTTGAGTGCGAGAGAGGCAGCATCACTTTCAAACCCAAAGTCTCTGTCGTGAAATAATAAAAACTACAAATTTTAAGGGTTTCATATACGAGCCTAATTTAACCTCAAAATTTGGGATTTTGGGTTTGTCAGGAATTTAAATTTGGGCAGTTCTTTTAGCAAATCAAATAGGGAGGAGTGTAGTAAGATGGCCATTCAGGCCAAACAGCTGCCTTACAAAGGTCGTGAGTTGACCTGGTCACAGACTGAGTTGGTTCAAATGACGATTCGCTAAGTCCCTGCTGTCTCCTGCAGGAAATACAACTTGTATTCTTTGCAGTTTATAAAAAATGGAAGATCAAAGTTTTTCTTAGATTTCATCCTCACATTAATTCATAGAAGATGATGAAAATATCATCCAAGGCTCACATAGTATGTCCTAATTCATATTCTCTTTTCTTTTCCACCTCTATCTTAAAATCTGTACAATTAATCCGTTACATGTGTACTGACTGACATGTACATGCAATTAGCTTAATTGCTTTCAAATGTATTCAAAACCATCAAAGTAGCAAAACATGTCATAAAAATCATTTAAACCTTGACCATTCTAAAGCATTTTGAATTTTTAAAAAACGGCTGAATTTCCTTTTGATTAAACTTTTAAATTGACAAGGAATGTCACAAAACTCGAGTAAGGGCCTTCTAATAAGTCTTCAAATTACCTCGAAGGCTAAAAAAAAAAAAAATGATCCATGGTTGGAAAACAAATGCAGAAATAAAATATTAGCAATTTGCCGTGTCTGGCAAGCATTTTGTTAATATTATGTTTTCAAGACTTATGACCGCACCGTACAAGTTTCACAAGTGCACCACCAGCTAACATGGAAAAAATATTCCAACCCACACTGAATCCAAACTGTGTAGTACTTGCACTGCTCCCTTCTCCTGAAGTGGAGATTGAGGCCTTCAGCATAGAGTTCCATCTCTTCCTGTCTTGTGCCACTTCACTGACTTGTTCCAGCTCCCCCATCTGAGCATCTCTCTCTCCTTCTCTACCATTCACCTCCAAGTTGTTTTTGACCTGCTTCTTTTTCTTTGCCCATCTGGTGTCCACGACAAAGCTACCCTTGAATTATTGGTGGCATCTCTACATAATGATTTTGCTCTGATTTTCTTCCATCTGCTCTCACAAATTGCTATACTTGTCGGTACCATCTTTGTCTTTCTATACAAGTCATTATTTGATTAACTATTGGCCATCGGACTTTTAATATTTTTCATACTAGGCAGTTTTGTTGAAACGTATTTACTTTTTTATTGTCGCCTTCATTCATTCTCCATGTGCATGAATGATCCGTATAGAAGCACAGACATAACATTTGTTGAAATATTTTTAATTTTGTCCTTAAGCTCTAGTTGTTAGAGTTCCAAATGTTGTTTAAGGTGATGACTGTGTTTCTGGCCTTGCCTATTCTTTCTTTATGTCAATCAGTGTTCCATCATCTTTTGTCAGGATGGCTTTTAAGTATGTGAATTCAACATCATCCACCGCTTTTCTGTTCACTGAAAAAGCATCTTGCCTTCTAGCATTAATTCTCATCACCTTTGTCTTGCTATCATTCATTGATAGCCCTACATATCCTGCATTGGTTTGAAGTAGTGAAGTTCTGTCCTCTAAATGATCCCATTTGCTTGACATAAGGCTATGTCATTAGCGTAATCTAAATCTTCCGGTAGCGTGCAGAAGTTCCACCTAATGCCATTCCTGTGACCATTGACATTACGTCGCATTACCCAGTCGAGTGCAATGATAAACAAGAAGCGGGGCATTCTTGCTTCACACCTGTCGCTACATCGAACCAATCTGATGTTACACCTTCATACAGGACTGCGGATTTACTTCCATTGCACTGCTTTATAATGTTGGTAATCTTTTGTGGTACACCATAGTGGCTCAATATATCTCACAGTTTTGCTCTGTCAATACTGTCAAAGGCCTTTTTAAAGTCAATAAAATTGATGTATAAGCTACTGTAGATTGCCATTCTATACACTGTTCTAAAATGTTTCTAAGGATGAATATCTGTTCTCTAGTGCCCCTTCCTTGCCTGGACCCTGCTTGCCCAGGTCTAAGTATCCTGTCAACTGCATCCTTCATTTCGTCAATAATGATGCATCCCATAACCTTACTAGCTGTTGGTAGTAGTGAGATGCCTCTGGAATTATCGCATATCGTAAGATCACCCTTCTTCAGTATTATAGTAATTAGGCTTTTCTTCCAGTCATTAGGCACTGTTTCCTCTGACCATATTTAATTAAGCAAGCTGTGTAGTTCATTTTCTGCTGTTGTATCAATGACCTTCCACATTTCAGCTACAATATTATCTACACCTGCAGCTTTGTTGTTTTTCATACTTTTAGTTGCTTTCATGATTTCATCTCTAGTGACTGATTCCATGTTGATACCTACCAATTCATGTTCTGCTGGTGCCATTTCTTGTTGTAGATCGTCATTTTCCACCACATCATTAGTGATATTCATAATATCATGAAAGTGCTCTTGCCATTTCTCTCTATTTGATGTAACCCTATGGAATATGGCGGCAATGTTTTCAACCACGCTGAAATCTCAGCAAATTCCAAAACATTTTTGTTCTTTTATTTTGCAATCTTTTTGCTTTTTTGTGTGATTTATTTGACTCATCAGGTAATCTTTTAAATTATTTGTTTGTTTGTCTGTTTGATGAGGGCCTAACGGCACCATGACAGCGAGGAGGGTCAAATTGTGCCTGAGAGGTTAGATCATTCCAGAGGTACAAAGAAAACAAAACAGGGGGAGATTGAGAGAAACACAGGAACTAAAAGCCAGAAAGCTGGGATCGAGAGAGGAAGAGCATGGTGGGAGAGGAGGACTAAACGTTTTTATCCATGTATTGCTCAGTCACTTTTACAGCTTGTAAAACAGGTGTTAACCTCATGCAAATCTATGCTTAACAATAGTAGTGTAGCATTGTTTATCGGGCCTAAGCCCTACATCAAGTAAATCTAATTTTGGCAAATAAAAGTGAAATATGGCCCCCCATTCATAGCTAATTAGTTTTAATTTGAACTCCTGCATTAAAAGGGATTGCATTCAAAGGGATTGGGTCCTTTGTTGATCATATATGGAAAGTCTGAATTGTAAAAGAGTTATTAAATGAAAGTTGAGTGTGTGGTTTTTATTGTTATTGATTTTCAATGGCAAGTGTAAATCGCTTACATTTAAACTTTTGGAGGATTATACAAAATGTTTAATCAAAGGCTTATTCGTTTAAATGGTTAGTTACATGTGTAATCGTCACAGCCCTAATAGACCTTTCAAATAAATAAGTGGCCTGGATTAAAATTACAAAAAATTTGCATACCAACTGATCAGACCATTCTTCTAGTACACCAATGATGTATGCGATGCCATTCAATATTGCACAAAATCCCTCCGATAGCGGATTCTTGATGTTATTTTTAAGCTGAACCAATCGTACCCTGAAGTCATCCAATAGAAACAGCTGTAGCTCCAGGAATTGTAAGTGATGAGTTGGAGACGGCAAGACCTTGTATCTTTCTATTTTGAAAAATAACATAGAAAATGACTTGAAAATGAATATTTCCATGGTCACAAAACTTCTACTATTACAGATGAAACAACTGCGAAGATGAAGCTACTCTGAAATCTTTTTCCATTTCAAGTGATAAGAATGACTGGTGTGGAAAAGCAATGGCAGAAGTACGATGTCACTTCCCCACTTTAATACTGCAATTGCTAACATGTTTACTTTCTGAGTTATGATTGATGACAGTTTCAATTCATCAAATGCAATTCAATTGATACTTTTTTTTTTAAGAACATTTTCTCCAACTTGAATTTGAGCACTCTGTATAGCACTTATCTCTGCCTTCAGCTCATTCCTCATCCTCATCACCAATATAATCTACCCAGAGGCGGTGGAATATGTTTGAATCGGGGGAGGAAGGGGGGGGGGCACAGGATCCGAGGAGCACTTTCCAACTGTCATATTTTCAAAGCATGTAACACTGCATTAGCATTAGCTTTATGGGGTGAACCCTCCTCCTACCCCCCACCAGAAATTTCTAAACTTTTATTGGTCCAAAAATTACTAGTGACTTTATTTTCCTTTCTTTCTTTTAAATTTACAGCTTCAAAAAATTCAAGATATTTTGGTCCAAAATATGGTAAAATATAACAAATTTAAACCAAAATCTACAAAAATTGGAATAAGTCTTGAAATCGGAAGAATTTAGACTTATAGATCATGATTAGCCAATTGGTCATGAACCAGAATATATTTAACCCTTCGTGCCCCCACTTGGTTTAAAACATGACTGCAAGTTTCCAGAACTGTTTTTTCTCACTAGACTGTGTGTGGATTTCTTTTAAAGTGGTCCTGCCATGGGGGTCGGAACTAATGATAAATATGATATTTTGAATATTCAATTTGCAAAAATATGATTTTTTTCTGCTCTACACCCCGCCATTTGCGTGAAAATTGTAAAAGAAGAATGAGTTTTCATCACCTTGACGAAAAAAAATCAGAATCGGGCTTCATACGCAATAACATCACTTTAGGGACTCCTGTAAGTAAATGATGCATCGCTGACACATTTTGGGTATGTACGTCATTGAAGTTTCGCGACTAGTGTCAATTATTATCTTTCTTCTCCTGTAAATCTACCTCAGAAATCCTATGGGCTCACCAAGATATATCCCTAAAAAATATCTTTTCACTTTTTATCTGCATTGCATTCTCAACACTTAACATGATCATCTACCTTCTGATTTATTTCTTCCAGGGTCATACCATTGTTTTTAGTTTAATTGAGGCTAAGCATTCATTGTTTGAGTTCCATTCAGGCTTGACAGATCTCACTCTAAAAGATCCCACCTTCCATTTGAGATGTATTTACTAAATCAATATAATTTCTGTTTTTATTTTTCGTAGGAAGATTTTCGACACCTTTATTCACAACCGTGGAAATTTTATAATTATTTTCCAACTATGTACAGTATCAGCATCACTGACCTCTTACCAACACCAGAATGCCATCTACAGTATGACTGATCTGTCACCATAATGTTGCTGTAATGACAGATATGTAATCACAAGAATAACAAGTCATAAGTTTGCTGTCATGACTGTACTTTATCACAAGAGTTTTTGCTGTCAAGACTGACCTGTAATTACCAGCATCAGGGTCATGAACTTCTCCACACATTCCGGCACTTTTGCATCATCAGCATCCTTGATATCTTTGTACTGTGACACCCACGCCGTTGTTGAGGACAACATGGCGTCCATCTTCTGACCAGCAACTGGTAACAAAGAAAAAAACAATTAGATACAAAGTGCAGTCAAGTGGCATGTCTACAAATACATATTGGTATACAATTGATTGACTGATGAGATATGTACCCAGGGCGCCGTATTTCCTGGGGTGGGACATTCCCCCCTCCCCCCACACACTTTTTAGCAGAATTTTACAAATTTAGTACATTTTAAGAAAATTTTGCCTCTTCTTGTTTGAATAAGAAGCCATGCCCCTTCCTTCCCCACCCCTTCACCCTCTTACTTTCCAAATGATAATTACTGTCCTGTCTGTAGCCACATTGATTGTGGAGGTCGAAAAGAGCCAAATATTTATATCAAATGGTATCAAGAAATAACTTCAAGGTCTATAGACAGGTTCAACCATGTACCAAAAGGAACATTAAATTCTGAGTTTAATAGTCTTTGAATTTTGAACATAGCATGTGTAATTTTATGTTATGAGTAATCAAAGTTTAAACCTTTGAAATGAAAAAAGTATTGAAAAAATGTGATAAACAGGAAAACACCTCTGTATACTTTTGTGTTCTTCAAATTTCTTCCCTTAATTTTAGACCTTGAAAATGTTCCAAATGCCTTCTCCAGCTAGATGTTAGTTGGGGGTATAGTAAAGATCAAATCCTCTTCATCAAAATTATCTTCTCCTTTTCAAAGAGAAATGGCAGAGGATTAAACAATGGATTTCATCACACATCATAAAAGTAACACAAAAGTTTGCATATTTGCACAAAAATTGTCAAAGTGCTGTTAAATTGCCAATTTTTGAACCAATTTTGATGATTTGTTTTGCTGTTTAGTGGATTTTAAATCAATTTAGCTAATGTTGCCTACCGGTCCATATACCTCTAAAAGATGTGTATTTTGAAAACATGGAATACTTAGCAAAGAAAACCTTGTAATCAAACAATGTACTTTATTACAAATTGTTAATCATCTTTAATGACCATGTTTCAGGCCAAACTTATAATATTGTTTGTTTGGAGTAACCAATCTTGTTAAAAAAAAGTGGGTCTGTAGATAGGCAATATTTTTTTTTTGGAAGGAGGGGAGGGGGCAAATTCAAGCTTTTCTATACCTTTTATGCTGTACATAAAAGCACTATCATTTCAGATCAAATTAACAAAAGATTATCTGATAGGTAGCAATTTTGTTGCATAAATAGGGTTACTCCAAACAAAGAATTTTTTATGGATGACCTCATCAAATGAAATGTGAATTGTTTTAAAAATAAAACTTGTTCATACTTTTTGGGAGTTTTTTTGGAAATTCAAACAATTAATATAACTCGACAGTAAATACCATCATGGTTCCCTGCCCATGCAAATATGGTTCACCTACTTAAACCATATGACCCGGCCAATTATAAAAATGGAATCTCACACTAAGTCCTACCCACATGGCATCCCATGTCCCATATGTCATCTCACCCCATGTCCCACATGATATCCCATCCCATCCCTTGTCCAACATGGTATTCCACCATATGTCCCACATGGCATCCCATCCTATGACCCATATGGCATCCCACCCTATGGCCCACATGGATCCCATCCTGTGTGCCAAATGACATCTCACCCCGTGTCCCACATGACATCCCACCCCATGCCTTGTCCACATGGCATTTCACCAGATCTCCCACATGGCATTTCACCAGATCTCCCACATGGCATTCCACCATATCTCCCACATGGCATTCCACCATATCTCCCACATCTCTCACATGGCATTCCACCATACAGTATGTCCCACATGGCATTCCACCATATGTCCCACATGGCATTCCACCATATGTCCCAAATGGCACCCCACCCTATGACCCACATGGCATCCCACCCTATGTCCCACATGGATCCCATCCTACATGTATGTCCCACATTAATCCAACCATATTTACCACATGACATCCCTCCCTAAGTCCCACATGGCATCCCTCCCTGTGTCCCACATGGCATCTCTTCCTATGTCCCCATGGCATCCTGCCCAATGTCCTGCATCAGTGACTTCTCAACTGATGTCCCACTTGGCATCACACCTTATGTCCCACATAGGATCCCACCATATGTTCCACATGGTATCCCTCCCAATTCCCAATGACATCCTACTTTATGTATCACATGGCATCGCATCCCATGTCCCCATGGCCTCCTACCCTACATTGCACATAGCCTCCTACCTTATGTCACACAGGCATCCCAGCCTATGTCACACTCTGTGTTACTCCTGGCATCCCACCCCATGTCCCACATGGCATACCACCCCATGTCCCACATGACATCCCATACCATCCCATGTCCCTAATGACATCCCATGTCCCACATGACATCCCATCCCATGGCATTCCACCCTGTCCCACATGGCATCCCACCATATCCTACATGGCATTCCACCCTGTTCCACATGGCATATCACCCAATGTCCCACATGGCATATCACCCCATGTCCCACATGGCATCCCACCCCATGTCCCACATGGCTCTCACCCCATGTCCCACATGGCATCCCACCCCATGTCTCACATGACATCCATAGGCTCCATAAGAAGTCTCATCCTATCACAGTCCCTGATTGAGCATACTATGTATAAAAGTGTCAGTTCATATAATAACTTATATGCAAGTGACCTGTTGAATTCGAAAAAAGGCGGAGTCAAATAAATATGCCTGATATAGCCCTGGATGTATACCACATGGTATATATTATATCATAAGTCCCGCATGGACCCCATCCATGTCTCACATGGTACCCCTCCCTATGTCCATATGCAGTCACATCCTGTCACACTCCCTGATTAAACATACTAAATTTAAAATTCTGGTCAGTTCATATACTGTAGCAACTTTATGCAAATGACCACAATAATAAAGGCAGAGTTTAATAATCATGCCTGATACAACCGTTGGTGCCTAAAAAATTTGAAGAATTTTAAGGATTTTAAATCTCCAGTCCTAGAAGAGAGATGCTTGAGGATCTAAGGAAATAAACTAGTCTTTAATCAGTCTTAAGTGTCTCTTAAAAAGTTTAACATTTTGTAAGCAAATTGTGCCTAAGAGGTTAAATCATTCCAGAGGTACAAAGAAAAGAAAACAGGGGGAGATTGAGAGAAACACAGGAACTAAAAGCCAGAAAGCTGGGATCGAGAGAGGAAGTGCATAGGTAAAAAAAAAAGTAGAGAGAGGGGGGTGGAAGAGGACTAAATATGGTTGTAGAGGGAAGCATGATGAAGAAAGGAGATTATTTTATCTGGAAAATTTTTCTGGAAGAGCTCGGCTATTGAGTTGTGGGAGCAAGGGAAGCTCTGGGAAGGTTGTACAGGGGGCAAGCAAGGAGAACGTGATGGACTGTGATGGTGCAATGGCAATTGTTGCATAGGGGTGGGGGAGCCATTAAGGAGGTGGGAGTGAGTGAGGTGGGTGTGACCTATTTTAAGGCAGGTAATGTGAATGTTGTCGACACGGGAAAGGTTGTGGATGGTGGTTTTGATCAGAATGGTGGGCTGGATGACGTGGAGTTTGTTATCATTTTGGGAGTGCCATGAGGTTTGCCATCGGTCACAAACAAGGGAAGCAATAAGCGGGAAGCAATAAGCGGTTTGATGTCAGAAAGGGTTTTGGGAAAGGGGGTTGGGGAGGTTAAGGGCAAGCTTAGCGGCTGCATCAGCCCTGTCATTGCTAGGGATGCCAACATGGCTGGGTATCCAGAAGAAAAGAATACTTTTCCTGCAGAGTGAGGGGGGTGGAGGACTTTACAGAGGTGGGGGATTATCCCATTTAAGATTGAGTGAGGAAGTAAGGACAGAGTCAGAGAAAATGGCAAAGTGGCTGAGTGGGGAGTACTCAATAAAGTTGAGGGCGAGGAGGATGGCCTTGGCCAAAAAGATGGACGAGTAGTCAGGAAGCCTGCTACTGAGGGTGATGTCTTGGAAGATGGCAGCAGCAGCTGTCTTGTCACCTTCCTTGGAGCCATCAGTATAGATGGAGGTGTAGTTTGAGAGTTGGTCTTTGATTTGGTTGTGGAGATTGATGAAGAGGTTAGGGTGAGTTTGGGTTGTAATGAGTGGAGAGTCCCAAGTAGCCCAGGGAGGAAAAGTGAGAAAAGTGGGCCAGAAGAAGGTGAAGAAAAGGAGAAGGTGCCAAGAGTGGCAGGGTTGATGCCAAGATGGTGGAGGTCTGGTTTGATGCATAAGCTGAAGGGAGGGGATAGGGTTTCAGTCCTATCAAAGAGGGTGCAGAAATTGGGGTACCTAATGAGGTTGTAAACAGGGTTCTGGGTGTTGGTAAGGGCTCTAAAAGTGTATGTTAGGCTAAGCTTTCTACACCTTAGCAGAAAGGGGGATTCGTTGGCTTCAACATGAAGGCTGGTAATGGGGGAAGTCCTGTAGGGAACCAGAAAAAGCCTGAGGGCTTCATTTTGGATGGTCTTGACGTGGTTGAGGTAAAATTTGTGAACGGCACAGTAGACAATATTGCGAAGTTGAGCTTGGCATGAATGGTGAACCTGAAGATATTGAGGAGAGCAAGTGGTGTTGGAGAGGATGTGGAGAAAGTTGAGGGAGCTGTTGCATTTCTGTTTTAGATTGGAAATGTGTTGCTTGTAGGAGAGCTTAGGGTCTAGGGTTAAATCCAGGAACTTAGTGTGCTCAACTTTAGGGATGTGATTGCCATTGAGCCTAGGTTTATGTTGGGGTGGAGGTTGTTGAAATGACAGAAGTGCATGCACACTGTCTTGTCTTTGGAGAATTTAAAACCGTTATTGTTGCACCAGACTTGCAGCTGGTTGAGGCTAAATGGGAGTCTATTTTCGACAAGAGGAAAGCTAGAGGAGGAGTAGATAGGGGGAAAGGAGTGTGAGGACAAAATGTGGTTGAGGATGGTGAGTAGGATAGTGGTGGCCTTGTTGGGGAGGTTTTGTTTTTAAGGAACTGGTAGGGATATTATCTGGGCCCTTGGAGGTGCAGCCAGCATTGTGGATAGCTTGGTTTAATTCAGAAAGGGTGAGAGGGGTGCTGTGGAAGGAAAGGTGATACTCCGGACTTCATCGCAAGCTTTTTTGGCTTTGAAAGCATTGGGGTAGTTGGCCGAGGACGAGATGTTGCTGAAAGAGGCAGCGAGGTGGTTGCACCAGTCTTGCAGCCAGTTGAGGCCGAGTTGGAGCCTATTTTTGACAAGAGGAAAGCTAGGGGAGAAGTAGAAGATGGTGAAGTTGTCCATGTAGAGGGCACATTTGATGTTTGTGCCAAGGTTGTCCGCAATGTTGTTAATGCTTAGGTTGAAGAGAGTGGGAGAGAGGATGCTGCCTTAGGGGACGCACTCTTCTTGGTGGTAGGGGTTGGAGAGGGTGTGGCCAATATGAACTTGGAACTGGCTTGGTGAGAGGAAGTTTTGAATAAAGATGGAGAGGTGGCCTCTGAGGCCGATGATGTGAAGTTTGTGGGTAATGCCGTATTTCCAAGAAGTGTCAAAAGCTTTCTCAAGGTCGAAAAAGATGGCAATGAGGTGTTCCTTTTTTTGGCAAAGGATTCCCGGATAACGGTGTCAAGCATAATTAACTGGTCCAGGGTATTGCAACATTTCCGAAGCCGTTTTTGTGAGGGAAGAGGATACTGTTAATCTCAAGGAACCAGTTTAGTTTCAGTTAAAGATCCTTTCCATAATTTTACAGAGACAGCAGGTGAGGGCAATGGGCAGTAGCTGGAGGGTCTGTACTGTCCTTTCCTGGTGAGTTGGGGATGGGGGTGATGATAGCTGTCCTCCAGATAAGGGGAAAGGAGTGTGAGGACCAAATGTGGTTGAGGATGGTGAGTAGGGTAGTGGTGGTCTTGTTGGGGAGGTTTTTCAGGAATTGGTAGGGATATTATCTGGGGATCTGGGAGGTGCAGCCAGCATTGTGGATGGCTTGGTTTAATTCAGAAAGGGAGAGAGAGGTGTTGTCGAGGGAAAGGTGATACTCCTGGCTCCATCACGAGCTTTTATGGCTTTAAAAGCATTGTGGTAGTTGGCGGAGGACGAGATGTTGCTGAAAGAGGCAGCGAGGTGGTTAACGATGTCCTTTTTGCGGTGAGAAGGCTACCATTCAGGAGAGATGGGAGACTTGCCCACCCTGCCGTGGAAGCTGAAAACCATTCTCCAAATTTTCTTAGTGGGGGTGTTGGTGGTGAGAGAAGAAATGTTCCAAATTTGAAATTTTTCCAAATATTGGTTTTACTTTCCTTGATAGTGCACCTGGCTTTGGCATGGCTGATGCGAAAGAGGTTGAGGCTGTGGGTGATCAAGTGAGTTTGAAGTTTCTGAGGCCCTTTTTCTGTTCTTGATGGCTGTTTTGCAGTCATCAGTAAACCAGGGGTTGTGGGGGAGGGGGTGGTGGTTAGAGGGTTTGGAGGTTTTGAGAATGGAGCAGGTGGTGATGTTGATAAGGATGTTACTGAAGTTTGACATAGGATCCTCACCCTCGAGGAGATGGGGGTAGAGGTGCGAGTCGCAGAGAGTTTTAAAAGAGGCCAGTTGGTCTTCTTCAGGTTCCAATTGGAGGTGTGGTCTGTGGGAATTTGAAGGTTGGAGTGAATAAGAAAAGGGTAATGGTCACTAGCACAAGATCAGCAGAGACCTTCCAGCTAAAATCAAGGAGGAGGTTGGGGAACAGATAGACAGGTCAATAAAGGTAAGGGTGAAGGTAGCTCAGGGAGTTAGTTATAAGCAAGGAGAGGCTGTGCTGTCAAAGAGTGTTTTCAACGAGCTAGCCTCTGGGGGTGGTGGTGTTGGAGCCCCACAGGGGTTGTGGGCATTGAAATCACCAAGAAGGAGTTGAGAGATGAGGTTGTTAAGGCTGGTTGGCTGAACGTTGGCATTAGGGGGAGATAGATATTGCAAAGAGTGAAGGTTTTGTGGAGGGAGATAGACATGCAGATGGCCTGAAGGTTGGTGTTCACATGAACAGGACTGTGAGGGATATCGTGTCTAATGAGAATGGAGACGCCTCCACAGGCCCTGTTGGCATCCACTTGATGTTTATGGTAGCACACGAAGTTGTTGAGGAAATTATGGTCAGTGCTTTTAAGAAAGTTTCTTGTAGGCAAAAGATGACCGGGTTGAAGGTGGTGGCCAATAAGGTCAATATCTTCTGAATTAGACTTAAGGCTCCTGATATTCCATTGTATAATGCTGTGGGTGTTATTATAATTGTTTGTGTTGCATGCCATAAGGAGGCAAGAGGCTATATGAAGAAAGATCTGTTGGGTCTGAGTTGGCTTGTTTTTTCTTTAAATCTGTACTTGTTTCTTTGGGAGCGGTTGTTTTTGAAAGTTGGACAAGAAGTATGTTCGGTGCATTTGGTAATCGAACAATCCATGTTCTCTTCAGTGCCATACATGTTGGTTTGAATGGTGGGCTGTTTGTTAATTGGTTGTTTGTGGGTTTCTTGTTAGTTTGATGTTTGTTGGCCAGGTTGGCTTAAGTTTGATGGCATTAGAGGTGTTGGAGTAGGGGATGGCCGGGGTCTTAGAAGAAAGGAAGGTTGGGGAAGGAAGTGGTGGTGGAGGTGGTTAGGGTAATGAGTGTGGTTGGGTTGTTGGCAATGGTGATGGGCTTAGGACTGGGTAAGAAGAGCTAGGTGAGGTCGATTTGTGAATGTGAGTCAGTTTTAGTTGTGTTAGGGAAGGCAGTATTAGTGTTTCAGGAGACTACGCTTGAGTAGGAAGGTTGGTGTGGAGGGAAGCGAGGAATTGCTTCCTGGCCTCGAGGTAATAAATGTTAGAATTAAGGGTTTCCAGTTTGGTTATCTGCTTTTCCTGAAGCCAGATGGGGCAGTCTTTTGAGAAGGAGGGATGGTTAGCTGGGTGAGTACTGTCGCAATTGGTGCAGTGTGGGTGCAGGAGGTGCTGTCATGGTCCAGGGCTTCACAGTTGCCACAGCACACTGGCACTTATGACAACAGGTAAGTGGGGAATGTGAGGGGTGACTGGGATTCTCAGGTAGCCGGCATTGATGTAGAAGGGAAGAGATGGCGGGCAAAAGTCAGGAAGATGGTATTGGTGGGTGTTTCGGCAGCGTCTCTCTTGAGATTGAGACAACGGGCTTCAGTAACATGTTGGCTGGCAAGTTCCAAGGTCTCTGGTTCAACAAGGTCTTCAACGTAGATACCGGTTATGATCAAAGTAGGCAAGGTCTCTGGTTCTGAAACTCTTTTAAAACTGTCTGTTTATGCCTGAATGATTAAAATTTTGGGGACTGGGGCTGAAGAATGGTCTGGAGTTCAGGAATGGGGGAATCATTTTGTCATGATGGAAAAAAAACCAAGGGCCAAGAGACTCGAAGAAACTAGAAAAAAACCACTGTACAAGTATCGATAAGGGCGTGAAAGTCTGGTCACAACGGGAGGAAAAAAAAAAAAGAACTGTCTCACCGAAAGCAGACACCCATCCACAGAGAGAGAATCCCGGAAAATGAAGATACAAAACAAAAGTTTGGTGGTAAAGTGCAAGGTAAAATGTATCAGAATGAAAAGTTTGAGAGAATAGAATAGAAGTTACGTCGCTCTCAACATGTAGCTTGGTGTTTGGCATCAGTGAGTGAGTTAACAAGAACTTACATATTTAAAAATGGTTTTAGATTTTCAACTACGGGAGATTAAGTGTGGTTGTTTCAGAATTTTTATTTTCCAAAAATAACAACTCTCATTTTCTTGCAGAGTATTACCATGTAATGTAGAATGGAACAGCCACAGAATGAATGAAAATTTGGTCACACAAACAATACCCTGTGATGATTATGAATCTACAGTGAACACTTGAAACCACATCATTCATATGTAACAGAACTCTTTTTTTGCAAATGAGACTTACATTTCTTCTCTATTGATAACCATTTTTCCAGACACTTCCTCTCCATGAGCACATGGAGGCATCGCGGCTGTATAGTTGGATAACTGTGTTGGCTCCCGAGCTCTTTGTCAAATAGGAGCAGTTCGTCAATCATGTGAGAGAGAAGCTGGTCATCGTAGAGCAACTTGGGGATGTCATGCTTCAGTTTTGAGCACACTGACAACAGCAAACCTCTGATGAATTCAAACTGTCAAGAACAAATCATGCAAACTATTAATAAATGTTTATAAAAAGAAAACTTCTTCATAAAGTTTCTCTTTTTTTTTCAGCTTGTGTTTACCAATAATAAATTTAACGTTCTAGTTATTTCTGGTCCTTACTTTCATATCCCTTACCCTTTACCTGTATATAGTTTGTTACTAACAAAATGTTAATTTTTAGATGTACTAATATTCCAAAATAGTTCACGCTGACATTATATAACCCTTTTTACATCCTACAACTTTGAGAAAACTAAAAGTGCTATTTTTAAAACACAAAAACTTCCTTCAAAACATTTCTTTAAATAGATATGGAAATTGTTATAATTCCATGAACCATGAATCCGTGCCTATTATTATTATAACTATTGTGTAATAACTCACATTTAAAAGTGCTGCTTCTACAAAAAGTTTATATTTAGCCATGCTTTACAAACCAGGAATGCAAAAACAGGCATATAAGAAAAAATTAATGAAAAACCTGAAGAAGTACATAGGTCTTGGAGGATTTTCTTTTTAATAAATTGAAGTTACTTATGCTTTTAATTTCAGTGGGTAGTTCTTCCAACCCCCAACCCACCACAGAAAATAACCCTATCACCAAATGTTTTCCTCTGAGATTTAGCTATGTGATATACAGTATAATGTTAGACCTTAAAGCATATTTAATTTCCTTTGTTTTAAAATAAGACAACAAGTAGGTTGTGAGTATTAAGAGAGCATTATATTTTCAGTGAAACATAATCCAACAACATTTGATGGTCTTTTGTTTCATTTTTATCTCCAATACTTATTCACATAATATATGCATAACTTGTGGTGATGACAAATAGTCCATCCAGGACAATGATAAAGTCCTCTAAATCTTGTTTGAAAAATCCAAAATGTAGATTTACTTAGGCAAATGAATACCTGTTCTCCTGACGACAGCATAATTTTTCATAATTTCAAAATACTATCACTTTTTAATGAAGTTATTTTTAGATATTGATGGCTCCAGGTGACAATATTCTTGTGGTACCTTTAACTACAGCTATAGTCCCATTCCCCTTGTTCTCCGTCATGCAATTCCAACTGCACTTGCATCTCCAAATGACACATTAACATGAAGCTGTGTTGTCCATCAGTGGTATATATATTGTATGATATATCAATATGAAGCTGTGTTGTCCATCAGTGGTATATATTGTATGATATATTAATATGAAACTGTGTTAACATCAGTTGTATATTGTATGATATATTAATATAAAAGCTGTGTTGTCCATCAGTGGTATATATTGTATGATATATTGATATGAAGCTGTGATGTCCATCAGTGATATACATTGTATGACATATTAATATGAAGCTGTGTTGTCCATCAGTGGTATATATTGTATAATATATTAATATGACAGCTGTGTTGTCCATCAGTGGTATATATTGTATGATATATTAATATGAAAGCTGTGTTGTCCATCAGAGGTATGTATTGTATGATATATTAATATGAAGCTGTGTTGTCCATCAGTGGTATATATTGTATGATATATCTATATAAAAGCTGTGTTGTCCATCAGTTGTATATTGTATAATATATTAATATAAAAGCTGTGTTGTCCATCAGTGGTATATTGTATGATATATTAATATGAAGCTGTGTTGTCCATCAGTGGTAGATATTAACATATGTATATATTGTATGATGTATTAATAAAGCTGTGTTGTCCATCATGATATAATATCTGAAAGCTGTTGTCCATCAGTGGTATATATTGTATGATATTATTGTTATGATGATATATTAATATGAAGCTGTGTTGTCCATCAGTGGTATATATTGTATGATATATTAATATGAAAGCTGTGTTGTCCATCAGTGGCATATTGTATGATATATTAATATAAAAGCTGTGTTGTCCATCAGTGGTATATTGTATGATATATTAATATGAAGCTGTGTTGTCCATCAATGGTATATATTGTAGATATATTAATATGAAGCTGTGTTGTCCATCAGAGGTATATATTGTAAGATATATTAATATGAAGCTGTGTTGTCCATCAGTGGTATATATTGTAAGATATATTAATATAAATCTGTGTTGTCCATCAGTGGTATATATTGTATGATATATTAATATGAAGCTGTGTTGTCCATCAGTGGTATATACTGTATGATATATTAATATGAATGATGTGTTGTCCATCAGTGGTATATATTGTATGATATATTGATATGAAAGCTGTTGTCCATCGGTATTGTATGATATACTAATATGAAAGCTGTGCTGTCTATCAGTGGTATATATTGTATGATATATCAATATGAATCTGTGTTGTCCATAAATGGCATATATCGTATGATATATTAATATGAATCTGTGTTTTCCATCAGTGGTATATATTGTATGATATATTAATATGAAAGCTGTGTTGTCCATCAGTGGCATATTGTATGATATATCAATATGAAGCTGCGTTGTTCATCAGTGGTATTATCAGTGGTATATATTGTATGATATATTGTTATGATAGCTGTGTTGTCCATCAGTGGTAAATATTGCATGATATATTAATATGGAAGCTGTATTATCCATCAGTGGTACATATTGTATGGTATATTAATATGAAGCTGTGAAGTCCATCAGTGGTATACATTGTATAATTTGTGAAAAACAAATGAAATTTGAAGTAAAAGCATCACCTTGGCAACTAAATTTGGACGGTCACTCGTGTCCAAGATGGGCTGAATAACCTCATCTAGAAATTGTGCATGATCTCTGATCCAGTTGAGAACTTGAGTAAAGTACCACTCCGGCTAGAAAAAAGAACAAATGAAATTTGAAATGAGATAACATGCAACACAAGAGTATTGTTTGTGTATTACTGTGGAATAAAACTTTGACCTATTTATCCTTGTTTAAATAAAATAAAATATTGCAGTGGTAACAAAAATTAGTTTATATCGTATATGATAAAGAACAAACAAAACTGTGAAAAAATATTTTGATATGCTGAATAGGAAATCAAATCTGAAGATAATTTTTTTTTTAAAGTAACCCAAGATTGTTAAAAATGACTGCAGAAACAGAATAGTGTCATGTTCAACATGACTCAATGTAAGTCAATTTTTTTTACAATTCTTAATGTGCATGGTTTACAATTTACTTAAATTCTTAATTAACTTAACATCTGCCAATA
The DNA here is from genome assembly GCA_020152595.1 of Chiridota heheva. NCBI lineage: Eukaryota > Metazoa > Echinodermata > Holothuroidea > Apodida > Chiridotidae > Chiridota > Chiridota heheva. The sequence continues at coordinate 1,572,343 of JAIGNY010000832.1, forward strand.
TACCTCATGATTGTAAGTCAATTCTTAATTGACTTAACATCTGCCAATACACCTTATGATTGTAAGTCAATTCTTAATTGACTTAACATCTGCCAATACACCTTATGATTGTAAGTCAATTCTTAATTTACTTAACACCTGCCAATACACCTAATGATTGTAAGTCAATTCCTAATTGACTTAACATCTGCCAATATACCTTATAATTGTAAGTCAATTCTTAATTGACATAACATCTGCCAATATACCTTATGATTGTAAGTCAATTCTTAATTGACTTAACATCTGCCAATACACTTTATGATTGTAAGTCAATTCTTAATTGACTTAACATCTGCCAATACACCTTATGATTGTAAGTCAATTCTTAATTGACTTAACATCTGCCAATACACCTTATGATTGTAAGTCAATTCTTAATTGACTGAACATCTGCCAATATACCTTATTATTGTAAGTAACATCTGCCAATATACCTTATTATTGTAAGTTAATTTTTAATTGACTTAACATCTGCCAATATACCTTATGATTGTAAGTCAACTCTTGATTGACTTAACATCTGCCAATATACCTTATGATTGCAAGTCAATTCTTAATTGACATAACATCTGCCAATATACCTTATGATTGTAAGTCAATTTCTAATTGACTTAACATCTGCCAATATACCTAATGATTGTAAGTCAATTCTTAGTTGACTTAACATCTGCCAATACACCTTATGATTGTAAGTCAATTCTTAATTGACTTAACATCTGCCAATACACCTTATGATTGTAAGTCAATTCTTAATTGACTTAACACCTGCCAATACACCTAATGATTGTAAGTCAATTCCTAATTGACTTAACATCTGCCAATATACCTAATGATTGTAAGTCAATTCTTAATTGACTTAACATCTGCCAATACACCTTATGATTGTAAGTCAATTCTTAATTGATTTAACATCTGCCAATACACCTTATGATTGTAAGTCAATTCTTAATTGACTGAACATCTGCCAATATACCTTATTATTGTAAGTAACATCTGCCAATATACCTTATTATTGTAAGTTAATTTTTAATTGACTTAACATCTGCCAATATACCTTATGATTGTAAGTCAACTCTTGATTGACTTAACATCTGCCAATATACCTTATGATTGCAAGTCAATTCTTAATTGACATAACATCTGCCAATATACCTTATGATTGTAAGTCAATTTCTAATTGACTTAACATCTGCCAATATACCTAATGATTGTAAGTCAATTCTTAGTTGACTTAACATCTGCCAATACACCTTATGATTGTAAGTCAATTCTTAATTGACTTAACATCTGCCAATACACCTTATGATTGTAAGTCAATTCTTAATTGACTTAACACCTGCCAATACACCTAATGATTGTAAGTCAATTCCTAATTGACTTAACATCTGCCAATATACCTAATGATTGTAAGTCAATTCTTCAATTGACTTAACAACTGCCAATACACCTTATGATTGTAAGTCAATTCTTAATTGACTTAACATCTGCCAATACACCTTATGATTGTAAGTCAATTCTTAATTGACTGAACATCTGCCAATATACCTTATTATTGTAAGTAACATCTGCCAATATACCTTATTATTGTAAGTTAATTTTTAATTGACTTAACATCTGCCAATATACCTTATGATTGTAAGTCAACTCTTGATTGACTTAACATCTGCCAATATACCTTATGATTGCAAGTCAATTCTTAATTGACATAACATCTGCCAATATACCTTATGATTGTAAGTCAATTTCTAATTGACTTAACATCTGCCAATATACCTAATGATTGTAAGTCAATTCTTAGTTGACTTAACATCTGCCAATACACCTTATGATTGTAAGTCAATTCTTAATTGACTTAACATCTGCCAATACACCTTATGATTGTAAGTCAATTCTTAATTGACTTAACACCTGCCAATACACCTAATGATTGTAAGTCAATTCCTAATTGACTTAACATCTGCCAATATACCTAATGATTGTAAGTCAATTCTTAATTGACTTAACATCTGCCAATATACCTTATGAAGTTAAAGAATCTCAACAAAACATTTCAATAAAAACACACAAGTCCTTTTTGGGAATGTAAAGCTGTGGTTTCCATTCTAGTCTGTTACCAGTCTGTTACCAGCAAATTCATTCAAGCTTCTTCACCTTACTTACAACCAATTCAGTTAAAAAAGGAGGCTTGTCTTAGTAAAATTGTGTGATGAGAACATTCACGTCACTTCTGGTTGTGGTACGCGCAAGATCCATGTCTGTTTGTACAGTCAGTCAGACATGAAGTTTCATGCACACTGCATAACGTTATAATGATACAGGAACTTGTTTTTTTCAACATGTTTGTCAAAAAGAAAAAGTGAAAGATTAGTTAGATGATACTACAATAGTCACTAGACGAAAAAATTACGAGAGTAAAAAGAGAAGTAAAATTAAAAATTCTGCTGGGACTCAACACCTGTAACTGTTGGTTTAAAAAAGAACACAAGGCTATCCCCTAACCCGCTTGGGCAATAACATCTGTTATCAATTATGGAGGTTTTATTTAATATATATCGTGAAATGAGAGCCAACAAATCTTTAGGTTCAAAACAATTTGAATCGCATTATAATTATTGTCCATATGACGTTTTTGCCACTTCAATTTTTCAGAATATGTTTCTTAAAAACTGGTAGATGATACAAGTTTGTTTACGTACATTTCAAAAATAAACTCATGCAGTACCACCCGCAATAAATTGGTTGTGGCAACGTGAAATATCGTGATGTCACTTCAGTCATGTTAGAAATAATTGACAAAAAAACATACCCTAAAAGTCTAAGCATGACAAGTCACGGTAACCACGTATGCCACACAAAAATGATTTGCATAATATTCATCGTGACAGTTGCGTAACGAAAGTGGCAGCATACAAAATGATGAAAAGTTAGGTTCAATTTCATAACGTTGGTAATAACTTTAATATTACCCAGTCTCGCAAGATTTGTTGCATGCAGATACTTTAAACCTTTAGATCAATAGTGTGTAAAATACACAAAGGTCCATGTCGTTACTTATCTTTTCAACTTGAAGCTTATTTTAATCAACTTTGACGTATATTATTTCCTTAAAAATTTGTTATCCTTTTTCTGATTTTTGTTCTATTTAAGTTTTTTTTTGTTGAATATTAATCTCTGGAAACAATGTTTACATAACGAGAACAATTTTATTTCATGTAGCCTATTTTTAAACACGGCACACGCAACGGCCGTTATCTAAAACGCTATCACAATGAATTGTGAGACTGAAATAATTTGATTTTGCCATGACGCGGCGGCTTACAGACCATCTTCCTGCATGCTCTAGACAGCATATTCACATAGGCCTACATTATATTTGTTTGTCCTGGTGCCGGTAAAAATGAAAAATAATTTTGTTTAAAGTGATCGCAAATCAGGCCTATTAACAGAAGTTTTGATATTGAAGATTTTGGCCCATGGTTGAAATTTTTAAGGTGACCAACAGAGTGTTAATATAAATTCTCAACCCGATCTATTTTGAGAGTAACAAAAGATATCAACTTACTCATTTAGTGCATCCAGGGAGTTGGAATTCTAAACTGATAACTCCCTGAAAATCCACGGGAAAAGTACAACTTTATTCACAATGTAGTCTGAATATTGGTTATTTTGAACATAAACGTACTTCCATATTTAGGTTCCACGAGCTAAATATAATCCCCGATAAATTACCTTTTAAATCAAGCTTTTCAAATCCAAGAAAAAAAACACAAAATAAAAAACAGGTCAAGCTTTACAATATTTTAACCCTCTGAACTGCTAAAAACAGTAGCCACAAATATATGATTATGAATAAGTGAAGAACCGTTGGCACTGATTTGCGACCACCATAAACGGTTTGTGGATTTGCACCCTTACTGAATGCAAGTACTCTGCGGCAGGAAGTGCCTGGTAACTCCCGGATTGAATTGTCCCCTAAATATAAGTTCTTGTAAGTGGGCCATAACTCTTAATGATCACGTGCACACGTAAGAATGTTGTTCTTTCTCAAGTGCCTGTTTATTGCAAGCGTATCGCTTTTGATTTACGACCTGGCATCGAACATCTGGAGACATTCAGTAATGTAGGCCATTTGTTGAAAAATATCCTTTTTAATTGACATTCAATGTAAGCATACCACTAAGCACAGCAGGTGGTGGAATTGGTAGGGGGAACAGCATGTAGCACTTCTTGTTGTCGGGAGAGGTGTTATGGCAATAAAGGGCTCCTTTTTTAGCCGTTGTGTGTGCAGGAAGTTGTTATTTAGAATAACAGCTCCCTGGTGTGTGAAGGGGAGAGGGGGGGTGGCGACATACTGCATTTTTAAGCTGTGGCAGAAAATAGGCAAAGAAATAACAATAAGTCTATCAGAACAGAATAATTTCCTACCCTAAATTCAATTACATGGCGATCCTATTATGTCTCAGTGTCCCAGTGGATTTAAAGAGGGAGGGGGGGGGAGGGGGTGGAGAATCCTAAATCAGCTCTATTTGGAGTTAAGCAGTTAAGTGTCCAAATAACTTGAAATATCAACTTCAATAATTGCTGTAATTAGGCCATAAATCTTAAATCATTATTATGCAATTATGTTTTTCTTTTCAAGTGCCACATCAAACATTCCCAAAGAAATGGTTTATCACAAATAGTATAGCTTTTGATTTAATACACCTGGCATCGGAAAGTCGGGAGACATTCAGTAATCTAGGCCATTTGTTGAAAGATTTCGTGTTTGCTTGACACCATAATGTAAACAATTTAATTGAGCAAAACAGATCCATTACAGAAAGCACAATGCATACAAACATTCTATTATGAAATTGAAATGTTGTAAAAGTATTTGGCCTATTCTAAAAATAATTTTAGTTTATGAAGGCCAGGTATTTTTTTGTAACATGTCATCCAGCCATCAGTGATCGACTTTGATTTGAAAACTAACAAATCAGGGAATCAGGAAGCTGATCAAAAGCAATCCCTGAGAACGATCGGTCAATTGACTTGACTTGAGTTAAAGCTGTAAAATCTCAGACTATCGAACTTTGAAATGATGAAATTTTATTTAACAAAACATATATAATCAGTTAATGGGCAATGAGTCGCGTAGGTAGGGCCCTATGAATGGGCCCCTATGGTATATAGGTATAATGGTATATTTTTATGGGTCCCCTTATAGGACACGGGCCGGCTGCCCCCTACCCCCCCACCCCATTCTACTTACGCCACTGTTAATGAGCAATGTCTTTAGTCTGTCCGAATCGCGAAAAGCAAGGAATTTCTGGAAGGTAAATTTTTTCTTCAGTAAACCCTTATGCAGACATGATTATTCATACATGTAAATTTATCCATTTTTTCTAATGGGTCCGCAAATTGAGGTTTGCCACATTCAGTAATGATTGTGCCCACTTATGTTGTTATAATAGAATAGCATATCCCTTTTTTCACTTTTACATGATCTCAAACAGAAGTTTTTATTTGTTATGAACGGTGATAAGGGTTTTAAATTCTCCCATTTCCCCGCCCTGGGGATTTTCCATAATGCTAACATATATATATACCTCACATATGGAAATGCCTCCACCCCCCACCCCCCTCCTCCTGGGTGTGTGCAGCATATAAACAATCTGAACAAACCACCTTCCCCCATCCCTGAATCTAATTTTATATCACCCACTCTTTTTTATCACCTCAATCTTTGGAGAGGGTATATTCAACGTCAAATCATAGAGAAATAGTCTCTGGAGGATATTTCCTTTGTCAAATTTAATCGAAATTCCTTACAATATCCATTGCGTAGCTTGATTCACAAGGTACTGGGTGGTCTTCAAGCATGCTTCGAAATGTGATCATGGTGAGGCTTGCCCCAACCAGCTCCAGCAATGGAATTCGAAGAGAATTCCATGCTCCAACATGTTCTGAAGGTGTGGCTTTGAGGTGTGATTGGCTTATCTGGGGACCAGTAGCATTGTGTATAGAACTTCATAAGTAGGTGTGGCTAAGAGTTGTAGATCAATTAATAGGATAATCAGTGGAAATGCTAATTAACTTTTGACTCCGTGATCGATGTCGCAGTCGGTCCATTGCAAACACAATAGAGGTTACGCCCATGCACTAATAGCTCACATTCGACAAAAGTAATGAGACACCGTTTTGTTTACAAAAATGTCTGTGGCATTGTTCTCACACATCCCTGGTTCTAAATGTGATTTAAAATACTTCAACAACAGTTCACAGAATTTTGCCGCAAGTTTGTGGGAAAGTGAAAGTGTAATTACTGTTGTGTGCTCTCTCCTCGGTGTTAGTACATTTTACCCCGCAATTTACCCGGATAATTTTTTTTTTTTTTTTTTTTTTTTTGCTTCAATATTTAACTGTTTGTGCATGGATCATTTTAAAATTTATTTTGGAATATGTCAGTGATATCTTGTTTTGATTACTTTTTTAAAGTTACGTGACTCTTTTTGTTTGGATTAATATTTGGATTAAAATCCACAACTCTTGTAAGTTTATCTATATATTTTTTTTTCAATTGAGTTGGGTCCCTATTAATTATTGTCACATTTATGAAAGAAATTAAAGCTTAAGGTAGCTGTCATTTTTAAATTGAATAATGTGGAAAATATATTTTGTTTTTAAAACTGTTTTGCTTGGAGAAAAAAAAATGTGAGGCCTATATTTAAATCAAATAAGTAGTGAATGGATGGGCGAGGAGTGCATCCGCCACATCACGCAGGATGCTACAGGGAAAGGACCACGGGTCTTTAAGCCCAGGTGCGGACTATTATTTAACCCTTTATATATATTCAGGATGAATCTTAACATTTACTATTGACGTTTACAGAACTTTAAGTCATTCACGTAGAATTTTCAAGTCGTAAGATCGCCGCAATTATCATTTATTATTCGGGATAATGTTTTGTGTTTTCTTTATTTGAACGTCTGGTTTCAGAAGCTCAAGGAATTGGGTTCGGCTGCGACGGCTTTGAAATAAAACACAAAATGTTAACAGTGTCATTTTATTTCCTTCGTAATGCTTACCCTTCTTGGTTTTTATCTCCTAAGTTACTAGTTTTCTGTAAAAAAAAAACATTCCAAACCCGCTCCAGTCAATAGTAGAAGCTGATTTTAAATATTTGACGTTAAAGATCAGGTTACAATGAAGTCTGATCTGTACCATGTGTAAATTGCGCCTTTTCTGTGATTTAATATACGCACAGCGGAATAGACTCACTATATTATTATGTCCGCTTTTTCAAGCTTTACTGATGTAAACATACACTTGTAGTACATTTTTGCACTATAATCAAACGGTAGCACAATGAAAGTTGCAGTGCTATGGTAGGCTGATAACTTTTTTTTTCTTTTTTTTTATTAGATTAGTAAATGGGTGAATCAAATAAGCACAAACTGACAAAGTTATTACCCATTCTGTGATTTGTGCAATTTTTTATGTAAATATTTCGCCCGCCACGTTGGTCACGATAGATTCAAAATAGAGTTGCATAAATTATCTTGATAATAAGCTACTGTTATGGCATAGACATAAGAGCGAAATAGCGGCTATTTGACGCTGATTTCAACTGCAACTAACGTGGTGCCACAATACTTCACGTTGCCACGACCAATTTATTGTGGGCGGTACTGTATGTAAATCAAAAAAGAAAAGGTTGGGGAGACTCTACAGAAAGCTTAAAAAAATTTGTAAATGAAGTCCCCAAGACTTGGCATTAAAAATTTGAAAGAAACGATAGACACAAGAACAATCATATAGAGAAATAAACCTCCCTAAATCATCACTGCCACTAACCCACCCACGTAAACCATCCCCCAATTACCCCATCACACCTGGCTTCCCATTCATTGACTGGTATCTGCATTCATTTTATCACACCTGGCTTCCTATTCATTGACTGGTATCTGCATTCATATTTATTAACAAAACAAAAGAATGTAACTAACCTTATCAATTGCATTTGTTTTTCGACTCCCAGAAAAGTGGTACTTAAACCTCTTCATGAGCGGTTCCAGCAAAAGCTGGAAGGGTAACGATAGGGGTCTGAATCCAGGTGCACCGTGGGTAGTATCAAAGGATTTCTCATCAGGATCCTGCAGGGATTCACTGGTTACAAATTATGTTAAGGAATAAGTTGCGAAACTAGTTTTGTATTTCATCTATTACTATCTGATTAAATTAAGACCAAAGTGGACTAAGAATACCAGATCATGGGGGAAAAACAAGCCTTCAGCAAATCTTATTACAGGATTAGTTCAGCAGTCAAGCAAACTCATCTTATACAAAAGAAGACTGAAAGAAACAAACTGGTGAAGAAGAAACTCATATACATCCATATTTTATTCTCTTAAGGAAAAACTCAAGATTCAAGTTCTGTCTCATTTGTGTAGAGTTGATTGATGTGGAAAGTTTACTTTCTTGATAATTGCAAATGAATGTCAAATAAAATTCACTTAAATTTGCTACTTGTATCATTTTTATCCTTATTCAAAATGATCCTCGCCAGTGTTATCTATACATACCTGTAGACCACAAAGATTTTATTTTTGGAGAAAAATACCTACTGTATTTTAGTTTGAAAGGATACGGTAATTGAAGCTTTAGCAGGTAACCAAATAAAACACCAAGCCTAATCTTCACATCAATAAGTGTTGATGCGGCTGGGGGCATTGATATCGTCACTGTTACAAAAGGCCAATTAAGTGTTTTCGTGATTTCATTAAATTCACTGTAAAGAGAAAAAAAAACAATTTTAGTGATCGGATCAATTTTTTTTCTTCTGTTAAATTGCATGTGCAACTTGGGTATTGCATTGAGATCAAACCTTCACTGCAGATATTTTAAAAATCTACTTGTGATATTTCTTGTGTTTATTTTTTATTTTTATTGCTACTCTAAACACCAAAATATATGCACTATTGGTTTATCAATAGAAGCTGGGACAGTGATTGGTGTATGCAATAGGGTAATGATCCATTGTACCTAATGCACACTACAGTAACCAAAATCAAGATGCATAACAGAGAAATCCTACACATTATGACTTAAAATCTATCCTTTTTTCCCGTCTTTTCATTAATAATATATAGACAGGTAGCAACAACAGCCTGAGAACCTAAAATGATATGAAATATACTTAAAATCATCAAAATAGCAAAAGGTCCCATCAAAATCGGTTCAAAATTGACAATTTCACACCCATTTTAAATTTTTGTACCAAATTAACATAAATTGTGCAATACTTTGTGACATCACAACAAGAACACCATAACTACTGCTTATGTTACCTTATTGTTTTTCAACCCTTTATCAAAATTGTATGAGAGTAAACAGTTGGCTCATATGTAAAGGAAATGAAACTTTGATATTGCCTTGACCCATGTTTAGCAGTAAATGCACTAAGATCATACTGTATGTGGTGTCTGAAATCTAGGAGAGAAATATAAATAATGTATATTACATTTAAGATTAATCTTCTTGTCCATACATCATAACTTTTGCATGTTGAAAAATTCTTTAAAATTGAATTTGTCATTACTTTAAAACTATAAATTTTAACCATTTAAAGACTTAAATTGTCTTCTTAGCATTTTATGAAAAATTCTTTAAAATTGAATTTTATATATGAATAAAAACTCTCTATGTGTCTATATACCTTTGAACTCTTCACAACCCCAACCCAATTATTTTGGAACATAGCTCAAACTCCATTGAGACAATTCAAAAAAGATTACATCGCAAAACTGAAGGGTTGTGCTGAATAATACAAATCGGCTGACAACCCTCCGCCAAACAAACTCTTTTATCTTGACAAGGCAATAAACCTATCAAACAATATGAGAAATATGTACAACATTCAGCTCCTTATACTGACCAGGCTAGTATGAAAAATAAAGACAAATTCCACAAAAAAACTTGCCTTGCAATTCTTTCTTTCAGTATCTTATACCAAAACATGGTGGTTTGCTCGGCAAAGTCCAACAAATGATGGCAGGATGATTCTTGCAGAACAGCACAAACCTGAGCAAGTTTTTCAAAATGGCTGACAGCACTTGGTGTAGCATTTCCGGAGAGGGACTTCTGAACATCAGAGCTGTTAAACAGGGAAGAGGGAGCAGAGTTCACCAACAAGGAGCCTTGAATCTCCGCACTAGTTACAGATGAGAGGAAGAAGTGATGGAGAACAGGTTAGGGTTAAAGAAAAACGAGAGCGAAAGGTGAATGAATGAAACAAAAGGTATCCAAGGAAACATCAAAGGAGGTTATAGTTCAGATACAAGTGGCAACTAGTGACTATATTTGTATTAACATGCATGGATGTTACTAATATAACCCAGTAATAACCATAGACAGAAGAATCCCTTTTCTAAAGAGCAAGTGATACAGGTAAGACATAAATAAATATTTTGTAGTCCATGACAATATTTTATGTATTTCAATAAAAATTATAATTACTACTTTTATTCAATTTAGAGTATAAAGATACATGAGCAGATCATATTTTTGCAAAGTACATGTTATACCCCATCTCAAGAATTAAACAAAACAAAGTTTCCAATAAATTACAAAGAGGCAGATAATTTTCAAAGAAATACAATGTTTTGGAATCTATAAGTATGAAATTACATTGTACACTATGAGGTCACTTTTCAACACACTGATGAAATCTTTCATAAATCCAAAATGGAATAAGATATCAAGCTGGTTTTATCACCTGTTTGTTTCTTTAATGGTCCTTTATAATATACATGAATATGAAAGTTCATGGAAATATTGCTTTATACATTCATTCCATGCAGGTTCTATACCTTAATTCCTCAATCAATACCAGCCACTTCATGTACTCCAGGCTCCTCTCCAGCACCTTCACTTTATCGATCAGCTTTGAAAGTTCTTCAACCATCGGTTCGACCTCTTGTAAATGATGAGAGACATCTCTCTTCCTCTGTTTATGCAGGGATACAACCTTGTCTGCATTTCTGCTTGTGATTTCTGCATCTTTCAAAGCATTCTTTAGCTGCGATGTTGCTTCATCACTTGCAACTGAGAGCTGTTCATAAGAATAAGTTTAAAACGTGCATGATAAAGGTGTAAATATGTTTGCTCCTGTTTACTCACTGTACATTTATAACAATAGATGAAATTTGCTTCATAGACAAAAATAAAACTTCAAAGTAGGCCTAATATTTAAAAAGGTTTTTATCAAATTAAACAATATTCAATGTATATTGGTGTGTGGCATGCGGGTACAATTTTTTCTATCGTTTTATGTCATATATCAATCATACTTGTTTTTTTCCCAATATCTTTTATCAAACTTACAAACAAACATTTTCACACAAAAATTAAATAACGTATTTGAGAGCTTTTTTTTATATTAAAGAATGATCTTAAATTGTGCATGAGAACAGTTTCCTAATACAGTATGGAAAGTTGGTATTTCTATCCTCACATTCTTAGCAATTGTTAATGTATTTTTTTTAAACTTTATTTAATTTTTTAACTTTTGAAATTATCTTTCCCCAAACGTTCTTCAATCCTACTATAAATACCTTCCTAGATTCAGTTTTACTACTTTTTTGACATATCCCGTGGTTTTTATGCAACAAAATCACAGGACAATATATGATGAAATGCTAAAGACTTCGAGGAATCTGAGACTATGACATCACAACTAGTCTGATTTTAGTCAATTCAACACAAATGATACCAAACCTTCAAAGTTTTATCAGATGTGGAACACTTTTACATTCTACACCATTCTCAAAGTGATCAACGGCGGCAACAGAGGTAAAAAATTGCTCCAAAAAAATGGGAAAATATCAACAATCAGGAGGTGGGTTGTGCATTTTTTCTTTTTTGTGGAAAATCGCATGTGGAAGGAATTTATCTGGAGATTTTCAAAACATAGCTATTTTTGTAGGAATGAAATTCCGTCAAAAATGGCAGGATTTCGTATTCTCAAGGTCGGCATGATGTCACCATGGACTTCGTACATCAGCACAGACTTAGTAAAGGGGATTGCGCATGCAAAATCTGGTCAACAAAATCAAATAAATCTAAAATATAAGCACATTGTCTTTTAAATTTTTACCCAATTAAAAGAATAAGTATTAGCATTTACTCACATTAAAAATTTGACTTGACAAGTTGAAAATGAGCTAAATTTTAAGTTTTTAACCACGCAAATGATTCGTCTATTCGCAATTGCACTAAAACTAAGGTTTGTTTTCCCCTTTGCGATAGGACGGTTCACTTCTCTGGTGGTAAATTCCGGTTAAATATTAAATCAGATTAAGATTACAGGACTTATTCTTTTCAATTGACGGCAAACTACACAAGAACCCCCCCAGCAACTTTTCAATTAAAAATTGTGTTAAAACAAAATATACGTTTTCGCAGAGCCAAATGATTAATTTAACTGAAAACGTACATGAGCATAGGTTTGTACACTGACATTTTTTCCGTGATAGGATAATGTATAGGGCTCACCCAGAACTCACTCTATAGGGGCACTTATCGTTACATACGGTCAATGGGAGAAAACACAATTTTTCGTGATTTCGACAAAAATTGCACATACTTCAACTAAAAACTGCCAGAAATCTTATTATTGTCCTAATTGTCATAATATTTGGGCAAAAGAAAAAAAATTCTGCACCCCGAAATGGCTGAAAATGAGGTATTTTGTGGAAAAAATTCAGCCTTAAACATTAATGAGAGTACCTATTATGAGAAAATGTCACAGCAATTCAACAAAGCAGACGACGGACTGTGCAAAAAGCACTGGTTTTTTCCTCATTTTCAGCCATTTCGGGTGAGGAATTTTTCTGGAGGGGAAAAATGGTTGATATTGCTGAACTTTATTGTTATATCATTGATACCTGGATTCCTGACCTTGAGAACATAGCCTAACATTAATGTAGTACTGTTTTAAAACAGGAAAATCTCATTTTCAAGATCTTATTAACATGAAATCATTTTACCTCCTTTTTTTTTCACCAACAGTGTTTATTCATGATGTTTGAAGCCTATCCATGTCTTCAAAACCAGTTTTTACAAGGTGATTTTGATTACTTTTATCAAAGTTTTTACAGGGCAATTTTTCTCTGCATGAAAATCAACTGATGAGCCCTTAAAAGCACAGTCAAAGTTCAAAACATTTTAGTAGGGGTAATATATCTTATATTTATTTGAAGAAAATATTAAGGTAATACTAATAAAGTACTATTATATCATCTAAATATTTCTTGGTGTTTTATTTATTTGTTTTCGCACAGTTTTTACTAAAATTATTTACTAAAACAATATGAACAAAAAATTGTTGTCAGCAAAAAATCAACATGCACTCGTACGGCAATCTCAATGTCACCCCATACTGAGGCCCTGAGGATGTGTATAATAACCCCTATCGTTGCCATTTCGAAATTCGCGTGCGGCCTATAAAAAATTCGCATAACTATTATATAATTAATAACGTGACACGACACAACTAAAGCGCTGTTTGAACTTTAAAAAGTACCCCTTTCTGTAAAAAACTCCTTCGTTGCCGTGCATCATTGAGAATTTCCTCTGATTTTTGTAACAATTTAATGTCATCTCCAATTTCAAAATCAATTATTCGTGAAATTTCCTCAACAATTCCAACATCAGCGGAGAAAAATTCACCCTCTTCATTCATTTTGGTTTGGTAGCACACAAGTATTCAATTCACGAGTAAAGATCAAAACACTGAAAGCACTGGCGATGGGTTCGATTCCTAGTTGTCATTTTTGTAATTGACATCAATTGATTTTGTAGGCCATTTTTGCGTTAACATTAAGATTATAACAATTTAGCAATATAATATAAAGTATCTGGTCAAAACATTGTCTCAAATCATGACAATACAATCACTCGTTTGTTGGGAATGCCAGACACCACTGGGGCTAATAGCTTAATTCTCACTTCACGTTTGTGACTCCCAGGTACAGTGCACCTCAGAATGTCTCATCATATACTCATCATAATGGTCCTAACATTATCACACACACACTTGTATTCGATTCACAATTGCTCATAGTTATACACCTATATTTACATTTTACCCGTGTATGTATGAATCACATCATGGAAATTGTCATATCGTTTCGCCAGAGAGGCTTTTTCCTGAAAAATCTACCAAAGCACATCAAAAAGCTTCCTCGGCTCTTAGTTTGTGCGGTTTTGAAGTAAGGATCATTTTGGCGCTCTTTTAATTCAAACGTAACTCGATAAGAACTTCAACAAAAAAAAAGTTTGCTCGGCTCGCTGCGAATTTGTGTAAAAAATATTTAGATTTACTGGTATTTTTGATGTCATGCCTTGCATATCAAATTAATATTATTCTGATAAAAAAAAAAAAAAAAACTCTTTTACAATCTAAAATACGCTCTGTTGTTCGTGTACACATTACAAAGTATATGATTTGTTAGAAATATCAGTCTTAGTTTAGTCTATGCACCATGTCATGGCAATTTTCATATCCTTTCGCCTTGCTAGAGGTTCAGCATTGTTATCCTGAGAAGAAGAAGAATTCTTCTCCACATTCCGAAAATTTTCCTTTATCTCACACTTTTTTTTTTAATAAAACGAAAAAAGAAATACATCAAGAACTGTAGAAAATTCTTAAAAAGATAGAGATTGAAAGAAGGTATTGTAGACTACTTTGTTATTGCCAAACACGATGAAAGAAAGAATAAGTTGAAAGTTTTGCAGTTTTTCAACTTCCGGTCGGTTATAACAACTAAGGGTCTTCGAACAAGTTCCAACCTACCAAAAACTCAACTTCTTGAATTGGGTCTACAGAGAAGTTAAGGAAAGGGGAGGGGGAATCACTTCCATATATGAGGTATATACAGTGGCGGCGGAAGATGTTTGAATCAGGGTTCTAGCTACAGTGGGCGGCGGGCCCGCCCAGGACTTACAATTCCCGCCCAGCACTCGGCTCTAAGATTCACTCTTCCGCCCAGCACTCAATTCGGATAATTGAATAAGTGTTTAAATAGATCTCCTTTTAATCTCGCTCTATTATCTACCTACTGTGGTGTAGCTAGCGGTCATCAGACCACGAGGCCCTGGGTTCAAGCCTGGGTTGGGTAGACACGCCAGTGTACCACAACTGGTTATCAAAGGCCGTGGACATTGACTTGGTTGTCGATGTTATGTCTGACCGTACGTCGTACCTGTGTTCTCGTCCGGGTCGTATTAAGCGTTTCGTGATAGCATTCTTACTATCATAATCGGATACGCAGGCGACGACCCCGTCATTGTAATTGTGTGTTCACTCGTCGAAGTCGTCTCGCTCTATTTATGTCATCTGCTGATTTACACACATAACATAACATACATTAAACGCACAAAAATTCCGACCAAAACAACTGAAATATAGGAATTTGACGCAATTGAATGTACATGTTTTCATAAAATCATCTACATAAACATAAACATACGTACATACACACAGTTCAGGTTCACGTTTTAATCCTTGCGAATCACTGCTGGCAGCTTGCTAAGTCCATCACTTACCACACAAACAAACTTTAACAAAGTAAATATTACACCCCCAAGAGAGAGAGAGAGAGAGAGAGAGTTGAACACACAATTACAATGACGGGGTCGTCGCCTGCGTATTCGGTTATGATAGTACAAATGCTATCACGAAACGCTTAATACGACCCGGACGAGAACACAGGTACGACGTACGGACAGACATACCATCGACAACCAAGTCAATGTCCACTGCCTTTGGTAACCAGTTGTGGTGCACTGGCGTGTCTACCCACCCCAGGCTTGAACCCGGGGCCTCGTGGACTGTAGACAGCTATGATAACCGCTACACCACAGTAGGTAGATCACCCCCAAGAGCCCAAGGCGTGCTTATAGACCGGTCCAAATGTAAGTAACCAATCACATTTGTTCAATTGTTATAAACCCCATATGCACTTAACATTAAAACGGACTGATAAATAATCTTTTGATTTGTGGAGATTTGATATTGACAAAAGTTGTTGGGTAGTTCATAGATAGGAACATGCTTTCATCGAATGATACTGGGACGAAAATAAAAGCGGTAAAAAGTTTGGGCAAGATGAATAACGATGGGAATTAAGAGAAGAGTTTCCGGTATATGTTGTACTTTTGGGGAGGGGGGGGGGGTGCACTTTGACAGTTGAATATCCATTGTATTTTGAATATTCATCGTACATACACAATATTTTGTAAATCTTTCTAGCATTCTGATTAAAAAGAAATATTAATTAAAAAAACTTTTTCGTTGACAATTTGTGAATAGAAGTGGACTACATTTGAACAGTTCTTCATGGGAGGGGGGTCTAGTAGGTCACCCTGGATTGTCACTGGAGCCCGACACTCAAACTTATCTAGCTAGAACCCTGGTTTAAATCTGGGTGGGGTGGGTCACTTCCACATATGTGGTATAAACAGTGGTGGCGGAAGATGTTTGAATCTGGGGGCACATGATCTCAGTGGTACTTTTTAACTGTCGTATGCATGTAGCAGAACAGTAGACCCTACAGCTTTATAGGCCCCCTTCCCACCTCATCCCCCCCCCCCTCTCCCTCACCCCGTCCCCCACCGGAAAATAAAACTTTTATCGGTCCGAAAATTAATGGGAACCCATTTTCCTTCTTTTTTTAATTTTATTTTTAAATTTTACAGCTTCAAACATTCAAGATAATTTGGTCCAAAATTCGGTAAAATAAACTTTATACCAAAATCTACAACAAATTGGAAAATTTATAGATCATACCCTACTGCCCCAAGACTTGAAAATTTAAAGGGTAAAATGACTCATCAAATTGTATCCGTCATGAATCGGAATATATTTAATGTTTAAGATAATGTGAAAAGCAAATAAGAGGTCCTTAAAGTATAAATTATATCAGTATAAATTAGACTCGAGATGGCCCAAATTCACTCGCAGTCTTCAACGAGTCAGTGGCATTACCGGAAGCCAAATTATTGGAACTCCACCAGCGAAATTTGTGGTATTTTGCTCATGTTTATGGTACTTTATGTTACTTGCTATCAGTCTATAATGAGCAACCATAACTTAGGGAACTCAAAACGTATTTTTATATTTTAATTCACCATTTTTTATCTCTGTATTGACGCTCTGTAGACGGGCACCTTTTAAACTTTACAAAGGAGATGGGGGAGGGAACGTCAGTTTATGCCATGACAATGGGCCGGGTCCAAATATTAAGTTTTGCCTTGCATTACCCATTTCAAAGATGCCCCTCTAATGAAATTTGGGGTGGCTCGCACACTCTATACACTCCCATTTTTAGTCTTTTTAGGGCGACGTTTGTATTACTTTCTTTAATGAAATGATCAGATATGTTGTCTTTGAAGAAAGTTTGTCAATTTTTGAAAGGGAATGTTCCTTCTCTAAAAAGGCACTTGTCCTCTTTAAAAGGGCACTTTTTCTTCTAAAAAAAGGGACTTTTCCTGAACTTTAAGTGCACTTTAAAAGGAAACATTTGAGAAGTGTGAGCACGTTTCCCTGTGTCCCCCGGCTCCGCTGCCTATGTGTGCCGCCCAAGCAAGCGCCTTTTTTTGCATCATTTTCATAGTACAGATGTCTTTTTTCATCATTTTGTGTCCATGTCTCACTCTATTGCTGACTTACGTGCTCCATATATTTCTACCACTTTTAGTATGAAGTGAAACTAAAATTGTAACTTCCGATTAACCAAAATCTTTCCTTGCTTTTGTGACTCTTTTCACAGCTATTTTACCCAAATACATCTCTTAATATTTTGCCATCATTTGCTCAATTTTCAGGATTTTCTTTTTCAACCTGTTTAGAAATGGTAACCCAAATGCTCATCTCAGTAGATTTCAACCTGTTAACATTAGAATTTATCTCTTCTTATCAATTAGATTTCAAAACATAGTGTCTGACTTTAGGCCATTTTGAGGCACAGTGACAGGGATTTCTTTTCAACACTGAGAAAGGGAAGAGGGGGCGCACTCACACAGGGGTGTAGCCAGCCATATACCCTTTATATAAGGTTTTATTTTTTAGGGGGGAATAAGCATATTCGTTCCCCAACAAAATTATTGGAGGGGACATGTCCCCCTGGGATCGCCGCCTATGTCGGGGCATCACAAACAAAAAATAAGTTTAGAGCTTCCAATGGCAGAATGGGAGCTTGACCAACAGTTCTTTTTCTGAGCCCGACAGCCCAAGCAGTCACAAATCCACCCAGCTTGAAACTTCATAGCTTTAAGACATGGGGAATTTGATCTGCATGTAACTGTTATGACATAATCGTTTAAATGAGCAATTTGCTGAGTGAGTCCCATGCTGAAAGAAAAAAAAAAACCTGGTATATTGTAAACTATTTGTTGTTTTAAAAACTTTCTTAAGAAGCAGTTTGTCAAATTATTAGGAATTTGAGCTGAATCAAACTCATACATCAAACACGATATATTAGCAAAATACCTGGTATTGGGAAGAAGGAAGGGGAGGGGGGGGGGGGGTCGATTAAACCTGTTCTTTACAAATTAATGACCAAATTGCATATTTCAATTTCTTCCAGAACAATACAAAATCAAAAACAAATTCACCAAAATGACTGAACTTTGTGCTCAAAATAGAAAAAGAACTTCTTTTGAACATATCATTTAATTTTACATGGGCAGAATGAGGCAAATTAGACTTTGGAATCATTTACTTTATCAATATTACATGTCAATTGGTATGCTGACCTACTGACTCATGATTTGTTGCGAAGTAAACTGTATATTATAACCGAATGAATAGTTTAATGATATGGCTGAAAATGTGTCTTGCATGGGCAACAAAGAACTTTGAACATCGGTTATGTGTGTCCATCAATGTAAAATGGTTGTCTGATAATGTAAGCAGAAGTGCAATGGCCCAGTCCATGTCACAGCCTTTTACTTTCCAAGGGGAGGGGGGCATGTACAATCCCACGTCATGCCAGGAAATAAAATTCCTATTGATGTTGTCTGCACGTTTTTTAGAAAGCCTTTTAGGAAGACATACCTTTAAAACAAAATTAGACAGAACTTGTGGAATAAATAGCTGCTGAGGCAATGACAAAATTACTTAATACTTTTTGGACAAAAATGGGGGCATTTCACCACTTTCTCCCTGGAAATAAAATCCCTGTTGATGCCGTCTGTTTCTTTGAAAGTCTTTTAGAAAGACATCTTTTTTTTTTAAATGTACTTTACTTAATTTTCACTGCAGTAATGTTTGACAATAATTTGGGAAATTAACTCATAACATATTGACACTCTCTTTACTTCAAATGCAAAATGTAGAAAACAGTTCACCATTAAACATAATCTGAAATAATCATAGTACATCATTTTCATGAAACTTTCTAACATTTTGTTGTAAACTACTTGATCATAATTATACTATATATTGATTACAACATATGGCAAAGATATGCAACATTTTGTAATCTAAAGTTGTGAGTTCATCCTCATTGCACAATACCTGATGACATTTCCATGTTTGTATAAAACATCAAATTTGTAATGTAAACACTTTTATCATTCTATTATTAGTATCAAATTTTTCATGCTTCTATCCATGCACCATAAGGCAAAAATGACAGTAAAAAAACAAATGGTCATATATTTCTATGTGTTTAAAAACATTACCCAAATTAATACAAAATCCAGAGTGAACACTTTGGGGTGGGGGAGAGGGCCACAATTGCCAGTGGATGTTAGCCCCATCAGGTAACACTCAAAATTATTCGGTAGGTCATTTAAACAAAAGATTAAGATTAATAAGCTGGTTTTCCTTTCATAGTAAAACATATAGAGTGATTATAACATTTCCAAAGTTTGATCAGACATAATCTAACATTTTGAAATCAAAAATATTATATTCAAGCTTAAGAATCATATCTTTTCTATTGCTAACTTTTGATAGTGGACATGATGGAAATTCAAAATCTCTTGGCCACATTTAACTGTTCTCATTCAAATAATATTGTAAAGGGTTAAAAAAACAATATACAATGACATTTAAGTGACATTTGCATAATTTATTGTAAGAAGGCCTTGGCTGCTGAATGGTCAAGATTTAAGTTGTTGCTAATTTCATATTTTCTTTCAATCAAATCCCAAGTTATTGCTACCTGTCCACAGATCTTTAAATTTTTTTGATTGACCTTGTCCACATGGTGTCAATCAGTAAAGCTGATATGTCAAGCATTTTTTATTATTTATACGGTTAAATTCAAGAAGAACATGAACACACATACTCCCATGTGAATAACATAAATAAAAGTGATAAAGCAAAAATATTTTGAAACTAATTGAGCAGATCAATGATATACACAAACACATGGAGATGAAATAGAATAACATGCAGTCAGTTACGTGTGTAAAGTGGGAAGGGGAATTATGCAGGTTTACTCCCCCAAAAACTACCTTAGCCCTACCCACCCTGCACCCCCTCCCCATTTGTCAGTCATAACTTTAATTAACTGCAACATCAGAAGAAGCACAAAATATGGTTTTATAAAAATCATCCTGGTGTGTATAATTTTGTGTGACAGTGTGACGATCACAACAAAAATAACGAAAAAAGTTTAATCATAAATGTGGCCTCATATATAGATGAAATTAGACCACTAAAAATATTTAATTTTGGAACAAACATCTTCAATTTTGGACCAAAAATCTTCAATTTGGAACTAACAATACTCAATTGTGGACAAAAAATACTCAATTGTGGACAAAAAATACTCAATTGTGGACCAAAAATATTAAATTTTGGAACAACATTTTACAAATCAGGAACTACAGTACAACCCTCAAATTAAAACCTTCAAGTTTGGACCACGATCGGGAGGTAAACCTCTCAATAAGATGTGTTTTTAAAATGGCTTAAGGCAAATAAAATGCAAGTTAGACACACCCCTCTGCACAATCTTGGCTTGTCATGCAAGCAACTCCACATGGAAGTGGCATCAATTTGGCTGTAATAATGTTGATGACCCTGCAATGAAATTTTGACCAAAACTTGATTTTTTTGCTAGGGGGAAGAGAGGGGCAGTATTGTCTCAGGGAGGGCAGAACAAAACCCTATAAATCGGACAAAATGTCATTTTACAAAATATTCGGGGGGGGGGGGGAGGGCAAAGCGATCTTGCAGGGGAAATGACCCACTACCTTCACCCCCATAGCACCGCCGCTGGATTGGACCAAAATTTTATGATATGACAGGCAGGCAACTTGCTAATTTAAGTGTTAAAGATATATGGATAGGAAGAGGCAATATTGTCTTCATTGCTAATGTCCAGTGAAAAGTATGAAAGCAGCAAAGTTCCCACCAAATTAACAATGACCATATAAGAGCTGAAAAAAAACCATACTTAGTGTTGACATACAAATTTGTGATATACATAAATAGATATAATGCTATATTTTCTTATAAAAATGTTGTTTCATAGAATGTAATTACTTTCGGTGATTCTCTCAAACAGTTTTTGGAATTTAGCCCAATCCAGGAAATGAAGAAATGACATCCCCCTAAAGGGCACCTGAAAGGGGTCCCACTGGGAAGGGGATCCCCACTCACAAAAACACATAATCAGAGACAATTGTTTAAGCCTCACTTCAACAGAGAATTAAAGGAAACATTAAGTCTGACAGAATCTTTATTTCATATGATAGAATTAAAAATAACAAATCTTCTGACAAAGTTTCAAACCTCCCAAAGCAATCTAACACATTTTTCTTGCAATTATTAAAAGCTTTAATGCTTCTACTGTGGGCTAGTGCAGAAAATGATGTCGTCATCCCAGCAGGATGTTTGAATATCTTATATATCTTTATAATCTATGCAAAGTTTTCTAGCTTATGAAAAACTGTTTTTCTTTTGTAAGGGTTAAGGCCATTTTTGTGTGCATATGAAATAATCAAAACATGGTGTTAAAACTTTTTCTCACATTAATTTGGAATAAAAACTGTAATACAATTGGATTGTTTTAGACTTTGTCTCCTTTAAAGTGTTTGTTTAATAGTCAGACATGTAACATCTTCTCTGATAAAAGGACAAACAATAAAACCAAGGAGCTGTGATAAAACTACTTTGATCTTCCTTTGTTTGTATAAGAGTTTGACAGATGTTACATGTGTGAAGATGAGTGATGTAGAAAGTCTGTTGCAGGACTGACACAACATATCTACATTTTGACAGTTGTTCACATATTTGTTAAAAAATTAATTGAACTTGATCAACAATTAAAAATATCTTTTTAATATACTGACATATCCAATGCTTGAAAGCAAAAACTGGAAAATTATTTCAATAAAATACAGACTGTTGAAGAATGTGAGGCTGTGATGTGACTTCTAGTCTGATTTTATTCACTTCTACATAAATCTATAGAATTTGAACTTGTTAAAAGAGTTCATATTTAAAAATATTTTGTACTATTTTGTTCCTATTGTCCTCTTCTATATAAGACAAACATGCAATCCCCCAAAGCGAGCCTAGACATAGCCACTTTGGGACATGGGGACCATGCCCCCCTCCCACTTCCTGTAAAGGTCTAAACCCCTTTTGGCCCTTTGTGTATATTCAAATGAAAAGTTATATAATCATTATATGAAGAATCTGCCCAAGTAACCACCCTTGGAGTCTCCCTTTGTAAAGAGTCATGCGACTCTTGCCTATAAGCCTGTCCAGAAATGATTTTTTATTACCTTTTGAATATTTTCTTATAACATCATTCTTCAATTTCACTTATTGGACACTTGAATGCGCCCTGACACATTCATGAATTGAAGGTGTTGTTCATGGCAGAACTAGAGCTTGACGAAGCTGCCAAACCCATCTCAACAAGTTTTGGAAAACTTTCTTCCCATGGTTCAGTAAGCAGCATATACACACTCGCTGCTACACCTTTCACAACCTGAGAGCTCAAGAAATAACCACGCTTACAAAAATTGGCAAAATGCTCACAGTTGTTTGCAATTAGATTGTAATCCGACCCCCCGACCCAAACATCCGCACGAGCTATAACCAGATCTATTGGATCTGTGGAGTCCTCCCCAATTTTCAGGAGGGGTCCTTCCTGTTTCGCTACATCGACCCACTGCTTTACAATTAATCCTTTCTGACCACTGTAATCTGAGGCAAAGTGGTAAATTTCCAACTCTTGTTGACCTCCTCTCGTTCGATAATCATTTACGATAGCATGATGCTCGTATCCGTGCTCTCCATGCTTTCGCTTCCAAGCGATATGGTCACCTTTACGCAGACTTGCAATATCTCTCACAGGTGTTTGAGGAAGCGTCATTTGAGCAAGAAAGCCTGCCGGGGCATACAATTTGTATTTTGTACCTTCATAAATGAGAAATTGGTCTTCCATTTTCCCAGTAACATACCCAGCTGGGGTGAGCCACTCCTTCCAGCATTTTGCACAACAGATTCCTAATTCTACTCCTCTTTCAGACGTGTATCTGAGAAACATTTGGTCATTTTCACACAAGCAGGAGCGTCTTGTTGCCATGTTTTCAACTAAAGCTGTCCAAATCTAAAAGAAAAAAAATATATCATCACCATCATTGTTATATTTAAACTTGAGAGTGCTCGTGAGAGTACCCATTTTTACAAGAAAAATTGCACTCAGCAGCACAATACAAACTAGAACTCTAGCACTCTATAAGGTGCATACCTCCACACTTGGCAATTGACCTCTCTGAGTAAAGAAATAGGCCATTGCCCACCATAGCAATGTGGTAACTAGGTGGGACTCATAAACCTTTAAAGAATATTCCCATGGATTTGTATTTGTTCATATACAATAAAGAAAAATGTTAGAAAGAAAGTGGTGAAAAAAAAACTATGGTAATATCTTATTCCATTTAAAAGTTTTTTTGAATTTGGACAAAAGTGAATGATTGGCAACAACTGTGATGTCATAGAGACAATTTCAACAAAGTGTCTTTTGTATTTCTTTTAAAATGATTTGGATTTTTTTCTTATTGAAAATGTGATGTACACCAAAAAAAAAAAATGTTTTCTTGTAAACTATATATTCCACCCTATCTCTATAATGAACTAAAAATGTTTGATAATGTAAAAAAAGTTTGATTTAATTTATAAGAAATATATAAGAACTGTGCTGGAATTGCCCTAATGACATCACCAAACTGAAGGACAAATACTGTACGAGGCGTTTTTAAGACAGTTTTTCACTCTTTAATTTGTTAAAAATAAATTGGCCGAGACTACATATTTAGGGGACGCAAATTAAAATACGTCCCAAAGGCCCCTCCTCTAACCGGCTCCCTAATTGTTGACGACGTTCTAATGCATGTTGCATTAATATTTCAAAACGGTACCTCAAAGTTCAATAATTTGTCTAACCGTTTGTTCATAAAGGCAATAATCTTATCGATGGTTAAAGTGGGTATTGCCTTTACAGTCCGAATAACATATCTCCGAAATTGTTAAAAAGTTTCCAAATAAATTTCTTGTGCTAATGCATCCCTTCGAAGATTATCGTTTAAGATTTTAAACACATGTTGATAGCACGCAGCAAACCCCACTTTTGATGATCAGTCAGTTTTTTGGGGCGTCCCGTTTTTATAACGCTCTGTCCGAACCTGCTGCTTTCCACTGGTTCGCTAAGAATCTGAACAACACATGCTGGAGAAATTAAGCAGATTTCTGCCACCTCATGCAGTTTTATGTCCTTCTTTCCTAAGAATCGGGCGTATGCCCTAATCTCTGCCAAAATTCAGGTCCGCTGCACCAACTTAAATTAACTTAAAAGACTCTCAACAGCTCCATACTATAGCAAATATTTTTGACTGAAGAACTCAACTCAACCTTCCATACAATGAAAAGATATCCCCCTGCAGTTTGTCAGGGATTGTAGCTGTACTAGTGACTGATATGGCATAGGATTTTTCCCCCACTTAGTTATGCATATTTTGTTGCTAGACAAATTTGTGCAGTGATTTGTTGAAAAAGCTGTCAATCAACTAACTCAGAGAGGGGTCAACAGTCCAACATGCCTTATACTTCTTAAAATGAATCCCTCATATCCAATACAATCTACCTCTTAAAACTAAGCCACCAAGTTTTATCCCCAACGAATCTCCCTTTTGATCTGTATTGACCGTTTGCATTCTAAACACTTTAGGATTATCTACATTCTGATTGATTTCTTCCAAGGTCAAATAATTGTTTTCAGTTTCATTCAGGCTAATATTCATTATTTAAGTTCATTTCAGGCAAGGGTCAAATTCCATCAGTTGTTTTTTTTTTCATGGCAGTAAACAATTGGTATGATTTTCTTTGATAAGCAGAAGTCACATACTTAATTTGATTTTCTTTAAGTTCAGAAAGTTTTAACTACGTCTTGACAAATCTCACCCTAAAACAGCCCACCCCTCCAATTCTGCCCTTCCCCTGTTGTAATATGTCCTAAATCTTCTTTCTTAAGTAGCAACAAAGCCACAATGCAAATTCAATCAAAATCCTACCATCAGTTCTGAAGATATGTTAATGACAAACACACAAACAAACACAGGCGAAAACATAACCCTGTCCAACTTTATATGCGGAGGTAACCAAGAAATAGGTAACTAATTTAAAAGCATATAAGAAAAAGTTAATGATTAGCCTTAGCCTAGCATGGAGAAAAAATACATCTTGAGTTTTCTGCTAAATAAATTGAAGTTAATCATGCTTAAATTTCCAGTGGGTACTTTATTCCAGTCTTTATGTCCCATCCCCCATGAGAAATGCTTGATTACCAAATGTTTTTTCTCTTGAGTTTTTGGTATATCAAGTACTGTAAGAGAGAACTCTTCTCATGTTACACAGACCACTTGCAATTTATGGAAAACAAATGAATGAACCATTGAAGGCCAATGCAGTCACATGCACATAGCAGAT
Organism: Chiridota heheva; assembly: GCA_020152595.1. Classification (NCBI taxonomy): domain Eukaryota; kingdom Metazoa; phylum Echinodermata; class Holothuroidea; order Apodida; family Chiridotidae; genus Chiridota; species Chiridota heheva. The sequence continues at coordinate 1,598,385 of JAIGNY010000832.1, forward strand.
CTTTATTCATGGATTGAAATACTACAGCCATCAGGTTTGCTGCATGCTCAAACCATTTATTAAAGGATTAGTTTAGTGGTCAAGCATGTTTATCTTATATGAAAGAGGACTTCAAAAGAAACAAAATGGTGCAGAAAGCATTCAAAAATCTTACTTCGTTAAGGTGATATTCAAGTTTAAAGTGTGGTATCATTTGTGCAGAAACGACTGAAATCAGATCGAATTGTGATGTCATAGCCTCAGATTCCTCAATGTATTTATGTATTCTATCATATTTTGTCCTACGATTTTGTGGCCCAAAAACCATGAGATATGTCAAAAAAGTAGTAAAACTGAATTTAGGAATGGTATTGATAATATACCACCTAAAGAAAGTTTGAGGGAAAATGATTTAAAGAGGCGAAATCGCCATATGTGCACAATATTTATAATTCCTTGTTGATTGGTTGAAATTTTGCTGTGCGATTCGTTGTCTCATATTGCAAGGTACTGTATATAGTTATTTAAAACACTTTAAAGGTAACTACCCAAGTTAGCCCAGTTGGTTACGGCGATCGCAAGCAATTGTTTTTCAAATCAACAGTCGTGAGTTCAAGCTCCGGTAAAATCGTTTATTGCGACTTTTGCTTTCATCATCTTCTTTTTTTTTTCTCAGTAATTTTCATTTGGTGACTATCATGGTAGTATTATAAATACTAATATTTCACTTTCACTTTCTGACAAAAACACATTGAAAAAAACAAACAAGTTTTTTGTCACAGTAACGTAATGCGCTGTGTATGTAACTTGGCACACACAGCGTACATGCTAGTGTCTGGCTGTACTGTGATACAAACAGACAGTGGATTGGATCTTACGTCCACAACCTGAAGTTACGTCAAAGATCTCATCCCCAATTTTACCGTATTTTAATGAGACGAGCCTCCCTCTTTTAATAGTGAAAAAATTAAATAAACTTTCTTTAAAATACATAAAGATTTTGAGGAACCTGAGGCTGTGGCATCACAACTCGTCTGATTTCAGTCGTTTCTACAAAAAGGATACCAAACTTTAAACTTGAATATCTCCTTAACGGAATAAGATTTTGCAATGCTTTCTTCACCATTTTGTTTCTTTTGAAGTCCTCTTTCATATGAGGTGGGCATTCTTGACCACTGAACTAATCCTTTAAACACATTCTTATTATCAACTCTAGTCAATAAAGTCATTTTGAAAATGAAATTAATATCTTGACCAAATTATCAATTGATAATTTTGATTCACAGCCCTTTAAGGATGCAATATATTTGGACATTTGGCTACATACAGTAGAATGCATGTTATCATTGTAAAAATCAACCAATTTTTTTTTTTTTGCTACCTTACTGTTCATACTTTAAAAGAATGAAACTACTTTTAACACATGATCCATAAAACAAGTGGACGAAAGTAAGAGGTCTGATTGGGCAAAATTGTCCAATTTCCAACCTGTATTGTGTGTGAACACTGATAGAGTACAGATCTGGCTCTTCAGCTCTCACAATGCAGGCATTCTTCACCAAAGAGTATAAAAGAAGAAAAGCAACAAATGAATTGATATCAACACAAGCTGATTTAGGAAGACATACTGTATCCCTATACCCAGTAGAAAATGATCGGTTCAATGGGACCCATTTAAACAGGGAATCTGGATCTGGATGAATACTGCATACCATTCCTAGTGAAGTCAAACATGCAGAATGGGTGTATGCATGGAAAGGATATTATTCCTGCTGGTTTCTTGGTGTTTAATGACAATATCTTTAAATTGCTTTGGATCTTGAAAGGTAGTTCTGGGTAAGAAACTGTACTTTAAGCAATATTTATTCGTCTGTGGTAGTTGGTAAGAATTGGGATGTAAGAACAGATCATCAATTGGCGAAGCGAGGGGACCTTATCTCGAAAATAAGAATGGAATATTCCTTGAAAAATCCCAGTTGGACCCTTCAGGGTTTCCATTTGACTCAATGGGTTCCCATAATCCCATTCAATTTATAACAGGTTTCAATGGAAATTTTCTCCTGGATAATGTGTTCCTGGCTCAGCAACCTGACGAATAAAATATTATTTGTCATCTTGGACTTGTGAAGCTGTAAATACATAGATATTTCTTTGGAAAAGTACACATTGGAATGTTTACAGCATTTTTTAGCAATAAATGAAATTTCCAATACAGCACGCATGCAGTCCACACAACAGGGAATCGCATACACACAACAGGGAATCAGGTCACCAACACATTTACAACTCTGGAGCTATGACTCAACAAAGATAAACAAAATCACTGAGCTTGTAATATGCAAGCATATAAAATGGGGAAAAAAAATCGGTAATAAACAAAAAAATATTATTTTCAATCAAAAAAATACATTTGGTAAAGTACAGTAAATGACGATTGAATTGTTCCAACAAAAAAGGAGAATAGAGAACAAATTACTCTCTTGTATACCGATTTAGCCAGTTCGATGATTGAGACAACTTTTTTGCTATTGTCTTAGGAACACGTGTACTGTACTTTGATTTTCAAAGCAGTTTTCCTACAATGAACTGGCATGTGTGTAGGAATGATAAGCAAATACGCGCAAGGTTCCAACATGTGACTTCTTGTTTCCAGTGACCGGAAGTTGAATTTGAAGTAATATCATCAGCAAATTAAAGTGTAGGTCCCGTATATTAAAATTTCATCACACTCACTTTTATCAAGAACCTAAAAAATGCCTAAAATTGTCTATTATACTAGCCCTGATATGTAGTGATTACACAAAAAAATAGAAATGTATGAGTCTGTCAGTGTCAGAACAATGCCCGTAGTAGTAGGCTAGTCAGATAAACATCTCACCGTAGTATAGCATAGGCTATAGCGACCATTACATGACTTTGAATACCCTGTAGCATGCACAGGTGTACTTAACGTTATGGCAACCGATATGCTTACTACATATACATAAACATATATAAATAAATGTATAGTATATATATACATAAACATATATAAATAAATGTATAGTATATATATATATATATATATATATATATATATATATATATATATATATATATATATATATATATATATATATATATATATACTGTGTATATTTATATATATATATATATATATATATATTTTATATATATATATATATATATATATATATATATATATATATATATATATATATGTATATATATATAATGTATATATATATATAACTATATATATATAACTATATGACTATATAACTATATATATACATATATGTATATATAGGCTATATATATATATATATATATATATATATATATATATATATATATATATATATATATATATATATATATATATATATATATATATATATATATATATATATATATATATATATATATATATATATATATAAATATAAATATATATATATATATATATATATATATATATATATATATATATATATATATATATATATATATATATATATATATATATATATATATGTAATATATAGGTTGTCATAACGCTAGGAACACCTGAGGTCAGCATGTAGGGCATACAGAGGGAGTTAAGTTTTCAGTTAATAGCCCAGTAGGCAGGCTACTTACCCTCTTTCATCTCCTATTCCTAATCTTAGAAAACACACGTTTTGAATACAATTATGTTAAGTCGAGCAGGGAGTTGTTAAGAGTCGAGTGACAACTTCGCATCCATTCTCTTTGATACACAAAATGGTTCAACTTCACGCTTAATCACAGACTGGTCCCGGGAGACTAATTTCAGTTTGTCATTCTTCAGTTCGTGTAATACACACCCGCCACCCGGGATTCCCTAGCCTATGCATTACGTAATGCTTCCGAAATAAACACTACATTATAGCTGGCGTTCTAGGCGCGATGAGTCCTGAGAATTTTCGAATGATATTATTTTATTTTCTTACCAATGAGATAATTCTTGGTCACGGTTAATATTCGAAAATGTGTGTCAATTTTTGAGACTGATTCTCTTTCAATCTTTGGGAAATTTCCTTCATTCTCGTGCAATCATTTTCGGAAAATTTTGGAGCAATTTTTCTTGGGTTTCCGATCCAATTTCTTCAATTTTCTGTGAATTTCCTTTAATGTTTGGGAAATTTCCTTCATATTGGGGCAATTTTCTTCGATTTTCGGTCAATTTTTGCCAATTATTCCCTAATCCCCAAACCCTTATCTATACTTTCTCGTGGGGTCTTCGTAGAAGAGTTATTTTATTGAAGTTGGGTTTTTAGCATGCTTAGTATTATCAAGGAGATATAATCCCAAATCCCGGCTGAGTATCTCCATGGTATAATCAAGGTGTATAGGTGATGACATTTCTATATACAAAAAATTGATTGCTAGTTTCCGTTGTGGTGTGTTGAAACTCAATTATACACAACGGAAGATATAACAACATTGACTATGCGGGTATATATTGTAATATGAATGTCATAGATGATGAATACCATTTTTTTAATGTCTGCCCATTCTTGTCGATTATTCGTAAGACTAGAGGTTTTTACCGCAATACTAAGCGCACCCAGACAGGTTAAAGTTCAAAAATATATTGATTACAGATTCAAGGCATAGCCTACCTGTCATTTACCAGTTTACTATATCTTTTTTATCGAATATTCCATAAAAGTCCGTAAAATTCGTGTTGCCGATTAACATCATGCCACCATTTATCAGTCTATTGTTTGTTTTTTTGTTTGATTTTTTTTATATGGATTGTGTTCCCTCAATTGTTACTGTATATATCACTTGTTTTTTGTATTACATTCTGTATATGTGTCAAGGACCGATGGTCCAGTTTACCAATAAATTTAATTGAATTATCAAATATACATTTTCCTGGGGTGCTGTTTCCTGGAGTCCCACATGCCCTGTGGTAGCTGACGGGCTGTATGGGTTGGGAAGGTCCCAGGGTGACGTGGATGTACCATGTACCCTTGACGTCACGAGGGCTCTGAAACCCAACAGCACAACCTACTCAGCTTGCTCTTCCGCCTCAGGAGGTCGAATATAGCCTTTACTTCACTACTGAGTCAACAAAGATGAATTTACAAAAAACAAAATGGTGCAGAAAAGCATTCACAAATTGTATTGGTTTAAGGAAATATTTAAGTTTAAAGTTTAATATCATTTGTATAGAAACCATTTTTTTTCTTCTTTTTAAGTCCTCTTTCATACAGTCATATACAATAAACTTGCTTGACCACTGAACTAATCATTTGAAATTTAATTGATAACTTTAATAGTGAAAATAACGCCACACAATCCCACAGAATATATTTTTTATATTGTTTTAAATCTTTCTGTTGAGTGCAAATATCATGGTCATTGGTCACAGACATGGCAAACGCGAACAGGGCATGCGGGCCAGGCATATGGGACAGGGGCCTAACTCTGCCATCCCCTCCAACTTAACAAGATAGGCTTGAAGGAATACGTTATAAAACGAAGAAATACGTAATAAAACGTAAAATTCGCGCAATATATGAAATCATCAGTAAATTTTTCCAAGTTATCGGGGGAAAACAGTTTTCTGTCTTTCAAATTAGGCCTAATTAAAATATGAACAAAATCTCGCAATATAGGCCTAATTTACAAGCAAAAAATCGGACAAAACAATTCTGAATAGAATTTTGGTTTTTGAAACATTCTTTCACCAGAAAAGAATGTGCAGTTCCAACTTCCAAAGTCATTGCGCGAAATTTACGATTTACGATTTTATAGTAAGTTATTTGACATGGTATATATATATATATATATATATATATATATATATATATATATATATATATATATATATATATATATATATATATATATATATATATATATATATATATATATATATATATATATATATATATATATATATATATATATATATATATATATATATATATATATATATATATATATATATATATATATATATATATATATATATTTTATATATATATATATATATATATATATATATATATATATATATATATATATATATATATATATATATATATAATATTACGGAAAATTTCCTTCATTCTGCGGAAGTTTTCTTCAATTTTTGAGAAGTTTTTTTTTCTTCAAATTTGGCGGGAAATTTTCGGCATTTTGAGGAATTTTTCTTCAATTTTTGTTTAATTTCCTTCATTTTGAGGATACTTTTTCTTAATATTCAGGAACTTTTCATCAATGTTCGTGATTTTTTTTTTATTTTGGGGATGTTTTAATATTTAGAAAGTTTTTCTTCAAAGTTGGGGAATTTTCCTTCATTCTGCGAAAGTTTCCTTCATTTTCGGGAAATTGTCTTTATCCCTAGATTTGAAACACTGATTTTATGCAATTTCCTAAACGGTGCCATATAAACGGTGCATGCCAATTTAGTGCACGCTTTACTTAAGAGCATTTTTTTAATTCGTGGGTGGGGGTGCGCGCAAAATCCCCTTCCCCCCCCTTTCCCTCAGTAAAACATGATCCACCACGCCACTGAGACAGACAAACATACCTTGCGTACAACTGTTTTCATCCCATCCACCTCATAAACTCTATAACCAGCTTTTGAGATACAAACGTATCTGTTCAGACCACAGAGGCTTTACTGAAGACGCCGCTAACTTGTTTCGTTACTTTATTTCACATGGCTATTCTTTTAAACGGATCATAGCTTACTACCATCAAGTTTGCGCCCTGGACAGAAACACACTCTTCACTTACAATACATAGGCCTTACTTAGGCTTGCATATCACTTAATATGATCCCAGACTATTCTCTTATCAAATCAATCAAAAATGATCACAGCTCTTTGCAAATGGATATCGGTGAGGCTTTCGAACTTCAAACAACCTACCATCTATGCACGAAGAGAACCACCTAACCTTCGTAGCAAACTGGTCCGTAGCTCCTGTGAGTCCAAACACAGGTTCTGCAATGCCCCTTGTGATAAAGCTACGTGGAGTATGTAAACACGTTAACACCGAAATCATTATCAACAACAAAACACTGAAACCTAAAAAGTTACTTGCGACTCGGCAAACGTGATCTAGCCCTACCTTCTAAACTGCCAAAAATGCCCCGATGCTCACTACATAGGTGAAACAGGCGGCAAATTCAGGTATCGCTTTAACAACCATACACATTCTATCAGACACAACAAGGGTGTACACCTGGACACAACATCAATGACATTTTTTTGGGAAGACAGAAAGACTCGCGGAATTACAGCACATCGTAAAATACAAAACCAAGACTCGTGGCAGAAAGCGTGACGTCATTCGGCCTATATTTCATATAGAGTCCTATATCTACAGTGTTACAAAAAATCTACCTACTGTGGTGTAGCGGTTATCATACCTGTCCACAGACCACGAGGCCCCGGGTTCAATCCTGGGGTGGGTAGACACGCCAGTGCACCACAACTGGTTATCAAAGGCCGTGGACATTGACTTGCTTGTCGATGTTATGTCTGTCCGTACGTCGTACCTGTCTTCTCGTCCGGGTCGTATTAAGCGTTTCGTGATAGCATTGTTTCTATCATAACCGATTACGCAGGCGACGACCCCGTCATTGTAATTGTGTGTTCACTCGTCGTCGTGTTACAAAATCGTGATACTTTTTAAGTCACCCACCCATGTTGGTTCCAAGTGAGGGCAGTAGAGAGTCACGGATTTCAAAAATAGAACATAGGCCTACCAAAGAAATGTGTAAATTAAATATTCTAGAGAAATTGTTGATTTAAATTTGTTTACAGTAGATTTAATTTTATCGTTACTTTTTGTACACTTCTAGTTGAATAAACCAATGATTTTATAAATCAATAATGTAACAAATTTGATTTTGAAGTCATCCATGGATCGAGTGCGAAAAAATTTGACAAACCATGCACATAGTGCAGATACTTTTCGTGATACCGGTACGGTACAGTACGGTGCCAATGTGTGTATTAATCATTGTTTTACGTCTGAACTTGGCAGATTGAAAGGTTAAAGCATTTGAAAGGAATTACTGCCTAACCTTATCAGAGCCGTTACGCATTACGTCTAGGCCCTAGCCTAGCTGGTGAAGGTCGGCCAACAGCATAGGCCTATTTAACAAATAACGTTAGCGATGGGCCGGCCCTAGCCACGTGTACACCCCCGGTTCCGTAGTAATTGTAATCTGCCTGTTTTTATTTTATAAAAGCTAGGCGTACGCAGTCAGACATCTGTGATCCTAGAGACTTACAATGTGATATTAACTAAGGTGGATCTAGGCCTAGTTCAGTATTGAAGCCTAGTTTAGGCTCGGGATTATCGGGTTGTATTGAAAAATGTTGAAGAATTCAAGTTGCCAACTTAACCTATTCAAATTTAGACCTACTGTAGCCGTTAGGCCTACAAAAAGGCTATTCGAATCATTTACCATCGTTTGGCCATAATTTATTTCAACTTTAACCCGTTTCTGTATGCTGACATTGTAGGATTGCTGTTGTTTACTGGTTTGCGGCCTGACAAACGCCACCAGTGATGTCAAAAAGTGTATTGTGGGATATGCCTAATAGCTACATTCTTGTAAGACTACATGCAAGTTAGAACGAACTTGACTAACATTAACAAGAATTTAGGCTATAATTTGCTTCAAATTAGCTGACCAAACCTACTTAAATCGCCTGATGATTTGCTGTGTATACTGCTTGAATTTAAACAAAACTTGGCAAAGAATTCATTGATACTGAAAATGAAATAACCCATATTTGGTTATTTGTGAAAAGAACATTATTTATGCCAAACATAAGGTGAAGGCAAATAAGTCACACACTAGTTTTATGACACATGCAATCATTGTTACAGTTGGGCTTATTTTGTCAGGAAAAGCTATTAACTCTTATTATGTGGTTCAACCCAATGAATTGGTGGTTTGCCATACCCATCTCAAACCTATTAAGTTTGTGGTGTTGAAAGAAACACATTAAACAGTTAAATAATTCAATTGTGTGTAGGGTAAAGAAAGAATAATTTGTAAATGATACAGGAAATATACATCAATGAACTTATATAACTGGTACAGTTTACATGAAATGGTGTGTTCTGCCATTAACTTTTAAAAATCATTTCTTTAAATTTTTATGTACATTTATGATAGAGAAATTGGGACTTCATTGTGGAGGTAACAAATTTACAAGCTTTGACATCACATTTTTGATTTTCTGCAATGATCACCTGTATAAATTTAACTTTAACAACTGGTAATCAACTTTACAAACATTCCTGACAGTTTCCTTATAAGACATCTTCTGTGGATGAACGTACTGCCATAAGTCCTCCACTGTACTTATCATTACTACTTTAGCTAAAATCTGCAAACTTTGTGAAGTGATGTTGATGTAGGTATAGATATACCACAGTATGTTAATATTTCACAATATGATTTTTTGAGAAAGAAACAGAAATCAACAAAATCTGAGATTCTACCTATGCAGTCTAACAACTATAGATCCCCATGGTTGTAAAGTGTGGCCTGTATTCAACTGAGTTAAGCCTAGTAAAAGACAGTGTAGTTTTTCATGTCCGTTTAACTGCAAAAAAAGTCTGCTCTGCTGGTTTTAATCTTGAATTTTCACTTAGGGTTTGTGTCTTTTTTTGGTTAGGCAGACAAAATTTTATGTATGAAAAGGGTACACTAAAATTGCCATGTCATATCCTCATAACCTGATAATAGTACATTCCACTACCAAGAAAAATCATTACACATGTGCCAGGAGTCGGAAAACATTTGGGCAGGGTATTGTGTACTACAAAATGATATACAGACATTCAGCTCACTTATATCTTGTATAAAATCAATTTACATTGCAAAAAATATTCGTACTCTGTAGTAGAGTCAATGATTTTTAACAATCATACGACATAAAAGTTGGAATATTATTGCACTGTAATAATTTGTTCATTGGATACCAAAGCAAAAACAAAAGAGAGCAGAACTAAAGATTGCCTATCAATGAGAAGAGAAATTGCATGAAGCAAAATTTTCAAGTGGAGATTTTATATCTTTTCAACTCGAGAGCTTGAGAAACTTTTGCAAACAAATTGAAAGCAACTTTAATAAGTAATACACAGAATAAAAAATGTTGGCTGCAATACAACATATAGACCTACTCCAAAGAGTTATGATTATTTTTTGATTTAAACTTTATGAATTTAGGGCTTGCAATTCTTGGTAAATGATGTTGAACAGAAAAATGTGAATGAAACTGAAAACCTAATAGTTTATCAAAATAGAAATAAAATTAATAAGTGAGCAATTTGATCTACTGTATCTCTATCTATCTAAACAAGTTTGCACTCAAGTTACTTTTACTTTGTTTTATACACACCTATCTGCCAGTTGGTCAGTTTGTTTAGACTTTGTTTGATAGGTGTCTTGTTGATAACCAACTATGAAACTAATTAGACCTAGGCCTATATTGGTGTTATGCCCACCCACCCTAGCTAACAATTGTAATGCTGCGTCTCAAGCATGACCCTTTTTATCATGACAGATATTTACAAGTCAATATCATGGTAATGTACATAGCCCTGACATTATGCTACCAAATTGCAAGTGGTTTCACACAATGTAGGCCCAAGTTACACTAACGTTATTGTAGCCTGGCTAGGCAACACGATGACCAAGATTACCCCGGCAACGCTTTTTGAAAGCAATAAATCGCAACATACATGTCTGAATTAAATAAGATTTGTTATGCAACTTATTCTTGTTCCTAAATAAAACTAAAATTATTGCCCATATTTGTCAGGGTTTTACCGCAGTCGACAGAATCTTTAACCGGGTGTCTTATTATGACGATTTACGGCAGTCGACAGAATCTTCAACCGGGTGTCTTTTTAAGACGTCATTTTTCGTCATGGCTTTTTGACGTCATTTCTCGTTATGGCAACTTACACATAGTGATGTCATACTAAAGTCGCAAATGACTCGTCACATGACGATAACACAACAATGGTTCTGCGTACACCCTCATGTGACACATCACCTGACTAAAGTTTTTTTTAATTTCCCGCGGAAAATTCTGAATTTTTTTACTTTGTTACTGTCTGAATGTTTCTTGCTCTGGTCCTACGCACGTTAAATGCTTAACAGCAGTAACACTAAGGTTGGTCAGTTGTATCCATAGGCAGCAAGCTAACTACACAACTATAACTGACACTGACAGCTATATGTAACGGCCTTTAGCCTAAAGTGACCTTCGCTGTCTCTTATACTTTAAGTTACTTCGAAGCCCTAATTTTTACTAACCTACAACGATGAAAGAAACAGTAGGCCTACTAGGGATTGGTTTTCGGACCTACAATCTTGGACAAAAGTCGTTGAAATACTTTGTGAAAATATGTGGTGTTTTTTATGAAGCTACTTTTCTATTGTAAATTTTCCACATTTAAAATCAGAAATGCTGGAAATTTTGTTCTGTTGCTTCTTCAATCTCTACTCTTTCAATTGTAATTATTATTTTAGAATGATAAGGACATCTTAATAATTTCATTGACGCCGTCAGTGTCCCCCTCCCCTACCTCACTTTAATAATTGTCCTCCCTCCCCTCCACCTTCAATATTGGCCGTTGTTACTGTTTTTCCTGGGAATGACGTTAAAAAAGGAATAAATTCAACATTGAAAGGGGGGTAGGGGGTTATAATTCTCGGGAATATATTAAAGAAACTTAACACTATAACATATCAAGTTCTCAAAAAGCTAAAGTGTATCAGCACTTTTGTCCAAGAATGTAGGCCAGGCCTACTCCCAATAAAAATATATCATATGTCCCATAACATTTTCTTCAATTTAAGTGCAATGATTTAAACTTCAGTCACAAATGCTAAATTAAGTCTGTTCACCTTAGTATAGGTAAATATAGACCGCATATAGTCCTTGAGTTCTAGGCCAACCTACAAATCCCTTAAACAACTTGAAGCTTCAAGCCCTTGTATGACTCTAAAACCTAGATTTTTAATAAAATCACTCCACCTATTCAGTGCTGTCATGCAAAATAAATTATACCCTATCCGTTTAAAAAATAAGTTCAGGGATCAAGCAAGTCTATCATATATCAAAGAGGACTTCAAAATGCTGAAAAAACCATTCAAAAATCTTACTCCATTAAGGAGATATTTAAGTTTAAAGTTTGGTATTATTTGTGTAGAAACGACTGAAATCAGACTACTTGTGATTTTATAGCCTCTGATTCTACAAAGTCTTTATGTATTTTATCACATGTTGTAATTTTGTGGCTTAAAAACTATGGATATGTCAAAAAAGTAGTAAAACTGAATCTAGGAAGGGTATTTATAATACCACCTGAAGAAAGTTTGAAGAAAAATAATTGAAATTGTGAAAGAATTAAACAAACTTTCTTTAAAATACATAAAGACTTTGAGGAATCTGAGGCTGTGACATCACAAGTAGTCTGATTTCAGTCGTTTCTACAGAAGTGATAGCACACTTTAAATTTGAATATCTCCTCAATGGAATCAGATTTTGCAATGCTCTCTTCGCCATTTTTTTTTTTTTTTGAAGTCCTCTTTATATAAGATGGACATGCTTGACCACTAAACTAGTCCTTTAATAGTACCCCAGACTCCATAGCAATCAGTGTAACAAACGCTATTTAGAACTAGCAATCAGCTACAGTTGTATAGTTACTTAGCTTCCTATGGAAACAAGTAACGTTAGTGTTACTGTTAAGCATTTTACATGCGTGGGACCCGGGCAACAAACATTCAGAGATTAACAAAGTTTGAGGTTTTCCCCGCAGGAAATTTTAAGAAACTTTGGTCAGGTGATATGTTATAGGGGTGTGATGAGCCATTTGCGACTTCAGTATGACATCATTATGTGTAAGTTGCCATAACGAGAAATGACGTCATAAAAAGGCACCCGGTTAAAGACTCTGTCAGCTGCACCTACACCGTACACCTGATTTAAGATTCTGTCAATTGCGGTCTGATGAAAGGTGGAACTTGGTGATAAACTTCACTTTGGTTTAAAGAATCAGCTCGTTAACTTTATGAAGCCACAACAAGGTAACATTTTTAAGGGGGAATTGGTGTTTATAATGTAACTTTGTGTAAAGTAAAATTGAGTAAAGAAGTGATGAGGATTATGTGTGAAAATTGTCTTGAACGTTGTTGTTGAATGGCATATTTCGCGGAACTGATCTATCAAACTCATCTAATTATTTTTACATCATGTGGTAAGAACAATGATCAGGAAAATTTTCGTCCGACTCCTCCTAGGGTATATCATACCAAGGTTTAATGTCCCGAAAGCATCCAGTGCTGGACATTATATCAAGACGGCCACAGCCTTTGATAACCAGTTGTGAACTCGCTGGTTGCAGACCCACCGGGATAGTCTCTCACTCAGTACGGGTTGACATTGGGATTGCCGTACGACTACGAGTGTTGGGTACAATTCCTATGCTTTTTATAATTCACACGTTGAAAATTTATGATTGAAAAATAAGTTACTGTTTGGATATTTTTTTTTAATCAATTATTCTAAATAAAACACTTTTTCAAAAAACTTTTCCTATATCTTTACCTATTTAGTACCACGATGGGATAAAGATCATAGATTCACATTTTGGTTGCCATTTTTTTACTCACAGCACGTTTGTGATTAATTATTCAACATCTGCAAATAAGTTTAAGGATAATCGATTAAACTGCAGGTTGAAGACAAGTCACACAAAAAAGATATAGGCCTACAGTATATTTAGTACTATTACTAGGCCTAAACGTCCCTTCCCCTTTTCCCAAAACCCTCTCTGACATCAAACCGCTTATCGCTTCTCTTGTTCGTGACCACTGGCAAACCTTATGGAACTTCCAAATTGATAACAAACTCCATGTTATCCAGCCCACAATCCCGATCAAATCCACCATCAACAACCTTTCTCGTATCGACAACGTTCATATTACCCGTCTTAGAATTGGTCACACCCACCTCACTCACTCCCACCTCCTTATTGGTTCCCCCCAACCCCTCTGTAACAATTGCCACTGCATCCTTACAATCCAACACGTTCTCCTTGCTTGCCCCTGTACAACCTTCCCAGAGCTTCTCTCGCTCCCCACAACTCAATTGCTGAGTTCTTCCAAAAAAATCCTCCAGATAAAATAGTCTCCTTCCTTCAGCATGCATCCCTCTACAACCATATTTAATCCTCCTCTTCCACCCCCTCTCTACTTTGTTTTTAGTTTTACCCATGCACCTCCTCTCTCGATCACAGCTTTCTGGCTTTTGTTCTTGAATTTCTCTCATTCTTCCCCTGGTCTCTTTCCTTACTACCTCTAAAATGATCTGACCTCTCAGGCACAATTTGACCTTCGTTGTCGTGGTGCCGTTAAGACCTCATCAAACAAACAAACAAACAACACTTCAGTTGATAGTGAGCCACTCCTCATACAATGCTGTTGTAATATTATGCAACATCACTGAAACAACAAACTTTTATTTCCGATGGCTACCAAATTCTTTTCTTATCTCGTAAACATGGAGAATTTAGTCCTCTGTATTAAGGAGATGTTTCCGAATCAATTGATGATATCATCGAGCAAAACTTATTGCTATAAATGTATCAAAAAATGTTATTTTCTGGAAGTTTTGGCTCGGTGGTCTTTTACCGTGAAATTCCTGTGTAGAACTGAATTTTCTAAGCTGAGCATTGTCACGTGTGCGCGAGTGTACACAAGTTAGAGAAAGAGCAACACAGGGTAGGAAATTTCACAGGTGTTTTTCATGGGAATCAGTTATATGACTCACCCCTACTACCCCCGGCAATGTCAGTCAAAGTTGAGTCATTGACATATGAAGTAGTGAGTCACATGTGCGTCATTGTACCAAATTGTCAGTCACTAGAGTGACTTTGAGGTGGGTCAACTTCAGACCCATTGACTTTGTACAGAGGTGATTAATTTGGGGTAAGTCATTTCACAAAAAATGTCAGTCACATATAAAGTGCTTCACTTATTTTTAAATGTTTGAATAATACCGCACCACAATATCTTATAGACTTAATAAAACCTATTTTATCAAAACGTCCTGGATTGCGATCCCGTAACAATGGTATTTTCCTAGAAATTCCCTTTACCTCAAAAAAAACATTTGCCGATAGGTCTTTCAGTGTGTATGGGCCCAAATTAGGGAATAATCTCCCTTTCATTGTTAGGAGCAGCGGTAATTTTGAATCTTTTAAGAAATGTCTTAAGACGCATCTTTTTACTAGAGAATTTAGTTTATAATCATTTAAATGTTATCTTGTTTCAAATTAATTGTACATATACTGTTTCTGATTATTTATTTTGAATATTTTTATACTTCTCATCAATTTCAGCGCATTTAATTTTAACATTTTGAACATTTTGAACTTTTTAATATCTTTAGTATTTTTATATTTTACTAGCCATAGCCATTTTTATCATCATTTTGTCTTTTAGAATTTAATTTGTATGTCATGTGAAGCGCATTCGTTACGTTGTATCGATAATGTCTGTATTGCGCTATATAAATTGTTAATAATAATAATGATAAAGTCCAACCACTTTGGTGCAATGACTCCCCTTGTCCAGTGGTGTAGGGGTGAGTCACACAATTAACAAGTGCATAATGCCATAGGCGCTATGCGTATACGTACGCGTCACGAGGGTAAAAAATTGCGCACATATTGTGACGCGTAATACATTTTATATGTGCACGCACATGCATATGCGCCGGTATTACATGTATTGTCAAGAGCGTTTCACGATTTTGAGAAAAAAACTGGCAAAAAGTTGTTGCTTTTTCTTTTTTCTCTTTCCTTCTAATTTTGACCATTTATTGTTGTTATTTCTCTCCAAATTTTACAACTGCAAGTGGAAACAAACTGAAGTAAGTGTGTTTAATTCTTCAGTGAGAAGGCAGTTGATTTTGATATCGAAAATAAAGTCTCCCAGAAAAATCTGGGAACTTTTATGTGAGACGTGTTAAATCCCATTGACTTTTGATTAGTGTGTGGCGCCACTTTTTTAATGGATATGGTTACATACCCAAATCGGTAGATTTGGAGATCTGCTCTATTTGAGTATGTGGACACGTACTATTCAGATGATAGTTCTGCACTTCATTTTTTTCTTTTGTCTTCCCAAGTAAAATCACATTGATAACGGATAACCAACAGTCTGCGGTAATATCAGCAGATATGGCAGAGAAAAGTGTTCCAATTGGTAAATTTTACAAGAGTAAAGATGGAGAGAAGTCAAGATCTCTCTCGACTCCACCGGCAGACAGCAAATCTTCATTGAAGGAAGACAAGGTTGGACAAATTGAAAATATACAATTTTAAGAAATGTGAAAAATGTTGTGCATAAGCATTTATCCATTCAATTATAAATATGGCAAAAACTAAAGATTACAGAAAAAATATAAGCAAGAAAATAAATAAAGTTTTTGTATTCATTAAAGATTTATGGACAATAACAAATTTTCACATTCTGACATTAAACAGATTCCAGGCTGGAGAGTTTGCCTTACGTGTGCAAGATCTGGCCTGTGCAGCTTGCTCCGCAGTTTGGCACCTGGTGCCACACATGTGAAGCAAATTTACCTAACCAAGCTATAACATTAGTACTAACGCAAAGCCCACATGGTAATGCAAGACCTGACGAACATTTAACCGTGCAGATTTCTGTGAAATTTAGCCATCCTGGGCCGAGCATTGGATAGAAATCACAGGTCAATTGCCTACGCAAAATGAAAACATTCCAGTTTGGAACAGATTTAGATTGTTAAATTTTGAGAATTGTCTTTGAATGATGAAAAAATTATATTTATTTTAACAAACTTCACACTATCAATCCCAAAGTTGGGACCAATCCTCCCCTGCACAGTCACAATCATAGGGAGGATGTTGTTGTCACCCGCATCCGCCTCGGTCACTCCTTTCTCACACACTCCTTCCTCCTCTCCGGCTCTCCTACACCTGTCTGCCCTACTTGCAACACTGATCTCTCGATCAAGCATACCCTCTTAACCTGTCCCTTATTCCGGAACTCCAGATCTCCCTTGTCCTCCACTGCCATTTCTGATCTTTTCAAGAACAATCCCTCGTCTGATATCATCACCTTCCTCCACAATTGCAACTTATTCCTTCCTTCCTTTTCTCTCCTACCATTCTATTCCTCCCCTTTTCTTACCTCTATTCACTTTATTATTCATACTGTCCTTATTCTTGCTCCTTAGTTTTCTAACACCCTCTTGGCAAATTTGACTCTCTACACCTAACCTTACACACCCCTTTCTTTTCACCTAAATTTTTCTCCCACATTCAGCCTTTCCCCTTTACAAACCTTCCATCTCCTCACTATCCTAATTCTTACACCATTATTTAGTAGCACCCTCTAAACCTTCCATCTCCTCACTATCCTAATTCTTACACCATTATTTAGTAAAACCCTCTTGGCACATTTTGCTCTGACTGTCGTTGTGCCGTTAAACATCAACAAACCAAACCAAAACCTGACTGTTGTGGTGCCGTTAAACATATTAACAAACAACGACATTTAAAAGTTATCGCTGATCAGAAGTCTTTTTCTGAGAATTAAAGACTAAGATCCGAAAACATTTTGTCTGAATCAACATCTCTTCAAAATATTATGGTAGATAATTTAGAACTGATCAGAAGACAGGTCTGTCAGTGTCAGTTCATACATCACAAATTTGCAAATGCAAAAATGTATGCCAAATGCATCTTTCTATATTTAGGAAGTATAAACACTTATCAATTTTTTGTTGTTGTTAAAGTGTAAAATGTTTGTGAGCAGGGTTGTAGTAATGAAGGGCCGGGTGCAGGAAAATGGGCACGGTGGAGCACCTCTCTAAAATGGCTTATTACCTAGTTTAATGTTCTGTGGAGTACAGTGGATCTGTTATACCATTCATTTCAGAGAAAATTTAAAGCATCACCAAGATAAGGAAGAGATCTTACACATTCTGTAGAAGTGTAGATGTCTACTATTTTATAGATTTCAAATCCAAGTAAAACATTCATGATTCTCAAAATGGATGTTATCATTTCTGACCAGTTCTCTTTTTGAACACACTTGATGATGGTCATAATTATCATACTGCCCTTGTTAACTATTGCTGCCATTTTATAAAATCTTTTTACGAAGAGACCGTTTTTACATGTACCAGAATGAAACAAAAGTTCTCAACTAACAAACTGTTTATTAACAATTTTTTTCAATTTGCTGCCCTCTGTTTGGTATACTACCGTAGTTATGAAAGAAAAGATCCCATGAAGTGGGTGGGGTCAGTTATAGACGATTAACTTTTTGGGCAATTTTGGAATACAAACTTTTAGTGACTATAACCAACCTTGTTAGGATGTAAACATACGGTTAGTTAAATCCATCCGAGCTATTATTTTTGTCTTTTGTTTATGTGTAGGAGGAATTCAACATGAAAGTGACTTGCCACAGTAATGGTGCACTATCAAAAAAGCTTGGAACTTTCTTCAACAACCCCCAATTTCACGATGTGACCCTGAAGCTTCCGGACCGTGAGTTTAAAGCCCATCGACTCGTCCTTTGTGTATGGAGTGGCTTTTTTAAGGAAAAATTACAAGGGCCATCAAAGAGTCGTTGCCCATCGACTATGAATCTTGATTTGATGCCAGAGGAGGGTGATGCATTTGAGGTTGTTTTACGTTTCATGTACACAGGGGAAATAAGCCCCAAAGAAGAAAATGTTTTGCATATTTGCTCTCTGGCTGAAAAGTATAAAGTGAAGGAACTTCGACGCCTCTGTGAGGAGTGGATAGGAGATGACATTGGTGATCATAATATCATTGCTGCATCGTCCAGGCTTAGACAAGCTGAGCAATTAGGGCTACACCACCTCGCTCAAAAATGCAGAGACGTCTTCTGCCATTATTTTACCAAATTGCCAGAAGCTACTTGGAACTCCCTCTCGGTGGATCACTTGGCCCAGATACTTGATTCAGTGAGCATTGTTGCAGAGGATGAGTGGAGCATTCTTCAAAGAGTAGAAAAATGGATCGAGAACAACGGAGGAATAAAAAAAAACCTGCAATCTATTCAGAAAGACCTTCTGCCAAAGATTAGGTTCAAATACATGACTGCTACGCAGTTAATGAAAGTACGGACATCTCCGATGGGGACACTCATGCAAACTCATTTCCCAGGGGTTGTGGAAGCAGCTTTTGAATTCAGAGCTCTCGCAGCTGAAGAAAAATTTAGTAACGGTGGCCAAGCTACTGGTGATGCTTCCTCTGTCGAACAATTACCAAGACTGTATCTCAATTTTGTACCCCCTGGGGTGTCAAACAATCACCCCCTCAGCTTTGAAAAACTTTATCTTGGAAGGTACAACAGTATATCAAGAAGTTTCATCGCATTTGATTCAAACGGGCGATACTCCAGGGAGAACTACCATTCCGGAAGCCAATGGCATTTAGAAGGAGAAGCAGTTCAGAATCAAAAAGATGACCCATGGGCAGTCAAAATGAAAATTACTCTTGGAAATAGAGAAGGGAAGAAATATCGTATCGCCCTCATGATGAAAGAAAGCATTAAGAATAGAGATGCTGCAGATGTGGACGAACCAGAATATCTTGTGCTGGTCACAGAAGGAGAAGTAAAGAAAGATCCGCTAAGAGACAATGAAATGGAAAAAGTTGTCTTGACCACACCTCCGGTCTTTGAAAAACAGCCGCGGGAAGTCACCGTGAAAGTTGTTGTTTTTCTCTTTGACAAACCGACTTCTGGTAGCAAAACGAGTTCATAGTGCTTTCTTTTAGATAACATGTTGTTTAAGCCCAGAGTTAGGATGCGTGTTTGTTTACTTTATGGACTTTGTTGAGACTGCGGGGAAATTTTGAGGATTTGCATTCAGAACAGCCTTTCTTAGTAAAAATTGTGTTTGATGATGTTTGATGTTAACATTTTAACCCATCTTTCTGAAATCATTACCTAGCACTTTGCCATACGTTGTGTAAAAAACAATAACTTTGTAGGCCATGTAAAAAATAGAATTTTTTGCCAAAAAGTGAGGGAAATTTACAGTATTTTAGCTTAAAATCATGATGGAAATAGTAACAACGAATTTGTGTCAAAAGTGGGTAAAATTTGGTAATCTGAAGCTTTTTGATTTTCTAGGCTAATGTTAAGATGTTTGATACATGATTGGGCACACCTTCATATTTTCCAAAGTAAACCGATAATTTGTCAAATGTGAGCAGCCGATTATGCCAGATTTTTACATTCTTACCATACCCCTACCTACAATTATTAACTGGAAAGGACATTCCCATTACTTACAATGGTCAAAATTTCATTACATATATAAGGCTGTCAGGATATGGGTAAATGAGATATTGATTATCATGGACAAAAATATTGCGATAATATCACCATATCGTGATATTTATGTCATGATTATTAATTTGCTGCCATTTATCCCATAAAATATAAGGAAAGGAATTATAAAAGATTCAGATATGCTGCAAGTATTCAGTTCAATCTCATTCATTTGAAAATGTTTATGAAATTCTGTTTCACAAATTTTTGCTTTAATATGCATTTCACGTGTGAAAATGGCATATGATGATGTGTTGGTCATGATATTTTTGATATCATGGGAAAAACAAAATCATGATATCGCGATAATCAAAATATCGTAACCGCCCTCATTTTAAAGAATTGCATAAACATCTTGAGTTCTCTCTTTCATAAATTTTCCAAAATCTTCAAACTATCTCAGCAATAACTTGAGATGATATCTAAATTGTAAGATGTTTTCTACACAGATTGTTACAATTGATCATTGCACAAAAAGACCTTTTATATTTTATTTGGAGAGAACCACTGCTGGTTTGCTTGTTTCTAGAGGTATTAGAAATCATTCTGTTTTCTTTTTTTTCAGAACGTTTTACAGATTAGAAAATATGACTGGTGTTACATTAAATAAAATAATGGCAATATACTGTACATTCTGAAGTGACTAAAATAATTTTAAATAGTTTAATACCCCATCAACAAGTTAAACATTGCTCCTTTTAGAGCTATTGTTATTGTTTATCCCAGTTATTAAAAAATACATGTGTATATTCTCTTTTTAACAAATTCTTTTTATGTCTTAAAGAAAGTCAATTATCTTCAATAATTTAAAATCTTCACTATACCTCTTTCATTTAGGTTAAAGGTCTTTTTTTTTTCTGGATTGTCAGCTCTTTAGAATTAATTACACTTTTTGTATTTAATATAAGAGAAAATCATCAAATGATGGTCAACCATAATTTAAATATTAGCTTGTTATATGCAGTACTAGAATGTAACCCCCTCTTGTCCTGCAAAGATGTTAATATCTGGTAGGTTAGTTATGGGCTGATAACAGGTTGATTGTGTTATAAGTTTTAAAAGTCTATGGACATGTGGTGAAAAGATTGGCTTAAATTGCTTCAAGTAGCAATAATACTTGACCGCTTACTATTATCAATTATGTGATGTATGTCTTGTCTTGGTAATATCGGCATCCTCTTTTTGAATGGTGTGTCACATTTCTATGAAAGGGTATTTTAAAATCTGACCAAAAATTTCCTGAATCTTTCTAATCAAATGCTTGCTGGAAGGATTTTCCTAAAAAAATCTAAAATTGCATTCATAATTTAACAATTGTTAAGAAAATAAGATAAGTAGACTTACTACACCAGTCATTTCTTTTTACACAGATAAGACAGCTTTAAACTTTAATATCTCCTTAACAAAATAAGATGTTGAAGTAATGAAGTTTTATTCCTCTTTTATATAAGATAAACTTGCTTGACCCCTGAAGTAATCCTTTAAAGAATTAGTTTAGGGGTCAAGCAAGTCTATTATTTCTTTAGAAGTCCACTTTCATATAAGATGGCCATGCTTGACTACTGAAATAATCCTTTAAGTTGTGACCGTTCCAGGCTCCGTGTAGTATACATGTACTTTGTATTCAAATATATGTTAACATGCAGCTGGTGTAACTCCTACTCCACTTGTGTTCCAATATTTGTTCAAGTTATTATAAAACATGAATATGTGTGTCGGAGAAGCATGTATAATAAGGAACAATTTAAAATACTTTCAGGATGATGCAAGGTTTAATATCTTACTGTTTCTATCTTTTTGTTACACAAAAGACCTTATTTCTTTTCTCCTTTATGCCCTTAACAGGGGCATAGCAAGGGTACCCTCTTGTGGGCGGTGAGGGAGGAGGGCAAGATCCAACAAATTTCCTGTTACAAGTGGAAACATTGCACTGCTGAATTAAATTACTATCAATTTTCAAGTTGCTGCCTAATTGAAAAATCTATAATTTAGGGAAATCTACTTCAATTTTTTGGAAATTTTCAGGCAACTTTCTTTGATTTTTGGAACATTTTGTTCAATATATGGAAATTTCCTTTAATTATCAGTAAATTTTCCTCCTTTTCAAGAATTTACTCGGTTTTTGGAGAAAAAATCTTCAATTTTGGAGGAAATTTTTGTGTAATTTTATTGTTATTTTTGGGCAGTTTTTTTTATTTTCGGGAAAATGATCTTTTATTATTGGGAAATTTTTCTTTTATTATTAGGAATTTTTGCTGATTTGGGGGAAATTTGCTTTAAATGTTGGGAAATTTGCTTCAAATGTTGGGAAATTTGCTTCAATTGTTGGGAAATATTACCAACATTTTTTTTCAGGCAGCAAGCATGCACTCCAGTGAAAGGCAACTGTTTAAGTGACTGTTTGAGGAAACGTAAGTGAGAAAAGGGGAGTTATTCAAGGAACAGGAATGCAAGGGATTGTGTTTCTGTTTTCTAATATATGCAAAGAATATTTGAAATACAATTGTTAAAATAAAGCTTATCCTTCCTGTTTGTTTTCTCTTTGAAAGTCTTGTTTTTACAATCGCTCCTTACAGAAATAAGAATAAGTAGGAAATGGTTTTCACCTTGGTTGCATGCAAAATCAAGAAATTTTAAACATACTTAAATAAAAATGGAAGATAAATTTTATAACATTATTTTGAATTTTGGTAAAATTTGGCAACATTCTTAAAAGTTGAAGAAAATTTCTTCAAAAATATAAAAAAACTTTCCAAAATTTCCTGATAAAGGAAATTACTGAAAATAAAAATCAATTGCTTGATAAGAAAGGAATTCCCGAAAATTGAAGAAAAAGGCCTGGAAATTTCTGAAAAGTGAAGAACATTTCCCAAAATTGAAGGAGCTGATAAGGAGCAACTTGAACATGCATAGATACTTAATTTAGCAAGCCTCCCACAGAGGAGACTTTCCCTACACCTAAACTTTTGGCTAGGTCGTTTTAAAACTGGAAAATCCTATGAAAATTGGTTTTTGATTCTGATGCGATTGCATCAGGAACCTGATGGATGGCATGTTTGTGATGGCCAGATCGTAAACACAATTTCTCAACGATACACTAGACTCTTGTCTTGTGTATAACCCATGGTCTGTAGATGTGTCCTATTTTTTTTTATGGTAATTGTCATGCATATTAATAAATAGGCGGGGCTTAATGTAAAAATCTTGAAATGTTCGTATTTTAGCAACAGCGTGTCTGTTGTTTCATATTTGGTGTACTTCGAAACTTATAGTTTACCAACTAGGCTCCACGGCTGCACGCCATGCTACAAAGTCAAAAACAATAAAATACAAGCAAAAATACGAGCACGGACAAGGAGGAGGGCAACAAAGGCCACACAAAAAACAAACCCGACAACAGTCGGGGACACAAGCAAAAACGTGAATACAAAGAAGTTGTTTCAGAGCCACCCTCCCTAGAAAAACTACAAATAGTAACTACAAGTAAACACCATACCAAAAATTCCTAGGGTGGAACAAAAAAAAACACCAACTAGAAAATATACTAGAAAAAAAGACTAGGCCAAAGAAATAGCTAAATAAGATTTGCCGAAACTGGCCTTTTGCTTTAAGCTGATAGATATTCGAGAGGATCAACTGTTCTTCATTAATACAAGTTTTAATAAAGTGTTTATCAGTGGTGAGACGGTTTTTACAATAATTACTGAGTAAGTCAATATGAGTTTGAACGTTGGGAAGGGAGTGTAGGCCAACAAGTGCTAGTAGTGAAACCCAACGAGGTAGTGTATGTGGAAAATTATTTTTAGGGCATTAGTTTGTAATTTGCTCCAGTTTAGACTTAGCGTAGGAGAATAAAGGGAAAACAATAAACGAGTAATCAATAAGTGAGCGAATAAGACTAGTGTATGAAATTAAGGTTGTAGAAGGTAAAGCTCTAGGATTGTAAGCAGTCCCACAGATACAGTAGTAAATAATTGAGAAGTGCGGACTTTTGAGTTCTTTAATCGAAATGCGGCTTCAAAATTAAATCTAGTATCAAAAGTAATACCCCAAAAGTTGACTGAATTATAATTCTGCATAACAGTATCATTAAAAACTAAGATGGGAATTGAAACAGGACTACGACGGGAGAAAACAATAGATTAAGATTTGGAAGGGTTAAGGAACATTCTCCATTTACTTCACCAGCATTGAAGAAGGTTAATGTAATATTGCAAATCATCCCTGGCAGCAAGAATGTTTTTGGCGGACGACCAGACAGCCAAGTTGTTTGCATACTGAGAAATATAAATGTAGTCAGAAGAGGGGTTCGGAATGTCGTTAACAAAAATAGGAAAAAGCAATAGACTAAGTGGGCTACCCTGAGGGGTGCCCTTATCCACAACCAGTGGACCAGGAAAAACATTAATTCTAAAGCAAATTTGTCTGTTGGATAAAAAGTCTGCAATTAAGCGAATTAATTTTACTGGGAGGGAGATCTTATTGAGTTAAAAAGTAGACCATTGTGCAATAACTTATCAAAAGCCTTTTTGGCATCGGAGAAGGCAGTAAACACATTTTTCTTTGATAGGTTTAAAGCAATATGGTGAGACAACTTGGCTATCTGATCTGCGGTACTAAAATTAAACGGAAACCAGCTTGAAAGTTATTACAGAAGTAAATATTGTTAAGATAAGTAGTGAGCCTAGAACAGATGACCCTCTTGAGAAGTTTGCTAAGAACAGAAAAAGTGTAATTGGTCTATAATTTTTTGGTTTTAAATGATCCTTCCCCGGCTTGGGTTTAAGAATAACTTGCTCCGTTTTCCACTTAATAGGAAAAATTTCAAGCTTAAAACAAGTATTGTAAAGTTGACAAAGAAAAAATTTAGATTGAATGGAATATTTTTTGATATGTAGGTAAAGTAACTCCGTCCCCACCAGGGGCCGTCTGCTTAGTATTCTTGAGAGCTTTTTCGAGTTCAAGAACGGTAACAGAATTAAGTAAGCGGCGGTTGTCACCTCTTTCGCATTTGAAATTACAATAAAGGTTCGAAAAATTCTTCTTTCGAACAAAATTATTAATATAATTAAAATGATCATAGTCAAAGAAATTATCAGAATGGCTTGTGGAGAGGACAGAGTCAAAGTACATACAAAAACAATTGGATCTCTTGAGGTCAGTAGAGTAGGTAGAGTTATTATAGTTTAATGGAGTAGAATTAGTTTTAGACTTAGATTTATTTAGTAGGTTGTTAATACATTTCCAGAAATGGCGACTGTCAGACTTGTTGTCCAGTTTAATACATTATAAAGAGTGATTTTTAAAGAGTTTAATTTCAGTGCTTATTTTTCTACGCATAACATTAATATTGTTAATATAGTTAAGTGGCATTTATTTTTATTATAACTCCAACGTAAATGTCTGCGAAATTTAATTAATCGAATATTTTAAGGTAAAATAGTCTGTTTCCTAACATTGCCAGTTGAAGACTTAATCGGAATGAACTTAAACTGGCCGAAATGATTGACAAAGTTATAAAAGAAACCATAGTGTCAAGCGTACCAATATCAAAAGACTTACAATAGAAATTATCGATGCTCGAATCTAAGGCTGACGAAAAACCTAACCAGTCAGCACGAGTAAAATCAGGGTAGCAGGTCAAAACTATACCAACATTATCACACTTGAGATTACAAATAACTGGTAAGTGGTCGCTATCAAGACCAGGACCAACCTGAAAAGACGAGAAGTATTTATAAAGACTATTACTGAGTAAACATAAATCCAGGATGCAAGGTTTATAATTTATGTTAACATGATAAAAAGTAGGGTATTGTCGTTAATGTTATTGTTAAAGCATCAAGTCAACAATCTGCTTACCTTTGGGGGAGTCAAAGGAATCTCACCAAAGAGTATGTTTTGCATTGAAATCGCCAATAATAACAAAAGAATTGTGATTAGTGATAAGTCTATTGATCAGACCAGTAGGAAAAAATGTATAAGCACAAGGTAGATATAAGCAAATAACTAGTAAATCAGGAATATCGGGAGTTGAGATTGTAATAGCGATAAGCTCAGTTATCAGAAACTTTTTTTAAACTTTAAATGTTAAATTGTTGTTAACTGCTATCGCAGAACCCCAATAACCATTGGGATTTATAGTTGTAACCAAATTAAAACCTGGGATATAAAAGTTTTGAGGAGTTTCAAGTAGAGTCGTTAAAACCTGCAACGGAAATGTTATTAAATAAAAGAAAGTCAGTAATTTCATCTGATTTATTAGTTATAGATTTACAATTCAAATGGCTAATCTTCATAACGTGCGGATGTGGAAGTGTAAGTATGTAAATTGAGTAGATAGTTGTGTAAATCCACCGCTCCAAACAACCCATAACAATAACAAATATATTAGAATACTGAATGCAGATACAAGTCTCCATCGCCGATGGAGAAAGATTTTAGAAAATCGCTTGAAACAAGACCTTTTAGGTGTTCTGATGCCACCTGTACACAAAGATTAGAGATAGTTGAGGTGGGAATTGGTGTACTTATGTCTCAATGTTCATGATGTAAAAACATTGAATTTCATTCATATGCATAGTGGGTGGGGCCTAATATGATTTTGCTGAAAAGAACTTGTAAACATGGTATCTCAAAATGGTACAATGGATTCATGGCATATTTGGTACAGATAGCCCATGGTACGTAGATGTGCCCTATTGCTTTTGATAGCAATGTCATGCATATTAATGAGTAGGCGGGGCTTAATGTAAAAATCTTTCATATATTCATATTTTAACAAGCGCGTCTCGTTTTATTTCATATTTGGGATAATTATGATGTTAGCTGGTGTGTCCATGTTCATGATTTTGAAAATGTTGAATTTTAATTATATGCATAGTGGGCGGGCTTAATATGATTTTGCTGAATAGAGCTTCTAAACAAGGTATCTCAAGAACGGTAAACTGGATTTATGTCATATTTGGTACACAGATAGCCCATGATCTGTAGTTATGCCCAATTATTTTTGGTGCTGATACCATGCATATTATTCAGTAGTTGGGGCTTAAAGTAAATATTTTGAAAAAAAAATACATGAGCAACTGTATGTCCGTTTTGTGTCATATTGGGCATGATTATTTTGTTGGTTATTGTGTACATGCTTATGTTATCAGCAGATGTCATTGATATCAGGGATCATGGTTTGTACATATGTTCTAATGTTGTGGCAGTGATGTCATGAATATTAATGAGTAGGCGGGGCTTACTGACAAATTCTTGAAATAGAATAAATCATTTTTGCATCATACTTGCTACGATAATGTTGTTAGTTATTGGGCAAATGCTAATGTTGTTAACATTTTTATTGATCTGCATGGTGGGAAAGACTTATGAATAAATTTAATGGAACATATATTTCATGACATGCAAAGACATGACAGTTAATACAAATTTTACAAATCAATCAGCTTATGGAAAAAGCATCGGAACCATTAAACCTTTTGGTTCTGGTTAACTTACTACAGCTTTCTGAATTCAGAGGTCTTATGCTATCATGAGAGCTGAGCTCCTTATTTTATGAAAATCTACTCTTGTTTTATTCTTCACAACTGAATGTAGGTAATGTTTTTTAATGATTGGTTATTTTCTAATGAAAATCAATTTTAATGGGAAATATCCTAGAAGTTTAACTCAAAATAAAGTTTAGTTAACCTTAATCTACTAGCTTTTTGGGGCTACTGTTGCACATTAAATCATTTTACACATTTAGATTAAAAAATAGTTTGGGTGCTCCATGGAGGTCAGGGTCAGTTTTGCACAAACATTGCCAGTTTGGCTATGTGCCTGAAGGGTAGGTCCATTCAAGGGGCATCCTTAAAAAAATTGTGTTTGCTGTAACTCTAACAGAACCTACCAACAAAAGTGGTACCTACTCAAATAATGTTTTTTTTTTTTTTTAATTTGGTCTGAATAGTGCTTTAGTGTATACAAGGTATTGGCTACCTACATACCCAATTTGTTTTACTGAAGCCTGTCACAGCAAACCAACAGTTTTTTAAGGACAAACAGATATGGGTTTTTACTTGGTGAGAATGTTCTTTTGTCTTCTTTCCATGCTGTTTAAACTGATACAATTCTCATTTCACATAACAATTGCAACAATTTAAGATATTTCTGCACAATTTTCAACAAAATGATTACACTTGAAACAAACATTGTACACAAGTACTGTGACTGTTTTCTTTACATCACTGTAAATAACACAACTGTTCAAATGTTTAACTTACAAAAGAACTTGCAGTCTAAAAAATGACATTAAAAGTGCAAATGTCTCATCTAAAATCGGTATTCTAATAATAATTATATCCTGCAAAATTGAACTATAAAGAACTAAAACATATGACTTGTATGCCTCCTTTACTCTCCAGTTGCTATCAACATACTTCACATAACACCAGGCATTACCTTCACAAAGCTAGTTAGTGACGTACTTGTATTTCATTTGATGGTTAAAAGCAGGCTGGATGCAACCTGGGAATAAAGGAGTCTTACACCTCATAAAGTCCGATTGCATTAATTATGTGTTACTAGAAACTTGTCCTCAGATCCCAACGCATCCAATCATAATCAAATCAGCATTAAAAATTGACATAAACCCGATAACCAGGGTTACAGTAGTTGTTTTACGAATTGCCTAACACAATTTCAATTGCACAAGCCTGTTGGACTAATACAAAAAATCAGTTATTTCAGGATCTGTCAGAAATATAGCAAATAGTCTGAGTAACATTCATTTTGGCTAAAATAGTGTGTACTATGTGTACTAAATTTGACGTAGGAAGTGCCCAGAGTGCTTACAAAATAGAATTGCACCCTTTTCAGGCTTAAAGTTTCTTCCTAATAAGTGCCCATGCACGGGGGGCTGCATACAGTATGCAATTCGAATTGCATTGAACATATGTGTAAACTAGTTTTATACTAGCCCCATTATAACCCTTACAAAAAAAATTGTGAACATCAGATGCAAAAAATGTAACAAAATTTTATAATTTTAAGTCTTTAAATTAATGAAATAAAAAATATTGATAGTCAAATCATGTTAGGTGGGCGCTTATCAAAGTGAAAAAAAAGCATTACAAAAATCTTCTTCTGTTTTACGGAGATATTTATACACATATATATATATATATATATATATATATATATATAGATACATATATATATGTATATATATATATATCTATGTATATATATATATATATATATATATATGTATATATATATGTATCTATGTATGTATATATATATATATATATATATATATATCAGTTTGAAAATTTGTGTAGAAGCGACTGAAATTATACTGTTTTTGATGTGACAGCCTCAGATTCTATCATATGTCTATGGTGATAGCCTCAGATTCTATCATATGTTCTATGGCAATTTTGTGAAAACTATTTTATATATTAGGAAAGTAGTAAGGCATAATCTAGCTGGTAATTGGAATACCATCTATACATAGTAAGACAGAATCTAGTGGGTAATCAGTCTACAAGCTATACAAAGTAGTAAGGCTGAATATAGCAGGTAATTAGAGTCTACCACCTATACAAAGTTCAAGGAAAATAGTTCAAATAGTGAATCATTTTTCTTTAAAATACAAACAATTGTTAAGAATGTGAGGATGAGGGTGCCAAACCTTCCATAGTAGACTTACTATACCAGTCAGTCATTTCTACACAGAACTGACAGAGCTCTAAATTTGAATATCTCCTTCACAGAATAAGATATTGAAATAAGTTTCTTCACCATTTTGTTTCTTTCAAAGTCCCCTTCCATATAAGATAAACTTGCTTGACCCCTAAACTAATCTTTGGATCCCAACCTTTGTTTAAAGATGCACTGGAATGTGTGACTGTAGAGATATCTGCATATTCATACTGCCCACTTGCATTAGAAATCAACAAACCCTGTAAAATGGCTCATACATGTTGCTTATATTCTAATCTAATAAAGACATAAATTTTACAATATTTTTCCAATTTCAAACAATTTGACTTATGTCGTCTTTGTTTTATTACCTATGACAAGATAGCACTGCCAATTACATTCTGTTTAGGCAGCTGCAAGCATCAAATCTAATGTACACCTCCCTTTAATCTATTTACATTTTAAAAGATGCTATATTGAACATTTGGTTGCATTGCTGTGCTACCTGACTATCAAGAAGTGTTGTGATTCAGTGTCTCAAATATTGTCTTTTTTTGTCTAGAATTTTATTTTATTCAGGCTGAGTTTTTACCATATTGTTGTTTTTTGCATGTAGTCTGCATAATTTAATGTTTTTGTTTTCTAAAGTTTCCTTATTTAGGAAATATTTGTTATTTTCTTTTGGTTTAGGCTTTGTTATTTTTTAAATTTAAGTGTAGGTGTTTGTGTTGAGTGTAGGCTGATTGAGTTTGTGTTGAGTGTAGGCTCATTAAGTGTGTATTCAAGTTAAGGAATTTCTTTCACTATTGTTGGGCCTATTGTTTCTTTTTCGGGTTATTGCTTTTGGTTTTCTGCTTCTGTTAATTGTATGGTCATGGAGAGTTCTATTTGTTGTTATAGCTGTGTTATGTGAGTCGATTTGAGTAGTCCAGTGTGACATGTAGTTTTGAGGAAGCATCAGTTGATAGTTTTGTATTTCTTTGTTCAAAGTGTATAAGGTTGAAAGCTTGGGAGTTGAGACTTACTGGTTGTACTTGTATCGTTGAAAAGGTTGATGCCAGTAGTTGTATCGTTGAAAAGATTGTTGCCATTGTGCAAACTGAGAATAGTGGTTTAGATGTGGGTAGTCAGACATGTGATGTTGATAGTTCCTTGGGTGAAGAAGTTGATAGGGCTTCTGTTCGGGTAGATAGTCTTGGATCAGTTTCTGTTGACAGGCCTCATGTTGGATTGTCTGTAGTTGATGATTGTATAGGTGCCATTGGTTGAGAGGCTTTTGATTCATCTGGTACTTTGTCTGCAGATTCTGTCAGGGATAAGGTATTATGGATAGGGGTTCACTTGTAAGGTATGTTGACACAGTTTTGTGAAGTAAATCTTAGCAGCAGGATTAGGGTGTGTCTTCCAGGGGCTAGAGTTGATGATGTGAGTTCTTGTGTTGAAACTTTATGTAAGGGTGAAGATACTGTGGTGGTTTCAATAGGTACAAATGATATTTCAAGAAGAAATGTTGATTCTGTTAGGCAGTTTCATGGATTTGTTATTCAAGTTGAAGGACACAGGTTGTAAGGTTCTAGTTGTTGGTCTGTTGCCGCATAGAGACAGTTCCTTTATGATAGATAAGATGATGTTGATCAATAGTTGGCTAGAAACTATTTGTCGTCTGTTTGAGTTTGGTTTTGTAAATTTCTGGCCTAAGTTTGAATCTCGGCTAAATTGGTTTATGGGAGATGGTTATCAATTACCTAGGAAAGGTGCTCGTGTTTTTGCTAGGGGTGTCAATAGGGCAATTAAGGATCTGAGTCCTTTAAACTAGTCACGTTGGGTGAGAGTTTAAACCCACCTGTCAGGCATGTTTCTATGGAAAGGGATTGTTTTTCTAGTGGTAGAATTAAGGTTATGTTTTCAAACATTTGTTGTATTTTGAATAAACGTGATGAGCTGCTGGCTGAAGTTTCAATTAGTAGACCTGATATTAGTATTACTGAGAGTTGGATTTATAGTGAAATTAGTTATTCAGAGATACATATTCCAGGTTATTAAGTTTTCCGACAAGACAGATGAGATACTCTTCGTAGTAAAGGAGGTGGTATTCTATTGTTTGTAAATGAAGTTTTAATTGCATAGATAGGACTGCTCAATTTTTTTTGGTTTTTTAAATTGCCTATGGTGTGAGCTTCTTGTTGATGGCGATGTTGGTAGTTCAGTGATTGTTGGTGTTGTGTATAAATCACCAAAATCTTGTCCTGAAAACTAATTAGAAATTGTTTGACTGCTTTAAAAAGTTGCTTCTAGGAGGGTTATTGTTTTTGGGGACTTTGATTTTCCAGACATTGATTGGAATCTTTGTACTAGTGGTCCACATGGTAAAGATCTGCTGGAAATTGTATCCAACTGCTTTTTCACCCAGCATGTGTTGTTTCCCACACATGGTAGTAATTATCTTGATTTCATTTTCAGTAGTGAAGAAAGTATGGTTAGAAATGTGCTAAGTAGCAGTAAGGTAGGGTGTAGTGATCATGACCTCATTAGTTCTGATCTGTATTGTTTTACGAAGGTTTCTCCAGCTAATAAAATGGTTTTAGATTTTAAGAATGCAGACTTTGCTGCACTTCAGGATAATTTGTCATTCGATTGGACTTCTTTGCTATGTAACTTAGATCCTTCTAAAGCATGGGATGTTTTGCAAACTAAACTTTTGGAGGGTGTAAATAGGCTTGTCCCATTAAAGAAAGTATGTAGGCGTAACCGGCCAGTGTGGCTGTTTTGGGAGGTTTTGCGGGCTATTTAGAAAAAGAAGTTGTGGCATTGTTATAACAACAGTGGGTGTCCTGCGGAGCTTGCTAGGTATAAAGATCATGAAACGTTCACTTTAGGTTTGATAAGAGATACTAAATTGCTTTTTTAAAAACATTTGTCCAAAGAGGTTAAATTCGCTCAAAGCAAAAAACCAAGGAGGTTGTGGTCCTTCAGGGTGATGATGGTATTACTATCAATAGTGATAAGGATATGGCTGAGGTTTTGAATGACTACTTTGTATCTGTTTTTACTAAGCAGTCCCTTGCTAATGATGTTGTGGAGTATCTTAGTGTGCACTCTCCAGTATCCATTAAGGATGTTGATTTTTCAGTTGATGTTATGTCAGGGTTTGATTTCAAATAAAGCACCCGGTCCAAATGGTATACATCCTGCTGTTTTACATAAGTGTTCTTTTTGTTCCCCTGAGGATTATCTTTTCAAAGTGCTTTGATGTTGGTGTTGTTCCTAGTGATTGGAGAATTGCAAATGTCACTCCTATTTTTAAAAAGGGTGACCACAGTTTGCCCTGTATGTGGCGATATGATTCCGGTTTTTAATTTTCTATCTGGTAGTGATGCTTTGACTTCCTGTAATTTCTTGCATGTTTTAGCTAATCCTTATGTGACACATGGTAACAGTTTGAAGTTGACCAAAGAGTTCTCACGGATAGATATTCGGTATTTTATCTTTTCGCAAAGAGTTGTTAATGAGTGGAATGCTTTGCCTGAGTGGGTATTTTATCTTTTCGTAACGAGTTGTTAATGAGTGGAATGGTTTGCCTGAGTGGGTAGTTAGCTCCAATTCTGTTCACAATTTTAAAGTCAACATTGATAAGTTCTGTACTAACTCTATTATTATTATTATTATTATTATCATTATTATTATCATTATTATTATCATTATTATTATATTTTATTTTTTGTGGTGGTGGCGGAGTTAGTTTGGGCTTTTTATGGGGTGATTCACCCTTCTTAGCCCGTCATCTTGTTATTCTTACTTAAAAGTAAATATTAATTCCATCCTCATTTTCTTAAGCCTAACAAGCCATAATAATTGGCCATACTAGTAGCGGCACTAGTAGATTAACAACCCGTGTACAACTATACCTTATGAATTATGATTATGCCTTACAGTATGTATGTTTGATGTCCCAGCCTTCAACAACCTTTACATATGAAACTGTGAGGGCATATTTGAAGAGCAGAAAGATTAAATCAGAAAGAAGAAAAAATATTGAATACCAAACTGGAATTAAAAACTTAAAAAGTCAATAAAACCATAAAGTTTGACAACTAATATTTCATACTGTGGTTGTAGGGCACATCAATCCTACAGAAGACTTTCCAACCATTGCACCAATACTGCCCATTGCACGCCCCCTTCCCCCTTCCCTGACACATGCATCATGTCTTATAATAACGAAGGGCAGCAGCAACAGATATTCAGTGCACCAGGTGACTCATACATGATTTCTTAGACGAATTTGGCTTCAAACTGTTGCCAGGAGGTACATACATGTAGATGACCAAGTGGACTGTCAAACCTTTCCCTTTCTCCACATCGACGTATCCAGGAACACTGATCTTCACCTCATACTTAGCATCACCAGGAGGTTTCTTGACAACCCCGCTCACAACTTTGACCCGATGATATGATGGCCTACCTTTCTCGGTCAAGACCTGAATAATAATCTTGTACTTGTAGTCGATTTGATTGGCATCATGGACGAACAAAAGGGTAACCCTTTTCTTCTGACTTTTTCTCCCACTTCCATTTCGGAAGATGGGACGATATGTCCACGGTGCTGATGTTGGACCCGAAAAAGATTTCTGACACAGAAAAGGTTTCCCTTCTTGAATG
Organism: Chiridota heheva; assembly: GCA_020152595.1. Taxonomy (NCBI): domain Eukaryota; kingdom Metazoa; phylum Echinodermata; class Holothuroidea; order Apodida; family Chiridotidae; genus Chiridota; species Chiridota heheva. The sequence continues at coordinate 1,633,171 of JAIGNY010000832.1, forward strand.
TAGAAAACGTTACTGACATCTCGATAAAAGGTCACGGTGGATGTCAATGTGATCGGTTCTGGTTTCTTGAGGGCTCTCTTGTACGTGACATTGTTGTTGTGTGTATTGTACCTTAAGAAGTGCGAGTTGTGTAGATAGAGTCTCGGTGGAGGTACATCCTTTGGTAACTTACCAGTGCATTCTTCAGCAAACTGGGCCCTGTACTTAAAAGCATCCTCCAATAACTTGGGCCCGTGGGCTTTTCGGATAGCAGGCATAATCTTTGACGCAGCTACAACACTAAGCTGACTAGCAGACATTTGGTGCAGACGGAGCGTCTTGAGAACCTTTATCTTGAAATCCTCCGTAAAAGAAAGTTTTGACTTGGAGTCACTCAAAAAGTCAGATATCTTAGTGAAAAGGTGGAACTCGTCCTCAACAACAATATCGTTGCTGTCCAACAAAAGTAGGACTTCCTCGGGACTCAGGCCGATCAAACTGATTGTTGGAATGTTCACAAAATTTGCCCTAAGAGTTGCCATGGACGCTGTATAAACTTTGTTCATTAAGCATGCTTCTGCGTTACGCATAACAGTCCATACCTCATCCAACATTACAGAATCCAGCTGCTTTATAACAAAATCCACGCACAGGTCACGCAGTTCAGAAACCATGTACTTATCTGCCAGTAGTACAATAGGCCACACATTTTGTAGATTCAGTCTAATATTTTCCGTGTACAGAAACTCAAGAAAGTCATGAAAAACTTCAGTGCACTCAGGAGTTTCTTTAAGCTCTTGGAACATGCCAGTTTTTCTTGAGGAGTTCGGCTTTTTACGGTTGATGTTCCAGTTAGGATCGTCTAACATCTTACTGAACACCTCGCTCCAAGCGCAGAGTATGAGGCGGTGGCAAGAAAACGAGTGTCGTCCCACACGGAGAGTGACATCACTTGTAGATGCTTGATTGAAGTATGATTTAAAGTTGTTAGTGAATTGGTTGGTAGGGAGAAGCTGAACGTTTGACACCCTCTTGTTATCCCAGTCCTGCAAAAAATTACATTTTGAAAAAATTATTTAAGTCAATGAATTCACTTATGGACTTGGATATCATCAGATACATGTAGCGTTCACTGCTATTTGGTAAAAATGTAACAATGGGACACATACAGTTGGAAGATTTTGTTTCTTATGTCAGTTCCAACTGCATATCAGTATGCAGTTACAGCAATCGTAATTCAGGATGCCACAAACGCAAGAACTTTTACATTTTAAAGAGGAAAAATTGTCATATGTGCACAATATTTAGAATTCCTTTCAAATTTTTTGATTGGTTGAAATTTTGCTGCGCGATTCGTTGTCTCGTATTGCAAGGTATATAGTCATTTAAAATGCATTGAAGGTCATTGCACGAGTTAGCCCAGTTGGTTACGGCAATCGAAAGTTTTTTTTTTCAATCAATAGTCGTGAGTTCGAGCCCCGGTAGAATCGTTTATTGCGACTATTGCTTTTATCTTTTTCTTTCTTTTTCATTAGTAATTTTAATTTGGTGACTATTATTGTAGTATTATAATACTAATATTTCGCTTTCTGACAAAAACGCATTGAAAAAAACAAACAATTTTCTCCTCACAGTAACGTAATGCGCTGTGTATGTAACATGGCACACACAACATACATGCTAGTGTCTGGCTGTACTGTGGTACAAACAGACAGTGGATCGGATCTTGCGCCTACAATCGGAAGTGTCGTCAAAATATCGCATCCCCCAATTTTACTGTATTTTAATGAGACGAGCCTCCCTCTCTAAAGATAAACAAGAAGTTCAGGAGATTCACAATAAGCATTTCTTAACTGATATAGCCTATGCATCTATTACCAGCTTTCTTTCATGACATCAATTCTTTGACCAAAAATTTGCTAAATTGTTAACAATGATAACTATTACACCCTGGAGGTCAAATGTTGTCCATGGCTGATTGAGTGTGGGTCCCTTGGAAGAGAGTGATTTGTCTTTCCAAGTTATACAATATTGTAGATTATTCAAGCAAATACTACAAACTAATATGGAAAGTTTTGCAAAGTATAACTTGATACTGCTTTTGCAGTTCATGGGACTCCCTCAAGCATTGGAGACCTGACAAATAGACACCCACCCCTGGTTTGGTTTGTTGATGTTTAACGGCACCGTGACAGTCAGAGTCAAATGTGCCAGGAGGGTGTTAATAAATAATGGTGTAAGAGTAAGGATAGTGAGGAGATGGAAGGTTTGTAAGGGAGATAATGGGAAAAGCTGAATATGGATAAAAAGTTAGGTAAAAAGAAAGTGGTGTATAAGGTTAGGTGTAGGAGAGGAGGAGATTATATGTGGTAAAAGAGGTTGTTGTTGTGGAGGAAGTTGATGATGTTTGAGGAAGAATTGTTTTTGAATAAGTCCAAGATTGAGGATAGTGAGGAGAGAAGAGATCTGGAGTTCTGATATAGGGACAAGGTTAAGAAAATATGCATGATGGAGAGATCAATGTTGCAAGAAAATATGCATGAAGATCGGGCAGTGGGGGGAGCCGGATAAGAGATGGGAGTGATTAAGAGAGGAGTGGCCGAGGCGAATGCAGGTGACAACGATGTCTTCCCTGCAGTTGCAACTATGCAGAGGGGTGTTGGTCCCAACTGGGTTTGATAGTGTGAACTTTATCACTGGTTTCGTAATTCCAGGAGTTTTGCCGGGTTTGATGTAGTTAGAGATGGAGAGATGAAGGTCTGAGTGTGGAATAGGAAAAGGAGAGATTTTATTTGACAGATCTTTGATGGTGGCTCTGTCGACTCTCTCGTTGCCAGGGATGCCGACGTGGCTGGGAATCCACTAAAAAAGAATTTTCTTTCCTAGGGAGGAAAGAGTGTGGAGTTTGTTGAGGATTTGTAGAAAGAGAGGGTTGGGCCAGAGCATGTTGAGGATGCCAGTGAGGACAGATTTAAAGTCCGAGAAGATGACGAAATGGGGGCGGAAAGAGAGTTCTATGAAGTTTAAGGCTAGGAGGATGGCCTTCGCCTCAGCAGAGTAGATAGAGGTGCCGTCAGGTAACCTTGAGGAGAGGGTGAGGCCAGGACAGGCAGCGGCGGCTGCAGAGGAGCCTTCCCGTGAAGAGGAAGGAGTGGTAATGGAAATGTCTACTGAGTTGACAGTATTTGGAGTGGAAGGCTGGGTTTTCTATTTGCAAATTGCTTTAAGGGAAAGTGTGACCCTGCAAATTGATGTCATCAGATGAATACCATCCATATTCTTATGTAATCCAGCATTTTTAAACAGCTGCCAGAATATAATTTTACACCCCCAATCTACAGTCTAATAGAAAAGGCAATCATAATAATATCTGCATTTACGGAAGAAAATTTAACAATATCTGAAGTAACTAGGATCTGTTGCATATTATGTCACAATATGGATCTGTGGTATATTACTGTATGTCACAAATTTCCAAAGTTCTTGAGAAATGGAAATTTAAATGAGTTAGGCCAAAATAAAAAAACAGGTTTGTTTTTTAATATACTATTCTCCTTTTTTGAGAAGTTATTTGCCTACGAAAATGTGATAGAATTTGTGGTTTTCATTCCAGATCCGTAAAATTGATGTAAGCATGCTAGTTTTCATTCAAAATGACAATTAGGCACCTTTATCTGAAGGTTGCAACCGTAAACTTACATTTCAGTTTTTGTATTAAAATTTTAAAACGATTCTACTCCTAATTTGATATTTCTCACATATGCATATATAGGTCATAAGTACTTTAAGGTCTGTCACATGACCTGTCACATCAGTGTTCACATTAACCTTCAAAATTTGGGAGGATTTTCCCCCCTGGTGTCATTTTTTTAGGGAAATTTAAAAAAAAAAAAAAGGGGGTGGGGGGGTGGGGACTTCAAATGCTAAAATCTTCCAAAAATTCAGTTTTCTTTGACGTTATTACTTACCAGCACACTACATGTGTTTGCTACAGTACAGTACATGTGTGTTATAAGTCACATTATTCCAATCATAATGGCATACACTGCACTATACTCTATGCAATCTAGCACATGACATGATTGTGTTTACTATTAAATTTTGTGTATTTTATCACATATTTTGTAACACCAACACGAATATCTGACACTCAAATTAAAAGGCCTGTACTGGGCCTGTTTTTTCACACCTTTTGCCCAATGACATCAAAGTGTTCCAGTATAAAGTGTAGAAACACATCTTTAAATTTCCTCTTTTTTTAAATTTTGTTTACTTTTACAACATTTTGGCACATTTCAAAATTCAATTTATACCTTATCAATTATCATGGCCTAAGCTAGCATTTCTACCTTTATGTATAACATAGTTGTGCAAAAAAATTGCTCTTTATTAAGTTTTGAATCATTCAGTTTTCTTTGCAGGAATTTACCCCTGTATTTATTGTTTTGGTGAGAATCCCGCAATAGTGCCTCTTAATGTGAACACTGTGTCACATGACTTGGATATCACTTACTTTCATCCATTTAAAGGAATCATCTGGCAGTGGTGGAGTGCGCCTGTAATTATCCATGTCGTCGCTGTCATACATGTAAGAGTCGCTGTCACCATAATCATACTCATCATCATAGGAATCATCATCGTAATTGCCAAAATCGTCAAAGAAACGAAACATGTTTGGCACTCCTGTTTTGTTCTGTGAATAAATGAAACTGACAGTAACAAAAAAGATAGTAAACAAATTATTTATGGTTTAAAGGTTTATGTGCACCGGAAATTTGCTTTAAATTCTGAACAAATTGTCTTTCAATTTCTTTGAAAGTTCCTTGCAGTTTCGAGTTATGGCTAGTCAGTTTGAAGAATTTTAAATGTTTACAAACATGTTCCCCTTGCGAAAAAGAAAACAGAAAAATATATTCACAAGTGTATGGAGGATCTGACCAAGTGCCCCTCTTGAAGTGCAGTACTTGTGACCCCTTGAGAAACATCCCTGGCTATGGGCCTGCAATGGTGATGATTGATTATGCTGGATCTTGGACCAACATGGTAGATTTTAACATTGTTTACATATCAGTTCAGGGCAACTTTAAAGTTCAATGTTTTTACAAAAATCTGATCTTTCACCAGTTGACTTTTTGCCAGGAGTTAAACCATTTTTTTTATTGTTCTGAAAATCCTGAGTGACAGTTACAATTGCTTGAGCAGAATTTTGAACTTTTTGATTTATTGAATATATTAAATGCTAAACCCAACGCTATTCTGCTCAAATGAAATCGAGACACAATTATCAATTGCTCTATTTTTTTTCTTTTCAAATTTAGAAAATGGTACCTCAATCAACATCTAGAAGGCGAAGATTCTCTTATTTTGAACATCTTAAATAATGAGAAAATTATAAGAATGACATCAAAAAAAAATTGTGCTGTATTCTGATTAATACAATATCTTGCATATGAGAATTAAAAAAAATTGTCCAGCTGTGACTCGAAAACTAAATATGTAATCCCCAAAATTTACAGATTGTTCAATTCCTGAGTTTTATACTCTTTCTAATAAAGAAAAGAGAATATTTGTGAAGCTGTTCACAGCCTTTGAATAAAAACTAATTGGGTACATGAAGAGATGGGCATGGTTCAGTTTCAAACAGGCTTGAAAAAATACAAAAAATATCACTTGCCAGCCTCTTATACAGCTTGGTGAGTAAATTCAATGAAACTAATATTTCAACTCGTCAAGTATTTTCAACTACTCGCCAACAAATTTAACAATTTTCGCTCAACTAGCACACCTGTGTATTGTCCTTTTCTTGGGCCTCACTTTATGACCATACATATGCAAAATAACATAGCAAGACTACACACACATACACAATAAAATAAAGTAAGTGGTTTAAAAATTAAATTAAATCAACATGTACAAATTTGTTTGGATTTTTAAACATTTAATTTCAAGCCTACTGGCAGAAACAAGTAGGCACCTATGGCAGAAAGTTTACACTCAAAGCCTTTTGTGGCTCTGGCCTGTATTTTCCAAGGCCATACCATTGTTTTCGTTTCATTCAGGCTAAGTATTCATTGTTTTAAGTTTCATTCAGTTAGGATACACTTTATATCATTTTCCATTCATGGCTGAAACCAACTGTTTTATTACATTGATAGTAGAAGCCACTTGATTTAATTTTCAATGAGTCCAAAAAATTGATTGTTGGATTTTTTATCATGGCGTGAATTCCTTGTTCATCACATTCCATTGGGAAGTTTCAACTGTGTCTTGACAGACCTTATACTAAACATCCCCACCACTTTATTTCTGCTCTTCCCTTGTATCAATACATTCCAAATTTAAATCACTTGTTCCTTTAGCAATAATAAAAGCACACACCAAATTTAATCCAAATCCAATCATCAGTTCTTGAGATATCTTGATGACAAACAAACAGACAAACGGAGGCGAAAACATAACCTCCATCCATCTTTGTTGGTGGAGGTAGATATCTTTAAACTATTTTCTCTTATCTTTCACAGTGGGACCATTTCAAGAATGAAAGAATCATGACTATACAATTGTTTCCATTTGTTTTTGTGCATGTTGATTTTCATGATTCAATTTTACCTCACAGAGTTAAACAAAACATTATATCACAAATTTTTATTTTTTGTTGAGATTCTGTTCCATTAATTAAAGATGTGTTCGTTTATTCCTACAATAACACATTGAGCTGCATGCATAAACACAGAAGAAAAAAATTAAAACGATGATAATTCCTTCAAGTTTTGCATAGGCCTATCGACCAACCAAATTTGTTACCAAAACTCATATCAATTCTCGCACACAGAGTAGCAAGACAATTCACAGTGAAACACTTTCATTCAACATCGGATATGTTGATTTAATTGTAAGTTCAGGCAGAATGGCTGGTTAGTCCATCAGTCAATAACCGATGCGCCCACCTAGTGCTGCTTCTCGCCCCACTTCAAATATATTCAATGCTTAAAAACAAAAGTCAAATATGCCTCACAAAGCGTGAAAAATCGCCGGAGTGTCCCAACAGGAAGGTGGAAGGGGAGGGGGATCAAACTCTCACCCAGTTCAGTCCTATCTTGGTACCCCTTTGGTGCACCTTGACCGATGGAATTTACTCCCCAGTCTGCCCCTGCGGCCTGCTGTATGCATTTGCGCACAGAGCTTTTACAGGACAAAGGGAAAACCAACAAAGAAAACATAATCAACTTACTCCATTTTCCGATTTTATTCTGAAAATGTTGTAATCCAAAACAATTAAAATCCATCAGAAATAAGTAGAAAATAAATCGTACACCCTATACACTCAAAAAGATAAAGGGTAAAAGATGAACTACTTACATGGAAAGGTTGAAATTAAATAAGCCAGATTGGGCAACTTTTAAGTTCACTTGCATTCCTGTTTGTTTGTTTGAGGGCTTAACACATGACAGTGAGGGTCAAATTGTGCCTGAGAGGTTAGATTATTCCAGAGGTAGGAAGAAAAGAAAACAGGAGACTTAGAGAAAAACGAGGACTAAAAGCCAGGAAGCTGAGATCAAGAGAAGAAGTGCATGAGTGCGAAAGTAGAGAGAGAGGGGTGGGATAGCAGGACTAAATATAGATGTAGAGGGAAACATGATGAAGGAGATAATTTCATCCGAGGGATTTTCTGAAAGAGCTCGGCTATTGAGTTGTGGGGGGCAAGGGAAGTTCTGGGAAGGTTGTACATGGGGCAGGCAAGAAGGATGTGGTTGACTGTGAGGGGCAATATCAATTGTTGCAGAGGGGTAGGGAGGAATCAGTAAGGACATGGTAATGAGTGAGGTGGGTGTGACCTACAGTAATCTAAGGCTGGTAATGTGGACGTTGTCAATACGGGAGATTGTGAAATGGTAGGTTTGGTCGGAATGGTGGCTTGGATGTCATGGAATTTGTTATCAATTTGGGAGTCCCATGAGGTTTACCAGCGGTCACAAACAAAGGAAGCGATAAACGATTTGATGTCAGAAAGTGTTTTGGGAAAGGGGGTGGGGGGAGGTTAAGGGCAAGCTTAGCAACTGAATCAGCTCTGCCATTGGCAGGAATGCCAACATGGCTGGGTATCCAGAAGAAAAGAATACTTTTCCTGCAGAGGAGAGGGGAAGGGTTGGGGGAAAGGAGTTTACGGAGAAGGTGGGATGTGGGGTTGTCCTACGTAAGATTTAGTAAAAAAGGACAGACTTGGGAGTCTGAAAGAAAGTGGCTGAGCAGGAGTACTATAGTAGAAATGAATTTTTACATATTATAATATGTGTGGAATTTATTTGATTATCTCTGTTCAAGTCAGACTTTGTGAGTAGTAATTTTCTCTTTATGATTGCTTAATGGCCTGGAGGAGGTGGGACAGGGGTTATCCCACGTAAGATTGAGTAAAGAAGAACAGACTTGAAAGTCCGAGAAGATGGCAAAGTGGCTGAGCAGGGAGTACTATAGTAGGAATGAATTTTAATTTTTTTGTCATCATGTTTACATATTGTAATATGTGTGGAATTTATTGGATTATCTCTGTTCAAGTCCAACTTTGTGAGTAATGATTTTCTCTTTATGATTGCTTAATGGCACATTTTACTTTCGAAAACACTGGAAAGACAAATACAGTTGTTTACAACTGAATATAATATACAAAGATACACAGCCATTAATATATACCGTGTTTTTTATCTTAAATACAAGAAACTGTGCATATTTGTTTTGTTTTTTTATTAATGAATTTGATCTCTTTATAAAAATCCATTGCCTTTTTATAATGTCCCCTTTGCGTACGCGGCTGACGCATTTAATCCTCCTTTTGTTGTCTACTTGTGTGGTTTCTTTTATTAAAACAGTCCCAATTGCATGGGGTTTAAGTGGATAATCGTCAGAGGAGGTGCAATTATTTCTGCCTTCAATAGTTTCTTCTTTAACACAACTACAGTCGGAAATGAAGCCCCTTTCTTTTGAAGCATCAGAAATGAGTCTGCTTTTATTTTAAAATCGAAATGCCCAGTCCAGCAGAATTGTCAACTGAGACAGAACAGTACTGTACCTAAATTCACACTGCTACACCAACTCAGGCATATTATTCCTCAAAGTGCAGGTTAAACTACAGCATCCCTATACTGTATGTTTAATATCTGCAAATGTGGCATATTTATTAAACTAGTAATAGGCTAGGCCTAGTATTAGTGAACAATGTTATGGCAATAAATTATTTGTGGGACAAAAATAACACTTTCCATGGCTGACTGAGAATGAGATACAGAAAACTGAAAATGAAATATCAGAGGTTGAGTAGTAACTTCTGTTTTAAAAATACTAACAATTAATAGGCTAATTAATATAAAAAAAAATTGCATGCCATAATAAATCATGGCATAGGCCTAATGGCATTTAGCCTAGCATCATTTCCACCCCTTTTTTGTACCAAGTGGGATAGACAAATCAACCAAATATCAACTTGCCCGCTGGGCAGGAGTAGGCCTATCTGAATTTGTGTCATTTTTAAGAACAGCGAAACAGCGGGGTATTCTACAGTTAGGCCTAACATTACTTCAAAATCAACTAGCCTGCCAGGAAGGAGCACAGTATTTGTGGTTGTTTAGAAGTTTGCCCGTGAAATTGTATTATTTTGCTGAAAACCTTGCAAATACAAGTAGGCCTAGGTCTGCTTGGACTTTTTAGCAATGAACTTTAAACTTAAGCCTAGTGTAGTAGGCCTAGTAGGCCTACTAAGTACTAATGTTAGAATATGGTTAGCCTAAGCTGGCTCTGTCGTTAGACTGTAGCCTAGGCTAGGCCTAGGTACCACTACCCTATTCACATTTAGGCCTAGGGCCTATACAGAAAGAAGTTAGATTACAGCAACGTTAGCCTAACGTCTACTGTAACTCAGAAAATAACAATGATTAAAAGCATAGACTATCTTTTTTTATTCAAAGTTGTTCAAACGAAAAAATAGTCAACATAAAAGTATCATACTTCTCCCCGGCTGAAAACGGTTTCTACAGCATTGATACCCTCGGTAACGTTAGCCTACAACAAATTCTAAGCGTACAGCCTGGACGTAGCCTCCTATGTACTTCTTCTTTCGCGCGGCCGCGCCGATGTCATGTCATGTGTATTAATAAGACAATTAAGGTTTGTAGTTTTTCAGCGTACGAATACGGTATCTTTTAGATGTTTGTTGTGCCGTGGGAAAATTTTGTTTGGGTGATTGTTGATATGATCAGGGAGGTGGCCCTCACATGTAGAAAAAAAACATCTTTCATACACAAGCAATGCAGAAGATATTTTCAGCTCAGAAAAATCTTGAGGACGCTTGGAACTTTGTAAGGCGTTGTAATTTCGTCCTCACGATTATTACATAACCTAACAGAACAATATTACCGGCTAAGAAAGCCAAGTTCTTTGCCCAAACTAACACCACCACCACCACACACACACACACAAAATCAAAGAGCCCAGAGTTACTAATGAACTTAACAAAGTTGACTTTGAAATTATGAACAGATTTGGAGCTAACTACCCACTCAGGCAAACCATTCCACTCATTAACAACTCTTTGCGAAGAGCTAAAATGCCGAATATATATCCGTGAGAACTCTTTAGTCAACTTCAAATTGTTATCACGAGTCACATGAGGATTAGCTGAAACATGCAAGAAATAACAGAAAGTCAAAGCATCACTACCAAATAGGGACTTAAAAACCTTAACCATATCGCCACCTACTCTTCTCAACTCAAGCGTGGTCAAACCAAGAATTCCCAGCTAGATTCATAAGACAGTTTCCTTACCTCGGGAATAAGTTTAGTGGCTCTTCGCTAAACCTGCTCCAAAATAAACTTATCCTTCTCATAAAAGGGACTCCAAGCCTGAATAACATACTCAAGGTGATGCCTGACTACAACCTCTCTACCAAGAAAACAACAATTTCTTCTAATCAAATCAAGCATCCTATTTTCCCTTGCAGCTGCTAAAGCACACTGTTTAGAAGGCTTTAAGATTGCTAGTAAAGACAACACCTAGATCCCTTATTTCTTGGTCAACACAACCACGATTTGAAGCATTTACGCAGTAATCAAAAGCCAAATTCTTGTGACCAAAATGAACTTTAACTTTGCATTTATCAAAATTGAATGACATCTGCATTGCGGGACCAAGAAACTTACTAATCCAGATCAGTTTGCAAAAATGAAGAATCCCTAGGCTAGCATTACCAACAATCCTGTACAGCTTAGTGTCACCAGCAAATTTACAAATCCTGGAGCCAATGGAAACTTCAATATGATCATTAATGAAGATTAAGAAAAGAAGCGGACCCAATACAGAACCCTGAGGAACACCTCTTGTAACCTTCCATAGGGATACTTCACCATTAACAACAGCTCTTTGTGACCTGTCAACTAACCAAAAATATATCCAACTGGCACACTTTTTCTCAAGTATTCTTGTTTTCACCATGAGCCTGCCTAACGGAACCTTATCAAATGCCTTTTGGAAATCTAAATAGATAAGATCTACATTATAACCAGAATCAACTCGTGTAGTAACATCATCAAGAAACTCCAATAAATTAGAAACACAAGACTTCTTAGGTAAGAACCCATGCTGGGACAAATTCAACACACAATTGACCAGTGAATGATCTAGTACAACATCCTTAACAATGGACTCCATGACCTTGCACACAATACTAGTAAGACTCACTGGCCTATCATTACAAGGCAAACTGTGGTCACCCTTTTTAAAAATAAGAATGACATTAGCAATTCTCCAATCACTAGGAACAACACCAACATCAAAGCACTTTAATAATACTATAAGACAGCAGGATGTATACCATCTAGACCGGGTGCTTTATTTGAATTTAAACCCTTCAATTTCTTAGACACAACATCAACTAAAAAATCAACATTTTAATGGATACTGGAGAATGCACACTAAGATAATCCACAACATCATCAGCAGGGGACTCCTTAGCAAAAACAGACACAAAGTAGTCATTCAACACCTCAGCCATATCCTTACCACTATTGACTGACTGTCAAAACTTGTGATAAAGATATTTAAAAGATACTCAGAACATACCACTGTTGAGCGACCATACTGAAACGACTTGGGAATAATCTTAACTTCTTTGGACAAACGTTTTTAAGAAAGCACTTTAGTATCTTTTATCAATCCCTTTGTGAAGTTTTCATAATTCTTATACCTAGCAAGCTCTGCAGGGCACCCACTGTGTTTATAACAACGAAACAACTTCTTCTTTTTTTAAACAGCCTGCAAAACCCCCTGAGATATCCACACTGGCCGATTTTGCCTACATACATTCTTTATTGGTCAAACCTATTAACACCTTCCAAAACAATAGTTCGGAAAACATCCCAAGCTTTAGAAGGATCTAAGTCACGAAGTAACAATAGTTCGGAAAACATCCCAAGCTTTAGAAGGATCTAAGTCACGGAGTAAAGAAGTCCAATCGAATGACAAATTATCCTGAAGTGCAGCAAAGTCAGCATTCTTATAATCCAAAACCATTTTATTAGCTGGAGAAGCCTTTGTGAAACAATACAGATCAAAACTAATGAGGTCATGATCACTACACCCTACCTTACCGCTACTAAGCACATTTCAAACCATACTTTCTTCACTACTAAAAATTAAATAAAGACAATTACTACCACGCGTTGGAAGCAACACATGCTGGGAGAAAAAAACAGTCAGATACAGCTTCCAGAAAATCTTTACCGCGTGGACCACTAGCACAAAGATTCCAATCAATGTCTGGAAAATCAAAGTCCCCAAAAACAATAACCCTCCTGGGAGCAACTTTCCAGAAGCAGTCAAGCAATTTCTGATTGTTTTCAAGACTATAATTTGGTGATCTTTACAAAACACCAACAACCGCTGAACTACCAACATCGCCATCAACAAGAAGCTCACACAATAGGCAATTTGAAAAACCCAAAGAAAACTGAGCAGTCCTATCTATACAATTAAAACTGTCTTTTACAAACAATAAAACACCACCTCTTCTACCATTGAGAGTATTTAATCTGTCTTGCCTGAAAAACTGAGTAACCTGGAATATGTATCTCTGGATCACTAATTTCACTATAAATTCAACTCTCAATAACCAATTATATCAGGTCTATTAATTGAAACTTCAGCCAGAAGCTCATCACGTTTATTCGTGATGCTACGAACAACTTGATTCCACCACAAGAGAAACAATCCCTATCCACAGAAACATGCCTCAGGTGGGTTTAAACTCTCACCCCTGTGACTAGTTTAAAGGACTTAGATCCTCCTAGCAAGAAGACAAGCACCTTTCCTAGTTACATGCAAACCATCTCTCATAAACCAATCAACCTGTAATTACATACCTGTAATATTTTGAGGAAGCTATTTTTCAGTGGGTAAATAAATGGGTTTTACTGGGGGTGCTATGTGTGGCAGCATAGAGAGGGGTACCGTATAAAGTCTTCACGAATCATTAAAATATCCCAATATTTAATCCATTGGTCACGTGGAATGCGTTTCCTCACGATAATACAAAGTCTTCATGATATTACATACCTGTGATATTTTGAGAAAGCTATTTTTCAGTGGGTTAATGGGGGGATACTGGGGGGTTTATGTATTATATCAGCATAGAGAGAGGTATAGATTCTTTAAGAATCATTGGGAAAATCCCGATTTTTTAATCCATTGGTCACTTGCAAATGTAATGCGTTTTATCACAATATTACAACGTCCTCATGATATTACATAACCTGTAATAATTTGAGGAAGCTATTTTTTAGTGAGTTAATGGGGGCTACTGGGTCTTATATGTGTGTCAGCATAGAGAAGGGGTATTGAGTCTTTCAGAATCATGAAATAAAATTCGATTTTGTAATCCATCTGCCCATAGGTCACGTGGAATGCGTTTCCTCACGATATTACAACGTCCTCATTACGTACATGTAATATTTTGACCAAAGCTATTATTAGTGCTTTAATGGGGGCTACTGGGGGATTTATGTGTGTCAACATAGAGAGAGTCTATACGAATCATTAAACAAAAATCCCCGATTGTTTAATCTATTGGTCACGTAGAATGCGCTTCCTCACAATATTACAACATCCTCACAATATTACATACCTGTAATATTTTGAGGAAGCTCTTGTTCAGTGGGTTAATGGTTCAAAGTTGCTTTAATTTTCAAGAAGTTCTCTTCAATTTTCAGAGAAATTTCCTTCAATTTTCCAGAAATTACCTAAGTTTTATGAAATTTGCTGTAATTTCCCTGCAATTTTGTTCATTTTCTATAACTTTCCTTCATTTTCGTGAAATTTGCTTTAATTTTCGTGCAATTTTCTTCATTTCCAAAAAATTTGCTTCACTCAGGCTGAATTTTCGAGAAGATGATTGTCTTTAATTTCGTGAAATATGCTGCAAAAATTGGTATGCAATTTTCTTCATTTTGGGAAAGTTTCTTCATTTGTTCATTTCTCTTCAATTTTCAGGACATTTTCGTAAAATTTCCTACATATTCATGAAATTTGCTTCAATTTTCGTGCAATTTCGTTCATTTTCTGGATTTTATCTTAAATTTCTTCAATTATCGTAAAATTCATTTCGCAAACATTCCTTCATTTTCTTGTTGTCACATGATTCCAGCAAATTCAAAAAGCCTGAAAAATAAATATTGTTCAACTGTCATTTTGGCACTCAGGTTCGGCCCTGATGGTTGCACGAAAATCCCCGAAAGTTCTGCAAATTTTCGTGTACAGTATATTATGATGAAAAATTCTCAAATTATTTCTTTAGCTGTTTAGTCCCGTTTTTAGTGCATTACTTCAATAATATGAAACTGGGACCTTGGAGCAATTTTTGGAATGAGGGGGCTGATAAAGTAAATGGTAAAAATATAAGGCGCCATCACATTCATATAAAACCATTTGCACTAACTACCAAACATAGTGTTTTAGAAAGGGCCACCTCTAGAGGAGGGGATAGGGCAAGAACTCCCAAAAAATTCCAGTCACAATTGGAAAAATTGGACTGGTAAATTCATTTTCCATCCTTGCCGTTGCTGCTAATTGGAAAATCTCCTTCAATTTTAAACAATTTTTTTAATAAGCGGGCAAATTTCTTCCTTTTCGGGAAGTTTCCTAACTTCATTTAAATTATTTTTGCAAAATTTTCTTCGATCTTAGCGAAATTTCGTTCATCATTTTCGGGACATTTTAGTAAACTGTCAATTTCCGGATAATTTCATTCATTTTTGGAAAATTTCGTTCATATTTAAAAAAATTTCATCCACTTTCAGGAAATTTTCTTCGTTTATAGCCAATTTTCTTTGATTTCGTGAAAATTTTTGTCAATTTTTCAGGACTTAAGTTTGACAAATTTGACCAAATTTTTAATAATTATTAACCATCTTTTCCTTTATTTTTAGACATATTTTTTTGATTCTGTGAAACTTTTGTCATTTTTGGGACATTTGTTGACAAATTTCAGTGAATTTTCGTTCATTTTGGGCCCTTTCTTTGGGCCTAACATTTCGGTGAACTGTTGTTTGGCAATTTTATTCCATCAGAAATTGTTGTAAATTGTCGGGCAATTTGTTGACAAAATTATCCAAAATTTCAAATAATTTTCCCAATTCATCATGTTCCTTCAATTTGACCAATTGTTTCAACTTTATGTTAATGATTTCCCAATTTGAATTTGAAATCCTCTCAGGCCAATGTCATTATATTTCTTTAATTTTTACACAGCAAAAAAGTGAAGGGGTGAAAGCATTTAAAGTTCCTCCAGAAAATGAATCCACTGTCCATAGAGCTTCTGCTCCTGGATATCAGAAAGATATCGTCCTCCTCCCCACCCCTTCAGAAAAAAAAAAAAAAAAGGTATGTATGTGTGTGGGGCTGAATGGAAGTCTGAAACTTTAAACGCTCCAGATTAAACAATTAAATGCAACATCTGTTCTGGAAAGATTAGTTCAGAGGTCAAGCAAAATATTTAAATTTCAAGTTTGGTATCATTTGTGTAGAAACGACTAAATTCAGACTAGTTGTGATGTCCCAGCCTCAGATTCCGCAATCTTTATGTATTCTATCATATTTTGTCCTGCAATTTTGTGGCTTAAAAACCATCAATGGATGTCAGGAAAGTAGTCAAACAGAATATAGTAAAAGTAATTATAATTTACAACCTAAAGAAAGTTCAAGGAAGAATAATTCAAATAGTAAAAAAGTTAACTTCAGAACACCAGTTAGCTATTTACACACCCAAACCCTAACCCATATGAAGAGGAAAAGAAGTTAACCCTAGCAAAATTCTGCCAAAAATAGGCACAACAATAGGGTGGGTAAACACGGCGTTTAATTTTCCTAAGCAAAAATCAAGATTTGAAGGGCATTGGTGAGCAATGACACTGCGGTATGTTCGTTTTGGGGCTCCAAAGCACCCAATTCTTCAAATGCCACCAGTTGCACCACTATGGCCAGGGATGTCCATATCAGACAAGCTACAAATACCAGATTGATAATTATTGACAGATGGCTTCAGATGTGTAACCAGCCTATCGGGATGCCGAGGGAAAGAACAAAACAAGATAAGGTCACCACTCCAGAATCTGTACCTTTTAGCATACTTTTTTAGGAGGGGAGGGGGAGGGGGGGGGGGTGGGGTCAGTGGTGCAGCTAAAGGAGGGGGAATTGAGGTCGGGTAATATGATAACACTTGTTCACTTATTACTAGTGGACACCAGCCCCTGCTCTGGCTCTGCTGCCCCTGGATATAGGAAAATGAAAATATGTATAGTGACACTCATACTTCATGTGAATCCGTTATGTTAAAATGCAATGACCAATAATCATGTCCAGGGTTAATGCCAGTATTGAACTATTCATTATTTTTGTGGTTGGGGAGGGGTAGCTCCCCAACAATGTGGCTCCCTGACAATAAAAACCCAAGGAGGGGCTTACTTATATTGACTGTCTGATTGGCAGGGGGGAGGGGCTGGAGCCCTTCTATCCCTCTGTTTGTGCCACCCATGATCATAACTTGTTAGCGGGGTGAGGAGCAAAGTTTGCTAAATAGCATAACCCAAGTTTCAGATGAAATAGGGAAATATAAATTTAACAGGAGGGAAGGAAATAATCAATAAACTTGTGATAAACATTTTTAAAAGATACTCAGAACATACTATATATTTAAAGATTGAAATATATTTCAAAAGATAAGTTTTGAGGAACTGCATAGTTTCTCACTTTCCATTTCATGTAGGAAATAATGTGGAAAAAAGCAACAACATTTTGGAGGCTTATTTGAAAAATGTTCATCTTGGAATAACAGTATTTTCTAAATAACAACTTGGTGATTAAACAAGTCAAAGCTTCATATCAAAGAAATTATTTCTGGGGGTGATACAAAATATGAGAAGCTGGAGCAGACCCAAATCAATGAACTTGTCAAAACTTGACCAGGTGACAGTATGCTGATACAGGGGGGCCAAGACCGATGTAATAATTTGTTTGAATAATTACAACACATAAGGCCTATTTGAAAACCATTGCTTTAAAAAATATCGGGGCCTTGGCCCCTGCCCCCTCACCAGTGTCCCAGTGTCAGGACCTTGGGTGACCTTTGGTAAAGAGAAGCTTATTACCTTCTCCAATTTGGAATTGTTTAAGAGCTCCCAGTCAAAAAGTGATGGCCTATTTTCTTTTCCTAATTTATGCAAACTTTGAAATACCAGAGGTCTCATTTTAATACTAGTGTCGTTGAAAAATGAAAGGTTATCATTATGTGCAAGAAAAGCAAAATTCAAGAGACTCAAAAATTATACACCCTAACATTTACGTCTAGTGCTCCTTTCAAGAAGCCCAGTTTGCACAAGAAACTGTTTTACAACAGCTTCTAGATGTGCATTAAAACTGCATTACAAGTATAAATAGTTCATCTTTACAATTAAAATATTGTCCACAAAGACAGAAAGAAATGTTTAACAAAGTGCTGTATGTGGCTTTTGAAAAGGGCAGTAAATCCTGAGCTGAGCAGTCTTTACTAACAATTATTTGAAAATAACATCTTTAATGTTTATGTTTAAAGCTGATCAAACTTATAAAGTTATGTACTTTATTTGATGAATTTTAATGTAATTCTTTAACTTGATCTACTAGTTTTCAGTCATCAAAAGTGATGAGATTGCTTTTACCTGTTGAATGTTGTTTTAAGCATGGTAAATTGGTAACTATAGTATTAAAAAATAATATTAATTCTTCATGAAAAAATTGTGACAGATATTTTTTAAAAGCCTGAAAATGAAAAGAAATACAGAAAGCTAACTTTGATCTAATTTGGGAATTCTTGTTATTGTCAATATTCTAATTGATTTTATACAATTTAACCAATGTTGCCTAGCCTTTCCTCATCTATCGAGACCCGTAAAATGCAAGATTGAGATTCCTTCGGAATACTGTTTTAATCATCAAGGGCTTCAAACTCTTTCAACTTTGCATCCCATGTCCATTCCTGTATTTGTTTCTTATGGTCCTCCAAAAACTTAACAGTCCTTTCAACTTCCTCATCCGTAATATCATCAAACGAAACATCGGTTTTCCCATAATCCATTACTTCCTTTGCACCTACGATTTGATATTCTCTTGTTTTATAATTCACTTCCAGTTCAAACGGGATCCAAGAATCTTCCTCTGTCACTTTAAGTCCCCTGGAGTTTTTCTTTGTCTTTGCCATGGCCTCTAACAATGGTGGCATCTTGACATAGTTTGGTACCTGCTTGAAGTCATCTGGTTTCGGTACAAAGTGACAAAAACTGGCTTCTTTGTTTTTGCGTATTATTTTCCACTCTTTTTTATGTGTGGATGGAATCTTGATTTCAAGCCCATCTTGACTATACCCTGCAAAGAATAAGAGGTGAATTATAATAAGTACAAATTGAAATATATGTTAGTTTCAGTGGCAACGCTACGGAAAGGGAGAGGCAAGATTTTTTAAAAAAATTCAAAAATCACTCACCAAACTTGGCTCTTGGTTAAACTGTTAGTGCTTAAAAATTTTAAGAATTTTAAGGATTTTAAATCTCAAGTGCTACAAGAGAGACATGAGGATCTCTGAAGAATATTGGAAAATTATATCATTTTACAGTTATCCTCTAAGAAAATATCAAATGTTTTGTAGACTTTTTAAGGAAACTAGTCTTTAATTCTTTGTCTTAAGTATCTCTGAAAAACTGTAACATTTTATGTCTATTAATAACTGTGGTGTAGCCGTTATCACACAGTGGTGTAGCTACAGACCACAAGGCCCTGGGTTCAAGCCTGGGTTGGGTAGACACGCCAATGCACCACAACTGGTTATTAATGGCCGTGGACATTGACTTGGTTGTTGATGTTATGTCTGTCCAAACATCGTACCTATGTTCTCGTTCGGGTCGTATTAAGCGTTTCGTGATAGCATTGTTACTATCATAACCGAATACGCAGGCGGTGGCCCCGTCATTGTAATTGTGTGTTCACTCGTCGTCGTCATTAACATTTTATAAGGAAATTCTAACCTTCCATAAGGATATCTGAAGAAGCTTTAACTTTTTCTGAAAAATTCTGAAGAAACTTTAACATTTTCTGAGGAATTATCAAAAAACTTTAACATTTTTGGAAAATCTCAGGACAAATCTGTGGACGACCAGACAGACGGACAGCCGGACGGACGTAATCGCCATTACATAGGTTTGCATAATGCTTTGCATGCGAACCAAAAATCAAAATATGGCAACAAAATCTTTGGGGTCTGGTCTGATCTTTTAACTGAGTGTCAGTTTGCAGTCGAAAAAATGAACATTGCAATTTCTCATCTTTGAAAAATAATTTTTTAGTCATGTTCTATTGCAGAGACACATCCTAGCAAAGTAAACAACATGGAAAACTGGAAAGGAAAATTTATTAGGAAACTTGCATTGATATTCTAATGCCAAAAATGTACATGAACATTGTGTCTTTTAATTCTAGTCTACTTTCTTCCCAAATAATAATGGTAAAATTTTAGTATAGCAGTACAGCAAATTGCTAAACTGTGCTTCATGTAATACAAGTTCATGCCGTTACTGTTTGTTTGTTTAATGAGGGCTTAACGGCACTATGACAGCAAGGGTCAAATTGTGCCTGAGAGGTTAGATCATTCCAGAGGTAGAAAGAAAAGAAAATAGGAGTACGGGGGCTAATAGCCAGGAAGTTATGATTGAAAGACAAAGTGCAGGAGTGCCTAAAAAAAAGGGAGGGGTATAAATGTAGGTGTGGGGGTTGGGGGGAGAGGAGGACTAAATATTGTTGTAGAGGGAGGCATCATGAGAAGGAAGGAAATAATTCTACCGGAGGGTTTTTCTGGAAGAGCTCAGCTATGGAGTTGTGAGGGGTGAGGGAAGCTCTGGGGAGGTTGTACAGGGGGCAGGCAAGGAGGACGTGGTGGACTGTGAGGGGCAATGGCAATTGTTGCAGAGTGGTGGGGGGAGCCAGTAAGGAGGCAATTGTTGCAGAGTGGTGGGGGAGCCAGTAAGGAGGCGGGAGTGGGTGAGGTGGGTGTGACCTATTCTAAGGCAGGTAATGTGGATGTTGTCAAAACGGGAGAGATTGTGGATGGTGAGTTTAGTTAGAATGGTGGGCTGGATGTCGTGGAGTTTGTAATCAATTTGGGAGTCCCATGAGGTTTTGCCAGCAGTCACGAACAAGGGAAGCGATAAGTGGTTTGATGTCAGAAAGGGTTTTGGGAAAGAGGTAGGGGGAGGTTGAGGGAAAGCATAGTGGCTGAATCAGCTCTGTCATTGCCAGGGATGCCAACATGGTTGGGTATCCAGAAACAAAAAATACTTTTCCTGCAGAGAAAGGGGGGAGGGGGGTAAAAAGGAGTTTACGGAGGTGGGATGTGGGGTTTTTCCACTTAAGATTTAGCAAAGAAGTAAGGCCAGACTTGGAGTCTGAGAAGATTGCAAAGTGGCTGAGCGGGGAGTACTCAATATAATTGAGGGCGAGTAGGACGGCCTTGGCCTCGCCGAGAAGATGGGACAAGTAGTTGGGAAGCCTGCTACTAAAGGTGATGTCTTAGATGACAGCAGCAGCAGCTGTCTTGTCACCTTCCTTGCAGCCATCATTATAGAGGTGTAGTTTGAGAGTTGGTCTTTTATTTGGTTGTGGGGGTTGATGAAGAGGTTAGCATGGGTTTTGGTTTTGTGAAGAGGTTTTGATAACTTTATAAATTTGATTTAAATAATTGTTAACTGAAAATATTTGTGTTAAATTTGTGTGTTAAAAATTAAATCATAGTCTTAGAATAACCAGAACCAAAAGGTTTTGTGGTTCCGCTGTTTTTTTTCTTTCATGCTCATTCATTTTGTATTAACTGTTATGTCATTGCATATCATAAAATATTTGACATGACATGAATCGATCTTAAGATATTGTGTTTACAAGCTCTTTTCAGCAAAATCATATTAAGCCCCGCCCACAATGTATGTTAATGAAATTCAATGTTTTTATCAAATGAACACATACAAACTAGTTAACATCACAATTCTACAAATTATGAAACAAAACAGACAGGTGATTCTTAAAATTTACCCCGCTAAGCGTAGCGGGGATATTTACGAGAGTTATACTTACCTTCCATGCTATAATTATGCAATCTGGTCACACGACCTGATTCTAACGCACTTCTAACCGACCCTAAAAAACGCAGTAACCAGCCAAGCCCTGACCTCCATAATACCTCTGTACCACCTCACTCAACATTCCACCGAGGCCTGAACGAGAGGGGAGGCGGGAGGGATGCATGGAAGGTAAGTATAACTCTTGTAAATATCCCCGCTACGCTTAGCGGGGTAAATTTACTTCAAGTGATACCTTACCTTCCATGCTATAATTATGCAATCAGATTGCAACCAAGGAAAGGAAGGAAGGGAGTTCAGACCGAAGCACACATTTTTTTTTTTTTTTTAAGGCTGGTACTGCACTCGCACTTAGTCGGAAACCCCTGTAAGGGACTAAATTCCTTCTCCTCGTAAGGACGAAAGACCTTTGAATAGGAAGTATTAGAAATAGCAACCCACTACAAGTTATGGCAAGGAAACAGAGAACACCCTGCGGAGAATAACTGACTGTCCTCCGTCGTGTCAGAAAACGTAGCGAGCGACGGAAGGAAAATAGGTTCTGGTAAAAACTCGACCGTCTGATTCTTTGCTAAGAAGGCCGGGTCGGGCACGAGACTAACGCCCCGATTCAAAGCGAATATGACCTCTTTGAGGGAAAGCGCGTGAAGAGCCCTCCGCCCAGCCGAGGCTGCGGAGAGTAAAAACACAGTTTTGATCGTCAGTTCCTTGAGAGGACAATCCGGCAGAGGCTCAAACGGAGCCCGTGCCAAAGTCTCGAGGACCACCTGCATATCCAAAGGGGGAGCAAGGTTCGAACTGAAGGCTGTTGCAAGAACATACCCTTAATCAACCGTTCCAGAGGCTGCGCGCCGGTGACAGTCGAGCCGTCTAGGAAGCCCCGTGGATAGCCGCTATGGCCGTTCTGAACCCTTGACTGTATTGATGGACTTATTCAGATTAAACTGGACCAACAAAAAGTCCGCACGTCACCAAGAGGAGCCGTATGCGGAGAAACCGATCTATCCCGCACCAGTCTCTGAACATTCCGAGTCTGAAAGCATACATGCCCAAAGTGGAAGATCTCGGCTACAGGCGCCACTTGGGCAGCCGCCTCGAAAGACCTTGCGACACAAGGGATTCGCGGATAGAGGCCACACAGTCAAATGGAGCGCTCTTGGATTGTGGTGCAGTTCGCCGGAACCGGTATGGAGACTTACTCGTCCGTGACCGGAAGTTCGTATACGGAAAACCTGCAACAAGATTGAGCAGCTGAGGGAACCACAGGTGGCTGGGCCAATTGGGAGCCACCAGAAGAAACATGGAACACTGATCGACACCACCTTGTTCAGTACTCACGCACGAGCAACGCTGGAAGGCGAGCCACGGCGGGTCCACCTGATCGTGAACGCGTCTACCGCCCAGACTCTCGAGTCGGGTGTGAGAGCGCAAAAAATTGGTAGCTTGTGGTTGTCCACGGACGCGAACAGATCCACGTCCGGAGACCGAAGGTTAACCAGATCGCTTCAGCCACCCGCTGGAGAAGAGCCCACTCTGTGGGGCTCCCGGAGGCGGGACAACAGATCCGCAATCGTGTTCTCCGTGCCTGGCAGGTGGACCGCCTGGAGCGTGACCTTGTTCAACATGCACCAAGACAGAAGGGACTTGGCTAAGATCCAAAGGCTCCTGGATCTTGTGCCTCCCTGTCTGTTGATAAACGCCACTACCGTGGTGTTGTCCGTGCGTATGAGAACAGTTTTGTTCGGACCTGAGGTAGGAAGTGAACAAGAGCCTGGCGCATCGCCTCTAGTTCCAACAGATTGATGTGCCGATCGCACTAAGCGCCCGCCCAAAATCCCGCGACCTGGGACCACGCTTAAATGCGCTCCCACGTCGTCAAAGACGATCGCCGGTCACCACCGACATCGAGGGTCTGACGGGCGGAAAGACCGCCCCTGTGACAGGTGAGAGTGGACCACCACCACCAAATGTGGGGACCACCGCCGCGACGGAGAACGAGGACGCTGAGGTCTCTCCTGGATGGTACGAAATGACTCAGTAGATGAAATTGTAGAACCCGCATGTAAAACCTGCACATGGGGACCACATCTACGAGGCTGGCTGGCTAGGTACCCCAAGAATACCAGCCAGGCTCTCGCCGGCGAGGCCGGTAACGAGAAGGACGCCGGCTCCCGCCCTCACAGCAAGGATCCGTTCCTCCGCCGGCCGAATCACGACCGCGAGGAAAATCCAGGACCGCCCCAGAAAAGTGGGAGTCTGAGACGGAACAAGGTTGGACTTGGCCAGGTTGATCACCCACCCTAAGTCCTGTGCCACCCGTATGACCACGTTAGGTGTCTCGCGACGGTGGCTGCATCTACCGCAACGATCAGCCAGTCATCAAGGTACATAAAGATTCGGATGCCTTGCCTTCGTAAGAAGGCCGCTAGAACCTCGTAATCTGGGTGAAGACCCTGGGGCAGTCGAAGCCCGAAGGGCAACGCCTGAACGTACGTCATTCCCTCGAATTGGAACGCCAGAAAACGCCTGTGTTCCTCGAACATCGGCACATGGAGATATGCGTCCGCGAGGTCGACAGAGGTGGCCCACAGGCCCCTCGTCAACTGAGGGAGGATGGAGCGAAGAGTCTCCATCTTGAACTTCAACGGTCGGATGAACCTGTTGAGTGGCCTGAGATTGATTATCGGGCGCCACTTGTTCCCCTTCTTGGGGGCCAGGAAAAACGTGGACATTACGAGGTTCCTTACGACATTACGAGGTTTACGGCGTTCTTCGCCAGCAACTCCCTGATTTCTGACCTTAACAACTCGGTGTGGTCGCCCAGACGAGGCGTGGGAGTGGGTCGAAAGATCCCTCCCTGAGGCGGGGGAGACGTGAACTTTAGACGGTGACCCTGCCGAATGGTTCGGAGCACCCACTTGTAGGTGGTGATACTCTCCCAGGCCTCTGAAAATTCCTCAGACGCCCGACTGAAGCCCGCCAACGGGGTCGGGGTGGGTCAAAAACGCCGGCCCCTGGCCTTCCCCTTCCCTTGGGAAGAGGTACCGCTCTCGCTCAGCGGGAAGGAGCGTCGACTGGTCCCCGCCTGCCCCTCTGCTGGTCCACGGTGACCAGCAGTGACCTGAGGACGGCCGAGAGTCCAAGAAGAGGGAGAATATTCTCGCGTCTCCCGGACCGCCTTAGTGGAGGCTCGGGCAAGTTGGTCGACTGTCGCGGCCGAGCAAATCCGAGTCCAGTTAACAGAGGCAGGGTATGTGGGCGATCGCCGGCCGGAAGATGCCTGCGCAAGACCGAGTCTAAGCCTTCTGTTACCCATACGGCAAGGGCCTGGTACTTATAACCCCGTCGTATGGCCCAGTCGACAGCTAATAGGGAAGCTTCCCTCCGCTGGACCGCAGGATCCAGAAATTTTGGAGCCTTGTCCAAGCCAGACACAGCTGCTGTGCCGCTTGCCGGTTGGCGGAGGAGTGGCCACACTGCCTCCGGGATTCCGGGAGGCCGTATGACTCCCCGAAAACGTGAGGCCGGACCTGTGTGGCCCGATCAACGTCCTGATTGAAGGCCGCCCAGTCCCTATCCGGGACCCTAGCCCAATGTCTAATCCTGTAAATCAGGGAGGCATTAATGGGGAAATTTTAGCCGGTGGCGAGCATCCCTTGGGCTGAGCTTAGCAGTCACGTTGAGACTGCGGGCCCGCCTCGACTAGGGGAGCCTCTATGACCTCCAGTTTAATTTCCCGTGCCAGGAAATCCAAGAGCTGGCGACCCTCTCCCCTTGTAAAAGGGGGTCCACCGGGGGGGGGCGGAAAGAGGACCTCGTCCGATATCCGGTAGGATACGGAGGCCATATCCGGTGCAAACGGCATCGTAAGATCGGCACTGGGGACGACTGGAACCGGGGCAGCAGGAGGAGTCCCCTGTACCGGGAGGTTCTTCCCGCGCCGTATCCGAGACGTCCAGAAAATCGACTTCCTCTCCCGGGGGGTAGATGTCAAGGGCATCCTCCTCCAAGACCTCAGGGTCAGGGGGGTGCCAAGCCACGGCAGTGGCAGCTGCCGGGGGGTGAGGAGCAGGAGACGATAGCCTCCGCTCCAGAGCCTGTGACACAAAGTTTCAAGTGTTTTCTTGAGTGTGTCCTGAAAAGCGGGATCCTTGAAGGGGTGGCCCCGACTTTTCTGCCGCTTCCTATGTCTCCTCCTATGCTCAGGGGAGGATGAGGAAGAGGATGAGGGAGAGGACCTGTGACATCGACTCTGCCTCTCCTTGTGTGCACTGTCCCGATCCCTGTCCCTCCTCCGGGGTCTGCCTCGCTCTTCGGGAGACCCTAACGGGAAAACGGCAGGGGAGGGCTCAGACACAGTGTTAGGCACCACTGGAGTACGTGTTAGCGTACGCCTGCTCAGTTGAGGGGGCCCTTCAAGAGGTACCCCGCTGAGAGTGGGCGGCGGTCGCGCCTCCCGGACGGGAGGTGGGTGCACTTTAAGCCTGGGTGGCGGCGGCGGCGGGGGGGAAGACGAAGAGGGCCTATCGGACCGCCGCTTCTCCACTTTCTCCGCCGCTCTTGAAAATACCGGTCGCGGTGGAGTCTGTGCTCCGACCACGCCGCTAGATCCCAATCGCTGCAAAGAGTACAGGGATTTGACTCGCAGCATAATCTGCACGCATAACACGTGAGATGGATGTCACCGGAGCGTAATTTAAAGAAGCGTTTGCACGCTACACATCGCGGGACGTCCTGGGTGTGTAAAACATCGACACTCGGGGACCTGTCCTCCATGTCCATGATACTGGTGAAAATAAATACGGAACTTATAACGTTCAACGTAGACAGTCTTAAATGCGTTCACACGAGCCGTGGAACTGCGTAGCTAATGGCTACGGAACCAAGAAGAAAAATAGCTGCCAATGCTATACTTCTTGTCAAGAATGTCACCTGTCACCTGACCACGTAGCTTGTAGCTAGTGGGCGTATCACCTGATTAAACTGTACGATGTACGTTAACCCGTTAAATACGGATCCGTGTAAACACAGGCCGGGGAACCGTATGGAACCGTCCACCCCGTAACAACGGGCCGCGGAACCGTATGGAACCGTCCAATGGAACCGTCCGCCCCGGAACAACGGGCCGCGGAACCGTATGGATCACGGAACCGTCCAATGGAACCGTCCGCCCCGTAACAACGGGCCACGGAACCGTATGGACCCCGGAACCGTATGGAACGCACAATGCCTGCAAATAGGGCTGCGGAACCGTCAGGGACCGTCCAACGGAACCGTATGGAACCGTGTTTATGGAACCGTCTCTATGGAACCAGCCCCCGGAACCGCACTATGCCCGCAAATAGAGCTGCGGAACCGTCTGGGACCGTCCAACGGAACCTTATCGACCCGTCAATAGGATCTTACTACAACTTAGGCGACGCGATAGCGCCCTAAGAGGTTATCTCTCTCTCTTACGTTACGCTCTAGGCGCAACGCCTCTAAGAGCGTAACCTTCTCAGTAAATTTCTTTTATATCTGAAAAGAGAAGAACATATATCCATGCGTACATACACAAATACAGCAAAGTAAGTATGATCTTACGGACACGCTAAAGAGAGACGAGGCATAGCAGTCTAAACAGAACATCAAAACTTTCTTAAACAGAAAAAAAATTTCACTAAAAACAATTTTTTAAGAGAAGAACGTATGTCCATGCGTACAAACCTAAATACGGCAAAGTAACTATGATCTTACGGACACGCTAAAGAGAGACGAGGCATAGCAGTCTAAACAGAACATCAAAACTTTCTTAAACAGAAAAAAAATTCACTGAAAACAATTTCCTAAGAGAAGAACGTATGTCCATGCGTACAAACCTAAATACGGCAAAGTAACTATGATCTTACGGACACGCTAAAGAGAGACGAGGCATAGCATTCTAAACAGAACAACAACACTTGCTTTAACAGAAAAAAAATTTAAACGAAAAAATTTTCTATCTGAAAAACTTTAGAAACCCGAGAAAACGCATCCAACGTAATGACTTTACAAGCGCCGGGGTAGCGTGGGAAACACCAACCACTGTGTACTTGAGGTCTGTGACGATAAAAAGGAAAGATTAGTTTCCCTGTAATTAGGACGTCGGAGAGACCCACCCACGGTCTCTCCAACACCCCAATTTCAATCCTGAAAATTAAATATTTTTTCTCAAATCTGTGTAAGAAAAACAAAAATATTCATATGCTGTTAACGTGAAAACGAAAATAAGCTCTCTTGTAACAACTGTAGCTCCTTGGAGTTGTTACAGGGCGACCCCTCGAACACCCAACGGTGACTACGACCCAATGCGCATGCGCCAAAATCGAAAAAGGAAATTGGCCTAATGCATACGAGAAGGTGTACTGAAATATCCTAACGTGCTAAACACTATACATAGTATAACGCTAGGGTCACCTCGAGGCGGGTGGGGCTAAGGGAGAAAAAGACTAAATCCCGGGGCGAGAGGTCCCCTAGACAGGCACAACTGGTGCTCTAGGACCTAAAACACCCACCACGAGAGTAGGACGCTCTCAAACTAGCCACTCGCTTTGTACGAATGGAGACAAAACCCGCTATCCTATGTAGGCTACACGGGTAAAGTCGTAGGTCGGCTGAAGAAATCTCGACCCATGGCTACCTCACCCTTATCTCGGAAGACCTGAAAAGGCGAGCCAGATGAGAACGGGCAGCGTAAAAACCCTCCAGGTAGAAGCTGCCGAAGAGAAAAGAGTTAGAAAGGTTAATTATTAATAAAATAAAAATGACCAGTTTTCAGCGATGTTAGTGGCAACAACGCGCTGAAAAAGAGTGAGGTGGTACAGAGGTATTATGGAGGTCAGGGCTTGGCTGGCTACTGCGTTTTTTAGGGTCGGTTAGAAGTGCGTTAGAATCAGGTCGTGTGACAGATTGCATAATTATAGCATGGAAGGTAAGGTATAACTAGAAGTAAATATGAGCAATTCAAGATATTTACATTAAGCCCCACCTACTCATTAATATGCATGACATCACCACCAAAAAATAGGGCACTTCTACAGACCATGGGCTATCTGTGTACCACACATGAGATGAATCCAGTTTGTCCTGTTTGAGATATCATGTTTACAAGGTGTTTTTAGCAAAACCACATTAAGCCCTGCCTACTATGCATATCAATAAATTTCAATATTCTTTTACAATAAATACATACACACTAGCTAACAACATAACTATACTAAATATGAAAAAAATCAGACATGTGATTGTCAAAGTAAGAGCATTGCAAGGTGTTTTATATTCAGCCCCGCTTACTCATTAATATGCATGGTATCACCACCAAAAACAATAGGGCACATCTATAGACCATGAGCTATCTGTGTACCAAATATGACATGAATCCAGCTTATACTGTTGTTGAAATACCATGCTTACAAGCTCTTTTCAACAAAATCATGTTAAGCCCCGCCCACTTTGCATATAATTGAAATTCAATATTTTGTACACTAGCTAACAACATAATTACACTAAATATGAAACACAGCAGACATGCGGTGGTAAAAGTAGGAGCATTTCAAGATATTTACATTGAGCATATGACATGAATTCGGCGTATTGTTCTTGAGATACCGTGCTTACGAGCTTGCCGTCACAGACACACATACATACTTACATACACACATACATACACACATACAGACACAAACACACACACATACAAACATACACACGCATATGATTGCATAGATTCCTTATGCTATTAGCATCGGAACCAAACAATTAATGAAAAATAATAATATAGTAATAAACTTACTTCATTAAACAGCAATTTACAGCTATACTAGGATTTTTCCAAAATAATCAATACCATTACTGTAACTACATGGATAACATCATAACATTTTGCTTTGGGGTATATTAAGATCTAAAAACATTGTCATGTCACTCTCCTCCTGCATCTTGACAGACAACTGAAAGCATTTGATCTGGGAAGTGGTTTACCTGTTGATACATTGATCATAAATTTTATTTTTAAAACTGCATACAAGACATGGATATTAAACATATTTTACAACAATGTAACAAATGCTGTCGTCGCTGCATGTCCATATACTGTATCTATTAATTAATTCCTTATCAGTGATTTCATGCATTGACTACAATCATGGACAAAAGTATTTGACCCTTTTGCTTCACAATTCATGCCCCAAGAATGAAACGGAATAGAAGGCGAAAACCATAACCAAAAGGTTTTGTGGTTCCAAACTCTGATACTTTCTTTCATATGCTGATTGATTTGCAAGTGTTTTGATTTGTATTTAACTGTCATGTAATTGCACATCATGAAATATTTGTTTCATAATAATTATTTATAAGCCATGCCCACCATGCAAATCAATAATAGAAAAAATATAACCTGTTGACAACATTAGCATGTGCACAATAATAAACAACATTACCATATCAAATATGATGCAACAGTTGCTCATTTATCCTATATTAAGAATTTTTCAGTAAGCCACACCTACTCATTTACAATCATATTACTGCCACAAAAGTTGAGCATATATACAGACCATAACCCAGTTGTGTAACACTGTACATGAGTCTGATGTACCATTCAGGAGATATGGTGTTTATTGTTTACAATTACTTTTGAACACATTAAGCCATGGCCGCCATGAGTATTAATAACACTTGTTGACAACATAAACATGTACACAATAACGGATACTAACTGATGATATTATCATGGCCAGTATGACGCAAAATGGACATACAGTTGCTCATATTCATTACTTTTTCAAAATTTTAACATTGAGCCCTCCACAATCTTTAATATGCATGATATCAAAAACAAAAAGATGGCACACATCTATGGACCATGGGCTATCTGTGCACCACATATGACCTGAATCCCATGCATAGTTCTTGGGATACAATGCTTACAAGCTCTCTTCAACAAAATCATATTAAGCCCCACGGCCCCCACCCACAACATATATTAATGAAATTCAACATTTTCATAACATGAACATGTACACACTAGCTACATTATAATTATACCAAATATGAAACAACAGTCATGCAGTTTCAAGATTGTTGCATTAGGCATGCCTATTAATTAATATGTAAGACAGCACCACCAGAAACAATAGGGCATATCTGCATCCCATGGACCATCTGTGTACCATATATGATATGAATCCAGTTAATCGTTCTTGAGATATCGTGTTTACAAGCTTTCCAGCAAAATCATATCAAGCCCTGCCAAAACGTATACTAATAAAATTCAACGTTTTTATACCATGAAAATGTACATACTAGCTAATATCATACCTACATCAAATCAAAACAAATCAGACATGAGGTTGTTAAAATATGAGCATTTCAAGAATTTTACATTAAGTCCTAACTACTCATTAATGTGCATGACACCACCATCATAAACAATAGGGCACATCTACCATGGGCTATCTGTGTACCACATATGACATGAATCCAGTATTTCGTTCTTGAGATAACACGTCGTTTATGAGCTGGGAGTCACAAACATATACCCAGCCATACACACATATGCACGCCATCATGACCACATACTGTACAGTAGGTTCCTGATGCTATTGCATTGGAACCAAAGAGTCAAGACTTTTGTCCATTATTGTAGTCCAGAACACGACTTTAACTCTCTGACTTAAATAGTACAGTCAACTGTACCTCCCTTCAACATAAACTTTTCCATTTTTCCTTCCCAAACTCAAGCATTAGAATAATGTTTTCCTACCTTTCCATGTTGGTATGCCCCATGCCTCTCCAAAGTCCAAGTTCTGTCAAAGCAGAAAGACAAAATATATTTATTATTATTTAAAATCTTTCTAAATGTTAATTTTTCAGTTTGTTCTGTGGTAAATACAGTGTAAATACAAGAAGCTAAATATATAATGTTGGTTTATAGCTGTCTCTTTAACTTGTATTTGAAGAGCATAGGCAGGATTTGAGGGGGGCGGGGGTGGGTGGGGGGGCAAAGGGGGAACTTCCCCCTCCCACACACACACTCTTTTTTCCAAATTTGTACCTTTTGAATGGTGATTTTTACATCTTAGCATGATTTTGTGATTTTCAAGTGTCCAAATATTTAAATTTTCCCTTTAAAAAATAGCATAAAAAAAGTGAAACACAATTCAAAAGTGAAGGAGAGCTGGCAGTTCAGGTTTCAGGCTGCTTTTTATGTTTCAATCTGTGAGTGGTGATAAGTGTCTTCTTCTTCTTCTTCTTCCTCAGATAAAGTAGTCCTCTAATTGCAGTACTATTAATTGTACATGTGAACTAAATGGGTTCTCATGTGAGGCATTAGTGTGTAGTTTATATTACATGGCACAAATATCAAAAAGGAAACCTAAGGCTGAAGCTGGATATCTGGTACAATACTACAACCTTCTTGAAGCATTCAAGTGATGAGCTGAGTATCAAATGATCAGGCAAGTCATTCCATAGCCTGATGGTGTTTTGGAAAAAATGGTCAAACTTGTTCATGTTGCCCAAAATTCCAACTTTCATGCTGTATTATAAAGCTCAATTGGGGAAAAGTATCAAACCTATAATGGTGTAGCACTCTGTGATGTAAGTTTCACAGTGAATGTAAACCCTGCTTTGTACTCCCGATCTCCACTTCGAGTTTTGTTTGGGCAAATGTCAAAAGACATTATTTCTCTATTTGCAGCATGCTATAGTATTTTCAAATGTTACTCTGTACATTG
This sequence comes from Chiridota heheva, assembly GCA_020152595.1. Taxonomy (NCBI): domain Eukaryota; kingdom Metazoa; phylum Echinodermata; class Holothuroidea; order Apodida; family Chiridotidae; genus Chiridota; species Chiridota heheva. The sequence goes on from JAIGNY010000832.1 coordinate 1,665,594, forward strand.
TGGTTTATTTTACTTTTTTTCATTTAACCATTTATTTTCAAATTATACAATAGCAAAACACGTACAGGGTCACAATACAAAAGCACTTACATTATTTCAGAAACAACATACAATTCTGACCTTCTAGCCAGTAGAAAAAGTATAATTGGAAAAGAATATCTTGAGAAAGAAATTAAATGGCAATCTAGGCCTGGTACAAATATTCATGCCCAAGCAGCCCAACGGACTTGGCCCATCAAGTTCTCAGTGTTTTTATAAGTGATCGTACTGTATGCAGTTTGTCAAAACACATCCAAAATGTAATGTGACAATAGCCAGTCAGGAACCAGGAAAGTTAATACAGTGTCTACGGTAACATTCAATGGCAGGTGCTAAATCATACATCTCTGCGAGTTATGTGAAATTAATTAATTAACAATGTCAGACTATTAAAAGTTCCTGAGTTTCTACAAAACTTCCAGTTTTGTTCAAATTAAGCCTTTCTTCATTTGGCCATTTTCATCGAACAAGTTTCTAACAGATTGGTGTAGGTTTTTAGTTAAAATACCTGTTTTAAGGTAAAATGGCGTTGTACGTATATTTATCTTAAATTTGAGATAAATCTCTGTTATCAAAATACTGCATGTTTTTTTTAGAATGTAAAAGTGAGCTTGGATATTTGTTAATAACCTCTACAAGACCACAGTAGCTGTGGATGGTGTCAATTCTTTTAGAATATTGGAATCATTTGACAAGTAAAATTGATCAAGGGGAACCAGTTGATGTTCTTTATTTGGATATAAGTAAAGCGTTTGATACGGTGCCACATAAAAGACTTACTTTGAAGCTACAAGCTTATGGTATAGAAGGAAATATCTTGGGAGTGGATTAAGGAATGGTTAAATAACCATCAGCAAAGAGTTGTACTTCAAAGAGTAGAGTCAAGTTGGCAGTGTTAACCAGTTCAGTAGTGCAAGGATCAGTGCTCGAACCTCTTTGTTTTATTGTGTATATGGACGACTTGAAAATCGGCCTTTTATCTTTCACTAGTAAATTTGCTGACGATACAAAAATTGTGCATATAATTAAATCATTGGAAGACAGAGAAAGTTTACAACAAGACATTTATAAGTTAACCTTGTGGACTAATAAATGGAAAATGAAATTCAATGAAAAGATATGTTCAGTTCTTCACTTTGGGTATGGAAATCCAAACTGGACTTGCATGATAAATGACAAATTATTATCATCAAAGAAAAAGACCTAGGAGTTTACATTTGCACATCACTTAAGTAGCAGGCATTGTGTAGAGGTAGCTAAAAAAAGCCAACAAAGTTATGGGAATAATTAAAAGGAATTTCCAGTACAGAAACAGGAAAATCATGATTACTTTATATAATTCCCTTGTAAATTCAATTGTGCACTATGGAGTTCAGGTAAGCCTGAACAAAATATATAGCTTTGATTGAAGGGAGTACAAAGAAGAATGACTAAAATGGTACCAGAGTTATGCAACCATGCTTATGAAGAAAGACTTGGGGCTCTAAATCTACAAACACTACAACAACAATATATACGCCAAGACCAAATTACAATGTTTAATATTTTTTCGGGGGGCACTTGACATGGATCCGGATAATTTTATTACAGTGGAATCGACAGGAAGAACGAGGGGTGATTCACAGAAAGAAGATTAAGCCACGTCTGGCTAGATTGGAATGTTTTAGGAATTCTTTTTTTGTAAGGATATGGAAGCCATGGAATAATTTACCAGAAGAAGCCGTGCGGGCACCAACTTTACTGGCATTCAAGAAAAAATTGGCAAAGGCGGGATCTTCAAGGGCAGCAGCCTTCTATCCCTAGTACAGTCATATATGGGTATGACTGTCACGGTAGCACAGTAAAATTCAAAACAGAAGCAAATCTCTACAACGTATTTGCAGTATTGCACTGAAGGGGATAACAATGTTTCAAACTTTAAATGTGCTCTGGAAAGCTCGTCAGTCAAATTTTATGTGAAGAAAAATAATCCAGCAAATGCTTTGATAAAATGAACTGTAAAAATAGTTTTGAAGACAGGGATGGGCTTCAAACATCATAAGCATAATTTTTTAGCAAAACAAAAGGTAACCAAAACTAACCAATTAATTTCGATTTCATAAAGATCTTCAAACTGAGATTTTCCTAAGTTTTAACACAGGTGTTTGAAACAGCACATCAAGGTTTGTAGTAGGATGGTGATACCAAATTTCATGCACTTAAAGACTTATTCTGTTTGGTTTAAGAAAATGTGCCAAAAGTATTATTTCCCAAGTTCACACAGAAAAGAGAAATTCCTCCTCTCTCAACCAGTGATTAATTCTTTAAATTTCTTATTTACATTAAGTAGTTTTCATCCTGGAAATAATAAAGTTTCACTCACCCTGCCCATGCAGCAAGTGAACCCTACATGTAATTTGTTCGTCTAATAATAACCATATGTAAAACACACCAGGTGTACCAGTAAAAAGTAAGGGCGCTCCATCACCAACAAAAGTGGATTTAATATTGAAAACATACCACTCATAAAACACAAAATGGAAAGGAAAATATTTGAATCTCTAAAATTTGAGACATATATTCAAATAGAATGTTAGATTTTGGTAATTAAATTTTTGAAGTTGGTAAAGTAATGGGATGCACGAAATTGAGGATGGCGCGAAATTGGGGATGGCGCGAAATTGGGGATGGCGCGAAATTGGGGATGGCGCGAAATTGGGGATAACGCGAAATTGGGGATGGCGCGAAATTGGGGATGGCGCGAATTGGGTAAGGCGCGAAATTGGGGATGGCGCGAAATTGGGGATGGCGCGAAATTGGGGATGGCGAAATTGGGGATGGCGCGAAATTGGGGATGGCGCGAAATTGGGGATGGCGCGAAATTGGGGATGGCGCGAAATTGGGGATGGCGCGAAATTGACGATGGCGCGAAATTGGGGATGGCGCGAAATTGGGGATGGCGCGAAATTGGGGATAACGCGAAATTGGGGATAACGCGAAATTGGGGATAACGCGAAATTGGGGATGGCGCGAATGGGGATGGCGCGAAATTGGGGATGGCGCGAAATTGGGGATGGCGCGAAATTGGGGATGGCGCGAAATTGGGGATGGCGCGAAATTGGGAATGGTGCAAAATTGGGGATGGCGCGAAATTAGGTTAATTTACTATACCCTTGTACGGCCAGCCACTAATCAAATGCGGATGGCATCAGTACAATGGTACAGAATGGGGATTACTATGGGCCTAGGCCTATTTTGACATTTATTTTAAAACTTTAATAATCTTTAAAGGCCAGTTATCGTCTCTATAACGCCAAGGTAAATAATTTCAATTCATGTGTCATGATTGGTCGAAACGCAATTGTACAATGCACTTACAATGATGGGTCAATGAGTATCATTTTCGAATAAATGCACTTGTCAATTGTGTGCCTCACCCCTACACCCCCGGACAAGGTGAGTCATTGCATCAAAGTGGGTGGACAAAACATGTACATTGACGCACCCCTCAGTCACTTAGGTGACTGACAATTTATTGTGAAATGACTCACCCCAAATCAAACACCTCTGTACAAAGTCAAAGGGTCTGAAATATATTGACCCACCCCAGTCACTCTTGTGACTGGCAATTTGCTACAATGAAGCGCATGTGAGTCACTATTTCATATGCCAATGACTCACCTTTAACTGACATTGCCGGGGGTAGTAGGGTGAGTCATACAGCAAAATGCATACGCAAAATGTTAGGCCTATGCTGCCACACATTTTGATCACAATAGGATGGCCTGTAGAGTGTAGGCCTAATAATCTTTATAATTGTACTAGGGGGCCTACAGTAGGCCTATGTAATTTTAGCAATAGATTAAAAGTAACGTGAATATGATAAATCGAGTGTTCCAACCTCACGAGAACAGTCAATCTTCACTTTAGTGATTCTAAAATAAGACGGATTTACTGGATCAAAGTATTGAAATTTTGCTCTGGTAACCACTCTTCCTACACCAAAATTTGGCAATTGATTAAGAATTTCAAACAAATTCTTTCCCGTTCTCCAAGCGTATATTGGTTTTCCAGCCATTTCAACAACGTTCAAAAAACACAGATAAGTAGAACTTGAGAACTGGACGAATTGCTGAGATTATTTGGAATTCTTATACTTGTTCGCCTTGCAATGCATGTGGCAAGTTGTGCCTGGTCGATGTCTTAGTTACTCTTCATACGTCAGTCTCTTTGTATGTGCACACGTCTGTACAACTGCAACAATGGAAGTTGAGTGCAGTGGGTATGATCGTCAAAATTGATATCTTAATTTATAAAATATTTAAAATAAATTTGAATAAATATGGAATATAGCACATTTATCGATAGAATTACTTTAAAAAAAATTTTTAAAGCACATGATTTTAATTTTAGTAGCAAATCTTTAAAGCTATTTTAAATTTGTTAACATTTTATTTCAGGATGAGCCTGGATGCCTTTTTGCTCGATATAGCATGCCATTAAAATTTTGTGCGATGAGGTTGTATCTTGCATTAAAGTATATTTTTTAGATAAAACATTTTGGTTCTTACATCTAAGCATTTACTATACCTTTATTTTGTTAAAAAATTCATCAAATTAATATTTAAGTTCAATGAGAACATTTTAAAATTTGATTATCCTTGTTTGATTTTGATCCTTGTAAAGTTGTAGGGCCTACGCAAAGGTTGCTCAGTGATTTTCCACTTCTGAAAAATGGTAGGCCTACGAGAAAGTCACAAACCTTATAATTGTGGCCTGTTTTGAACTACATAATGTGTTTAATTTTGGTTCTGGAAATTAGATTCAATATGTATCTTTTCTTGTGAGTGGAAGGTTTGCTTGTTCCCACATAAGTTCCTACCTGGCGACTTTAAACTAGGTCCTAAGGCTAGGCCTAGTTCCGCGATTAATCTGTGTAAAGTATATCTCAGAAATCCAGGTGGGATGTGGCCCAATATATAATACAGGTTTGCTTCAAAGGTATGGAAAAAGTGGCATTGACTAGTTAGTTTACTATTTTTCAGGCGGCGCGCTTCCACTGTTTCATGATGGAAATTATAGAAAAGGGAACAACCTACTTCCGCGATTGTGATTCCACTAATGCTATGCAGTGTTTAACAACAAACATGTGAGCCAGTACAAAAGTTTCTTTGTATGAAAAATTAAGATTTGAAGGCATTTTTACATGCGAGAAATGAGCCAGTGAGTGGTGATGGCTGTAACATTAGATGTTAAGAACTTTCCGAGAAGGCATGTGCTGATAAATTGGGGCTGGTAGCTAAGCCAAATAATAAAGAATCAGAGCAGGATATAGAGAGGTCAAAGGAATTTAATTGGTACTGGATGGTGGGATGGTAATCATACCTTGCCCCGAAGCCCTTACTTTCGGATGGGAAGCTTCGCGGCTAGTTTTCCTGTCTACAACTTTACCAATTCATCGGAATGTGCAACATCTTTGATCAACAATCTTGTAACTTTCTTCAAGTTTTGTTTTCATTTGCCTGCCTCATTCAGGAACTTGGGCAAAGCATCACACTCCTCCTTTCCAGATAGTTGATGTGCTTTTTGATAAATATTTATTTTGCAGCAAATGGCGCATGTGACTTAACTGCATGCGCAGGAAGATGATTAATCATCTTCCCCAATAGGGCATAGAGATTTTAGCAGATGATCTTCTGCATCAACTTGAATTTCAATATCTAAAAAATTGTCATGTTTAACTTTTAGCGTTTTATGTGGTATGAAAAATGTCGGAAACTCAAAGCTTCGCCTTAATTCTGTCTTCCTGGTTTGGGGTCATCATTAAGCCAGTTGGGTACAGGGTGGGGTGAGGGTCATCATCATATAGCTGTCCATGCTTGAAATGATTGCTGCAGACTCTGGTGTTTGCAGTAACGGTGAAGTTTGTTCTTTTCAAAAGCTTCGTCCAAGTTGCATAGTGCTTTGGATTTGTAGAACTTTATTCCATAAAGAACATTTGGCATTGTTTTTAATCTGTGAATGAAAGACAGAAAAAAGAACAATTAAGTTTACTTAACAAACCATTGTCATTTTAGAATCTTAATTGGGTCAGTAAATGAAATGTATCAGTGTTGAGCTAGGGCCCTACAGGCCGGAGGCAAGTGGTGGTATAACGACCTCACACTGAAGAGTGGATGTTTTCTTTTACAGCCCCCTTAGTGCCTGGGCCAGGCAACTGTCTCCCCTGCCCCCCTTACTTACGCCACTGAAATGTGAACAGTATGGCAACAAAAAATTATTATAGTACTAAAGAGTACTATAATACTCTTTGTAGCCACTAAACCATGTCAACTCCCATCCATACCTAGGTGTTGAAATTGATAATAAACTCAGATGGGATAAACATATACATAACATAACCAAGAAAGCTAACTCTGTACCTGGCCTATTAAAACGTAACCTCTCAAAGTGTCCCACCGACGTTAAATCCACTGCTTATTAAGCTCTAGTCAGGCCAGTACTTGGGTACGCATCAGCAGTCTGGGACCCCCATCACCAGTGTGATGTGGATAAACTTGAATCTATTCAAAGGAGAGCAGCCAGGTTCTGTATGGCAGACTACTCTTATAAATCTAGTGTAAAAAACATGCTTCATAAATTAGATTGGCCCCTGCTAAAAACAAGAAGATACAACACTCGGCTACATAGGCTATATAAAATTAATAACAATCTTGTCGCCATCAATAAAGATGAACTTATCCCCACCGTCAGAGCTAATACAAGAAATAATCATGACCTTAATTTTCAGGTTCCCTATGCTAAAAAGAATGTATATAAACACTCTTTCTTCCCTCACACACTAAAGGATTGGAATGCTTTACTGTCAGACATTGTACATGCACCAAGTCTCAACTGTTTCAAAGCTAAACTTACTAACACTTGTATTGCTAACTAGTTGTTTTTTTCACTCATACTTTTTACGCTCGGTTGGCGTTCATGTCCTCTTGAGGGATTTTTGCCGACTTACCTGATTCAGATTCAGAGTTGTAAATGAGTCACTCGTCTTGTGACTTGAGTTTTTTTTTTTTTTTTTCCTCTGACCAATTTGATGACAATATTAAAGTCATGACTCAATTCACTGTGTTATTTTATTGGAGGAATTTTTTTTATCAAGGGCTTAATTCGTTGACACTTGAAATTAGTCAATGGAGTAATGACTCCTTACAACTCTGTGGTACTACCATTGTAATGACAAAAAGTCTCTAGCTGCATGGGCTGGATTAGCCATCTGAAAGTATTGGAGTGGTGAAATCAGTGGCTGCCTGGCAAGGGGCAGGGGCCTCCCTCCTCAACACACACACAGCTGGAGGTTTCAAGGGAGCGCCATGATCCTGAAAGGGCGCCAAACTACAAAAAGGACTTCCTTTGATTTCATAATAAATTTCATTTCAAACGTTTTCCATCATGTAAATGCCATTTTAGGCCATTCAAAACTAGGGGCCTTCATCCCCTGGACCAGAGCTCCGCCATGGTTTCATCTCTTGACCAGACTTTTTCACATGAGCATGTGTTGTCTATTTATGTTAAAGCTAGGGGGGCTTCATCCCCTGGACCCCCACCAGAGCTTCACTATGGTTTCAACTCTTGACCAGACTCCTTTACATGAGCATGTGTTGTCTATTTAAATTAAAACTAGGGCTAAGGGCTTCATCTCCTGGACCCCTACCAGAGCTCCACCATGGTTTCAACTCTTGAATAGACTCCTTCACATGAGCATGTGTTGTCTATTTATGTTAAAACTAGGGGGCTTCATTTCCTGGACCCCTACCAGAGCTCCACCATGGTTTCAACTCTTGACCAGACTCCTTCACATGAGCATGTGTTGTCTATTTATGTTAAAACTAGGGCTAGGGGGCTTCATCCCCTGGAGCCCTACCAAAGCTCCACCATGGTTTCAACTCTTGACCAGACTCCTTCACATGAGCATGTGTTGTCTATTTATGTTAAAACTAAGGCTAGGGGGCTTCATCCCCTGGACCCCTACCAAAGCTCCACTATGGTTTCAACTCTTGACCAGATTCCTTCACATGAGCATGTGTTGTTTATTTATGTTAAAACTAGGACTAGGGGGCTTCATCCCTTGGACCCTTACTAAAGCTCTATCATAATTTCAACTCTTGACCAGACTCCTACACATAAGCATGTGTTGTCTATTTATGTTAAAACTAGGGCTAGGGGCTTCATCCCCTGGACCCTTACTAAAGCCCTGTCATAATTTCAACTCTTGACCAGACTCCTACACATGAGCATGTGTTGTCTATTTATGTTAAAACTAGGGCTAGGGGGCTTTATCCCCTGGACCCCTACCAGAGCTCCACCATGGTGTCAACTCTTGACCAGATTCCTTCACATGAGCATGTGTTGTCTATTTATGTTAAAACTAAGGGGCTTCATTCCCTGGACCCATACCAGAGCTCCACCATGGTTACAACTCTTGACCAGACTCCTTCACATAAGCATGTGTTGTCTATTTATGTTAAAACTATGGGGCTTCATTTCCTGGACCCCTATTAGAGCTCCACCATGGTGTCAACTCTTGACCAGATTCCTTCACATGAGCATGTGTTGTCTATTTATGTTAAAACTATGGGGCTTCATTTCCTGGACCCCTATTAGAGCTCCACCATGGTGTCAACTCTTGACCAGACTCCTACACATGAGCATGTGTTGTCTATTTATGGTAAAACTAGGGCTAGGGGGCTTCATCCCCTGGACCCCTACCAAAGCTCTATCATGGTTTCAACTCTTGACCAGACTCCTTCACATGAGCATGTATTGTCTATTTATGTTAAAACTAAGGGGCTTCATTTCCTGGACCCCTACCAGAGCTCCACCATGGTTTCAATTCTTGACCAGACTCCTTTACAGGAGCATGTGTTGTCTATTCATGGTAAAACTAGGGCTAGGGTGCTTCATCCCCTGGAGCCCTACCAAAGCTCTATCATGGTTTCAACTCTTGACCAGACTCCTTCACATGAGCATGTGTTGTCTATTTATGTTAAAACTAAGGGGCTTTATTCCCTGGACCCCTACCAGAGCTCCACCATGGTTTTAATTCTTGACCAGACTCCTTTACAGGAGCATGTGTTGTCTATTTATGGTAAAACTAGGACTAAGAAGCTTCATCCCCTGGAGCCCTACCAAAGCTCTACCATGGTTTCAACTCTTGACCAGACTCCTTCACATGAACATTTAATGTCTATTTATCCTAAAACTATGGGGCTTTATCCCCTGGACCCTTACCAGAGCTCCACCATGGTTTCAACTCTATGGTAACAAGGGACTTTCTATTGATGGAAGGGGGAGGGTGAGAGGGGGGTGCATATTCAAAATTGCCAACAAAGTTACTGGCAAAAATAATTATAAATTGGGACTTAGCCTCCCACATTTTCATGTTCAACTCCTTCAATGTTTTGCATGTAGTGCCCCTCTTATTATTCATTGTTTATCAAGCTGTCTGCCATTGCAGTATTTATGAAGAGGTATCATAAATAATATTTTAATCAAGTATACATAACATTTTTTTCTTGCAGACAGTGCAGGACAGCCTACTTATCAATGCTTTCCTCTTTAAATGAGCTCAAAGTTCTCTACAAGAGTAACAACTTTGTTGTCGTTGACAAGTCGTATGATATCAAAATAAACAGTGATGATCCAGCAGATCAGGTGACCGTAGCAACTCAACTGGTTGCCTTACACCCTGAGCTCGTTGATGTAACAGTGCCACACTCTTTTCGGTTAGTACATTTTGTTCTGAACTAGAATGAAAGAACATGATGAATAACTCGTGCTATACATTTTCAGTCTATTGTGCTCAACCCCAACAGAGTTTTAATAACTTACTGATGGAAACAATATTTTCAAACTCCAAATAAATCCTCTGCTTGGTACATGATTTGGCCTTGGAGTAACTCTATCTACAAAACCTGGCCCTTCAAAATGAGTTCTGTTGTTTGTTTACAGATGAAATGTATTATGATTACTGATAAAATCACTTAAGTTGTCTCCTTAATTGCTTCTAGCAGAGTCTAAAAGTCATACCTGTACTATTGAATTAAGAAGAAACCAAGAGATTTCTAATTTTTGTACATCTGGTATATTATTCATCTCCCAGTCAGCATTTCTTCATAAAATCAAAAAAAAACATTGAACAGGTAAGTTCTCGTTTAATCTTTCCATTAAATGGAGTTAAAGTTTGTCATTACAAAGTTTCCAAGATTCTTCTAAAAAAATCAAAAGTGGCTGGTATCAGGAGTTCAGAGACCCTGGTAAGAAATTTAAATAGACTATTGTCCATGTGCCTTACATTATCTGGTAATTTGAAATAAGTAGATTCGGAGTGGAAGAATTTACAGGATAAAGAAAATGTTCAAACCTAACGCAAAATGCCCAAAATTTTGACTGCTCACGAGAATAAAGTCAGATTTTTTTAATTTTTTTTTGTTAATGACACACTTAAAAAAGAAATTATTTTTATGAATGCAGTTAAAAGGCTTACATGCATATTAATCATTTATTAACAAGAATTGTAGAGCACTGTGTTTAAAATGTATTTATCTTACGTTTCTGAATTGTTGCTGATCAAAGTTTGAACATAGTTGATAGTGATACAGGGCCCAGATTGAGGGTATCTTCATGAGCTTAGACGATGGTAACCGAGCTCAGTGTGGTTGGCGTTAATAATTCTTTGTCAAAAAACCAACTTGTCCCCCTAAAGTAATATGCTGTTCATTTAAAGGAGACAGAAAGTCAAATATTCTAGTGTGATATTTAATAGAGAATTAAAAAATAAACCAACTATCAAAAACCCTATCATAAAATCTTATTCCATTCTCAAGTTATCCAAGTTTAAAGTTGTAACATGGATGCTGCCATTTTGTCTAATTTTTGTGTTAAAATCATGCCAATGATGACATAATTTGCCCTATGAGCGAGCATACAATGTATTTCTTTAGAATTCTCTTCAAAATTTTCTTTCCAAAATGCTTTGACATGAAGTTTCAAGGGAGTGAATCATTATAATCATATACAAATACAAATTCAGAGACCCATGCATGCAACGGAAAAATTATTTTTTAGAAGTTACAAAAAATTTGAAATTGATGATAAGGAAATACATTACCATTCTAATCTGTACTAGGTGTATGACATCATTTTTAGAGGGCTTCTCCCATGTTAGTTTTATATTGACAGAATTAATGTTTAAATAAATTAGAAAATATATGCTAAATTGTTTTGCAGGATGTGAATTTGTGAAATGTCTTCAGATAATTATTATATCTATTATATGAATTGAGGAAAAAACTTTAGTCTCCTTTAAGCTTTAAAAGCAATGTAATTACATCCAAATAATAATAATGATAATAATACATATATATATCGCAAAAATCTGCAAGCATTCTAATGCACTTTAAAATAAGATAAACTAAACAAAGGCAATACGAAAAAAGGACATTTTTAAGTTAAGACTTAAACAAACTAAGATTGTTAACTGAACGAATAGAGGCAGGCAGTCTATTCCAAAGGGCTGGATCGGCATAGATAAAAGCCACGGTCACCCAATGTTTTACACTTAGTTCTGGGGACAAAAAGAAAGGGAGAATCATTAGAGCGTAACGAATACCTATTGCTGTGAATGGAGTAAAATGTGATCAGACTTTATGTAGGAATTCAAAAACAAAAACAAGAAGTTTAAACTTAATAGGAAATTCAACTGGAATCCAGTGAAAAGAACTAAGAAGGACTTTTGAGGGGGCATTGTAGCAATTAAACAACTAAATTGGCAGCATTATTCTGGATATGTTAGATTTTTTGATGAGATAATTTGGAATATTGTGAAATAAACTGTTACAGTAATCTAAATGGCTATGAATGAATGCATGAACTAACATATGCATGGCTGTCTGGGACATATGTTTCCTGATTTTTTTTATTATATAAGTAGTAATTCCCAGTCTTGCAAATTTTCTTGATATGTTCTTCCATTTTCATATGTTCATCAGAAATAATTCCTAAATTCTGAACTTGCTTAGAATGGTAACGTTAACAGAACCAATTTTGATAGAATTGATATTTATTTTAGAAAATCTTGAGGGAGTGCCAAGGATAATTAATTCAGTTTTAGAGTCATTAAGTTTTAATTTATGTGCCACCATCCAATTACGAATATCAGCAACATCAATTTTCTACTTGAGAAATGGCAAGTAATTCATTGGTCTTGTCACCGGGTTTAAAAACATGAATTAGTAGTGTATCATCTGCATAAGAGAAACCTGAGACAAGATGGTTTTAGATAACAGAAAAAAGTGAGCTGGTGTAGAAAGTAAAGCACAGGGGTCTAAGGCACAACCCTGAGGCACACCATGGTTAAGATTAACAGCACTTGGATGAACGCCCTCAAAAGAAACAAATTGGGACCTAGAGCTTAAATAACTTTAAAACCATTTGAGAGCAGTGCTTCTTAAGCCATAATCAAATTCTAAATTTTTTATCAAAATAGAATGATCAACGGTGTCGAAGGTTGCACTCTTGTCTAAAAGCACCATTAGAGCAACTTTATCTTCGTCAAGAGATTGCATTATATCAGAGTGAATTTTCAATAAGGCAGTTTCAGTGGAATTATGTTTCCTATATTCAGACTGAAAGTTAGGAAGGGGACAATGTGCATCACAGTGATTCAAGATTTGTGTAAGAACACCCTTTAACAAGTTTAGAAATAAATTGTAGATTGTTAACAGGTCTCAAATTACCTAAAGTCAGTGGCTCTTCCATGAGCCAACAAATTCTCCTGTGGATAAACTTAGATTAAGAAGTTTAGTCATTCCTGGTAACAAAGTAGGGCAAAACAAATTAACAAGCTTGGTAGGTAAAGGATCTAATTCACACGTGGCTGTAGAGCTAGAACGAATCAGAGTATCAATATCAGAACTTAAAATTTCCTGAAACTTTGTGAAGAGTTGATTACAATATGAATTATAAAAGTATGATGTGAAGGTAGCCTGGACAGGAACATTTTCTAAATCATTTCTGATCTTTACGACTTTTGAAGAAAAGAATTGCGCTATTTCATTGGTGGTATTAGCTTTGTTCATGATTGATGTAGTTTGTTTACCAGGTTGATTATGTAGTGATTTAACTACACCAAATAGCTTTTTGGGATTATTGTCACAATCTGATACAAGCTTATTGTAGTATGCACTGGAAGAAGTTGTCCCTAGCCTCAATGAAGTTTTACCTGTTAATGTCAGTCTTCTTCCTTCGCCAGATCTGTTCAGTGTCTTCTAATAGACTTTAGTGACTTCAGATCATCGTTGAACCCCAGGAAGATGTCTAATAATCGCAAAGAAGCATGTTTGCCTCAAAATTGTCAAATTAAAAAGAATATTAAAAATTCTCTTGTTTTCAATAGCATGTAAAGCATTTTTTTCACTAGTTTTACTGTCTGCCCCCACCTTCAAAAGTTTGTCTTTCTTTCCTATCAGTGTGTAGTATTTTCTTTTTGTCAATTTAAAACAGATTTGTGCATCGTCTGGATTTTTCTACCTCAGGGGTCCTGTGTATTGCTCTCAACAAGCAAGCTGCCAGTGCTGCATCCAAAGAATTTGCGAAGAGAAGAGTTAATAAAGAATATTTAGCTCTTGTAAGTTTTAGCAAAAGATCTATTAAATGTTATCCAGAAGGAACTTTGAAGATTGAAATTATAATGTTGATCATTAAACATTTTTAGCATTATAAAAATTAAGTTAAAATATTTAGGGGGCATGAGGAACCTCGAATTATTTTTTGTTTGCTTTTTACATGGGGGGTGGAAGGGGGGAGGGGGGCAACTTTTCTTTAACCATTACAAATTGACTAATGAAGTAAGGGTTTTTTTGTGTACTTTTGCAACACTTAAGTTTACCTCTCCTTGAAAATCACCATTTGTTTTTTTCATTAAACTTGAAGCTCTGGCACAATATGACCTTTGTTTTTATGAACCAACAATCTTTTCTCTTGCAGGTTAGAGGTCATGTCAAAGCCAGTCATGTGACAATCAAAAAGGCAATATATGCTAATCCAGATGAGGGCTTTACTCATATGATGTGCGTGGAGAACGGAGATGCTCCACAGGGTACTAAACCACTATTGTCCCACACGGAACTTACAGTTTTACAGCGAGGGACCTATGATGGTGATCCTGCTACCAAGGTCTCTCTTGTACCGCATACAGGTTTGTAAAATAGGGGCTGAAGGGATGGCAAGGGGAAAGAGGGATGTATTCTCATTTTCAAATTCATTAACTGGATGAATATTTGCTACTGTACATTCATCCCAAAAGCAATACTTCATTATTTCAACTTGCCTACAGCTTAAAATTCATTGTCAGAGCCTTAAAACTATCAACAGGAAAAACAGATCGGATAGACATTTTATGTCTTTGCATCAGAAAAATATAATTATCATAAAGAATACTCTAAAGTGCAGTTAAACCCAAATAAACAAAAAGATCTGGATACAGAAAAAATGACTATCTTTTTTTTTGCTCACTGTGCAATACATTATCAGACCTATTGTATAGGGAAGGTAGGCAAATGGCAGGGGCCTATGAAGGTTACTTTTCAGGACGGGAAAAAAGTTTCCAAAATTTCTTATTTACATGCTAAATATTGCACTGCTAATTCCAGTTTTCATGAAACGTTGCAAGTCAGGAAGACTTCCATTTTCAGAAAATTTCCTTTATTTTTGGGAAGCTTTCTTCATTTTTTGATAGAAAAAAAAAGTCTATTCAATTTTTGTTCAATGTTACTAATATTTTCCATTTGTTTGTTAATATTTTACTATCACAAATTTTGCATGTTGAAAAAACCTCAAATTTTAATAAAATACTTAAAATTAAGTTTGACCAGTCATAACTTAAAAACTAAAGATGCTTTTTTTTTTTTTAATGACTATTCTTCTCAGATTAATATTTTGTAGCTGCCCTTGAATGTTTACTAGGAGGAACAGTGGTTAAGGAGTCATGCTTGTATGTGAAAGGTAATTAGTTCAATTCCTGCCACGAGCTCTGCATTGTGTCAAGGACAACACGTTTGTCAAGATAGGCAAACTTTAGTTTTACAACAAAAAACTACACAAAAGTATTTCTCAAAATTCATTTCCACAATATATTTCAAGTCGAGCTCACATCCGCAATATGTATTAATGTATCATGGAGATTATCAAAGCGTTACATCACTAGTAAAAAGACCACTCATGCTCTCCCAGAAATGTTCTCAACCAACATGATTTTGTTGGATGGACCAAACATTTTGCTTGGACCATTCCTAGGTACAGTACCTGACCCTGTTTGATATCAATTTATGCAAGAGTAGTTACAAGCCATCTCATTTGTCAGTTAGAAACTGCAAGATCAGGTGGAGAGCAAAATTCTGCACATAAGCACAATGTTGATTGATGGTTATCACTAGACTTTTAATTGTTCTCTTCAAACTATTAGTTGTTCTAGCAAGACAAATCAAAGAATTATTCATGTCATACCCACTTGAGCAGACTGTCGACATGTCCTAATTAAAATCTAAGGATTATAATAAGATGACAGAACCCAGATGGTCTTCGATGGTAAACTCCAGTCTCATTTTTTAAGAAATTTATGAAAAATACTGATTCCAGGTTATAAGAAAGGGCTTTACTAACCAACTTTTAACAAACAAAACTTAAGAAAATATGAAGTCAGTATGACAGGGAAAATAGTTTATAAATCCATTACCGTGGTCCATCAGCCCTCAGCCCAGATTAAATTGCATCCAGGTGTGGAAAGTTTCCCAGGTAATCATAAAATAACAATAAGTAAGACACAGGATAACACTACATGTCCATTCAATTTATATTAAAGTTTGTTTGTTAAATGAGGGCTTAAAGGCACCACGACAATGAGGGTCAAATTGTGCCTGAGAGGTCAGATCATTCTAGAGGTACGAAGGAAAGGAAACAGAGAAAGAATGAGAGAATTTAAGAACAAAAAGTCAGAAAGCTGTGATCGATAGAGGAGGTGCATGTTTGAAACAAAAACAAAGTAGAGAGAGGGGGTGTAAGAGGAGAATTAAATATGGTTGTAGAGGAAAGCATGATGAAGGAAGGAGATAATGTTATCCGGAGGATTTTTCTGGAAGAACTCAGCAATTGAGTCGTGGGGAGCGAGGGAAGCTCTGGGAAGGTTGTACAGGGGGCAAGCAAGGAGAACGTGATGGATTGTGAGGGTGCAATGGCAATTGTTGCAGAGGGGTTAGGGGAGCTAATAAGGAGGTGGGAGTGAGTGAGGTGGGTGTGACCTATTCTAAGATGGGTAATATGAACGTTGTCGATACAAGAGAGGTTGTTGATGGTGGGTTTGATCGGAATTGTGGGGCGGATGACATGGAGTTTGATATCAAGTTGGGAGTTCCATGAGGTTTGCCAGCGGTCACGAACAAGGGAAGGGATAAGCGGTTTGATGTCAGGGAGGGTTTTGGTATATTAAAGAATACAGAGAGACTTCATGACAACGTTATTCTATTTGCTTCAGTCCACTCATGAGTACCAGAATTGCTGGGGAGTTAACCTACAATGGACAGTGGCTCTTATCCACAGAATCATGTGCTCTCATCTACTTGTGCCATGGAACCTGGGGATAGATAAGCACCGGCCCGGCCCTATGGGCCTAATGGCTAGGATGGATTTTACATGGAACTGTATGAATGGAAAAGTAAGAGGAATGTAGTAGATTGACTTGAGTTTCAGCCTGGGAGAATATAGCAATATCATGCAAGGCATTTTATCAGCAGTGATTGTGATGAGCTTTTTTGGCAATGTGCTTGGTTTGTCAGTTTTAATCACGTAATATTTTTAATTTATTTACAATACATTTTTAAATGTTACAATAAATTAAGCAGTTTTAACATTTGACCCCTTTTTTTGTCTAGGGAGGAGACATCAGTTGAGGGTACATTGCCTAGACATCGGTCATCCTATCGTTGGTGATTATACGTACAGCAACCGGCAAGATGTTAAGCCATACAGAATGATGCTGCACTCACACAGACTTGTCATCTTGATGAAAGAAGAGGAAATAAAAGTTGTTTCTCCTGATCGGTTCTTCTCAGAGATTGATAATAAGTGGGTTGCAGACACTTGAGGAGTAGAGGATACAATGTCATGATTGTCAAAATACCAGGATGCATTGGGTAGAAAGTTGTGCAAGATGGGTGAAAGGAACATAATTTGGTGAACAAGTCTGTTCTCTACTTGCAGATCAGCATGTGCGGAACACTCGTTTTTTCCAAAGGCGAAACAGAAAAGGCTATATATGGATCCTTCAAATGTATGATTGTGGCAAATTATAACTGCCTGACTGACATTGAACTTGCTGTATTAGAGCCAAATATAGGAACAAACATCCTCTCTAGAATTACATAGGAAGGGTGTGCTAGAGGACTAGATGATAAGGCAATTGTGGACCATGCCAGCAATTCATTCAAGTTTGTAAAAAGCTGGGTTTCAAGATATCAAGATAAAAGTTGTATCATAGGAAGTAAAAGAAGATTCAAACTCTTTATGTAGTTCTTTCATTAATATTTTCTTTATGAGAAAAGTATCAGTAGGCAACTTGTTTTTGCAAAAATTAATTATTTTCAAGTCTACAATATCACTGCAGTTACTTTTAACTATGCTTAAAAACTTTTGAAATCTCATGAGGTAAGCACTTTGTGCAAGGCTTGAAAGATTTACCTAAACATAAAGAGTACAACATTCTGATAACTAACAGTTTTAAGTTTTAAATAAGTGTATATCAAGCTATGGTTGATCAAAGTTGCAACATTTGTGATAAGTGAATGGAAATACAACTCTTTCTTAATGAAGAAATTCTTTCTTCAATTCTTTTGTGTTTGTCATAGTTTAAGTTGATTCCTGTCATAAGCCTTGTGTTCAGGCCTGCTTGTGTTGTGTCCTTGAGCAAGACACTTATTCCACTTGCTTCAATCCACACATCTGTTAGATGAGTACAAACTACAAAATGTGAATACAGTTAAATAGATGCGATTTAACTATATTGGTGCATTATCACCAATCTGAGTGCTTATAACAATAAAACTAAAAATGTTAGTTTGTTTATTTCCACTCAGAATTTATACTGTTTTAAAAAAAGATATAGAACACATTTTCGTAGCTGTCCATATTCCTCTATGTATGTTATGGCTTCAAATCAAAATCCCTTACAGCCGCAAATATATACCGTCATGTAAACATTCAATTATTGTCATTGTTTTTCTCTAAGATAAAGAATTGCATACAATCTGTTGTTATCCTGTTCATATATGACAAATTTGGCATACTAAGTCCAATTGAATTCATATTAAGCATGTTTTTCCCCACCCCCAATTGAACACTAATACGAGCAGCCCATGTACTAATTTTTATTAAACTTTGACCTCTCTGTCCCAATCCTTAAATGTACTTAGAATAAAGTATCTCACATCCTCAATTCTCAGGTTAAATTTCATAGACTGAAACATAAAGCAAGTCAAGAAACACTGATTATAACATTAATTTATTTCCTATCTTCAATATTTGGTATTATTGAGAGTTGGATTTATAGTAAAATTAGTGATTCAATACATATTCCATCAGTTTTCAGGCAAGACAGATTAGATACTCTCAATAGTAGAGGAGGTGGTGTTTATTGTTTGTGAAAGACAGTTTTAATTGTATAGATAGGACTGCTCAGTTTTCTTTTGGTTTTTCAAATTGCCTATGGTGTGAGCTTATTGTTGATGGCGATGTTGGTAGTTCAGTGGTTGTTAGTGTTGTGTATAGATCACCGAATTCTAGTCCTGAGAACAATCAGAAATTGCTTGACTGCTTCAGGAAAGTTGCTTCTAGGAGGGTTATTGTTTTTTGAGGGACTTTAATTTTCCAGACATTGATCGGAATCTTTGTACTAGTGGTCCACATGGGAAAGATTTTCTGGAAGCTGTATCTGACTGCTTTTTTACCCAGCATGTGTTGTTCCCACGAAAGGTAGTAATTGTCTTGATTTGATTTCAGTAGTGAAGAAAGTATGGTTAGAAATGTGCTAAGTAGTGGTAAGGTAAGGTTGATTTCAGTAGTGAAGAAAGTATGGTTAGAAATGTGCTAAGTAGTGGTGAGGTAGGGTGTAGTGATCATGACCTCATTAGTTTTGATCTGTATTGTTTCACAAAGGCTTCTCCAGCTAATAAAATGGTTTTTAGGAATGCTGACTTTGCTGCACTTCAGGATAATTTGTCATTCGATTGGACTTCTTTGCTCCGTGACTTGGATCCTTCTAAAGCATGGGATGTTTTCCGAATTATAGTTTTGGAGGGTGTAAATAGGTTAATCCCTTTAAAGAATGTCTGTAGGCGTAATCGGCCAGTGTGGATGTCTCGGGAGGTTTTGCGGGCTGTTCGGAAAAAGAAGAAGATGTGGCATTGTTACAAACACAGTGGGTGTCCTGCGGAGCTTGCTAGGTATAGGGATCATGGAAAGTTCACAAAGGGTTTGATAAGAGATACTACAGTGCTTTTTGAAAAACGTTTGTCCAAAGAGGTTAAGATTAAATCCTTAGTCGTTACATTCTTATGTTCGCTCAAAGCAAAAAACCAAGGAGGTTGTTGGTCCCTTTCTGGGTAATGATGGTATTACTATCAATAGTGGTAAGAATATGGCGGAGGTTTTAAATGACTACTTTGTGTTGTTTCTTAAGAAGTTGAAGGGTTTGAACTCGAATAAAGCACCTGATTCAGATGGTATACATACTGCTGTCTTATGTGAGTCTTCTGGTGTTCTTTCTGTTCCCCCGAGTATTATCTTTTCAAAGTTCTTTAATGTTGGTCTTGTTCCTAGTGATTGGAGAATTGCTAATGTCACTCCTATTTTTTTTTAAAGTGACCACAGTTTGCCTTGTAACAATAGGCCAGTGAGTCTTACTAGCGTTGTGTGCAAGGTCATGGAGTACATTGTTAAGGATGTTGTACTAGATCATTTACTGGTCAATGGTTTGTTGAATTTGTCCCAGAGGTCATGTGTTTCTAATTTATTGGAGTTTCTTGATGAAGTTACTAAACTAGTTGATTTTGGTCATAATGTGGATGTTATCTATTTAGATTTCCAAAAAGCATTTGATAAAGTTCCATTGGGCAGGCTCATGATGAAAACAAGAGCACTTGGTGTGAAGGGAAAGTGCCTGTTGAATATATTCTTGGTTAGTTGACAGGTCATAAAGAGTTGTTGTTAATGGTAAAGTATCTCTATGGAAGAGGGCTACAAGTGGTGTTCCTCAGGGTTCTGCATTGGGTCCGCTTTTCTTAATCTTCATTAATGATATTGATGTTTCCCTTGGCTTCAGGATTTGTAAATTTGCTGATGACACTTAAGCTCTACAGGATTGTTGATGATGCTAGGGATTCTTCACTTTGGCAAACTGATCTGGATAAGTTAGTTTCTTGGTCCCAAACATGGCAGATGTCATTCAATGTTGATAAATGCAAAGTTATTCATTTTGGTCAGAGCAATTTGGCTTTTGATTTCTGCTTGATTGGTTTAAATATGGTTGTGTTGATTAAGAAAGGGATCTAGGTCTTGTCATTACTAGCAATCTGAAGCCTTCTAAACTTTGCTTTAGCAGCTGCAAGGGAAAATAGGATGCTTGGTTTGATTAGAAGAAATGTTTGTTTTCTTGGTAGAGAGGTTCTTAATTAGTATAAACACTTAGTCAGGCCTCACCTTAAGTCCCTTTTATGAGGATAAGTTCATTTCGGAGCAGGTTCAGCGAAAAGCCACTAAACTTATTCCCGAAGTAAGGAATCTCTCTTATGACTGTAGGTTGCAAATTCTTGATTTGACCACGCTTGAGTTGAGAAGTGCGTGGCGATATGATTCCGGTTTTTAAATTTCTATCTGGTAGTGATGCTTTGACTTTTTATTATTTCTTGCATGTTTTAGCTTATCCTCATATGACACGTGGTAACAGGTTTAAGTTGACCAAAGAGTTCTCACGGATAGATATTCGGCGTTCAAGCTTTTCGCAAAGAGTTGTTAATGAGTGGAATGGTTTGCCCGAGTGGGTAGTTAGCTCCAATTCTGTTCACAATTTTAAAGTCAACATTAATAAGTTCTTTACTAACTCTGGGTGTCTTTGATTTTTGATTTTTGTGGTGTTGGTGTTAGTTTGGGCTATTAATGTCTTGTTATGTTATATGGCTATTCAAAGAATATCAAGAAATTATACCCAAAATTTCTTTAAACAAATAATCACAAATTTTGTCAATTTAAAGTAAAATGTGAAAAAAACAATGTTACATGAAACCAAGATAAGATTGATGAACTATACATTTAAGATAAGAACAGTTCTCCCAAGAGGGGGAAAGGGGATAGCATGGGTAAAATTTCCCCAGGAACACAGAGGGCCTCAAAATAATTTAAAAAAAATTAGATACACGCTCGCAGCTCCCAAATGTATGAAATAATACGAGATAAAGGACCAGAAGCAAGTACTCTTTTTCTACCCTGACAGGGTATTAAAACAATGATTAATTGTATTATAACAATAAATAATTGTATAATAATGATTAATCTTATTATAACAATGAATAAGTGTATTATAACAATGAATAATTGTATTATAACAATGATTAATTGTATTATAACAATAATTGTATTATAACAATGATTAATTGTGTAAACATAGCTTCCACAAAATAACAGAAAACTAATAATAAAATTCATTTTAATACAATGAATACAAATGCTAAATGAAAGTTAGTAAGCCAGGGAAGGCTATCTATCTATATCTCTCTATCAGATATAGATAGATATCAGATATAGATAGATATCAGATATAGATAGATATCAGGTAGAGATAGATATCAGATATAGATAGGTAGATATAGATAGATATCAGATTTAGATTGTTTGTTTGTTTGATGAGAGTTTAACAGCACCACAATAGCAAGGGTCAAATTGTGCCTGAGAGGTTAGATTATTCCAGAGGTAGGAAGGAGAGTAAGCAGGGGGAGATTGAGAAAAACACGAGAACTAAAAGCCAGAAAGCTGGGATTGAGAGAGGTGTATAATAGGTGGAAGCAAAATGTAGAGAGAGAGAGGGGCTGGGAAAGGAGGACTAAATATGGTTGTAGAGGGAAGCATGATGAAGGAAGGAGATAATTTTATCCGGATGTTTTTTTTAGAAGAGCTCGGCTACTAAGTTGCAGGAAGCGAGGGAAGCTCTGGGAAGGTTGTACAGGGGGCAAGCAAGGAGAATGTGATCGACTGTGAGGGTGCAATGGCAATTGTTGCAGAGGGGTGGGGGGAGTTAGTAAGGAGGTGGGAGTGAGTGAGGTGGGTGTGACCTATTCTAAGGCGGGTAATGTGGACGTTGTCGACACAGGATAGGTTGTGAGTAGTGTGTTTGATCGAAATGGTGGGCTGGATGACGTGGAGTTTGTTATCAATTTGGGAGTCCCATAAGGTTTGCCAGCGGTCACGAACAAGGGAAGTGATAAGCGGTTTGATGGCAGAAAGGGTTTTGGGAAAAGGGCTAGGGGGAAGGGTGAGGGCAAGCTTAGCAGCTGCATCAGCCCTGTCATTGCCAGATAAAGATAGATAGTTTGTTTGATGAAGGCTTAACGGCACCACCACAGCGAGGGTCAAATTGTGCCTGATAGGTTAGATCATTTCAGAGGTAGAAAGAAAAGAAAATAGGAGTCTTGAGAGAAGTATGGGGACTAAAAGCCAGGAAGCTGGGATCGAGAGAGGAAGTGCAAGGGTGCTAAAAGAGGCAAAAGTAGGGAGAGGAGGACTAAATATGGTTGTAGAGGGAGGCACGATTAAAGAAAGAGATCATTTTATCCGACGGGTTTTTCTAGAAGAGCTCAGATATGGAGTTGTAAGGAAAGGTTGTACAGAAGGCAGGCAAGGAGGATGTGGTGGACTGTGAGGGGGCAATGGCAATTGTTGCAAAGGGGTAGGGGTAGCCAGTAGTGAGGTGGGTGTAACCTATTCTGAGGCTGTGGATTTTGTCGATACGGGAGAGATTGTGGATGGTGGCTTACATGGTTTTTAGTTCTTTTTTTCTTAAAACTGAGTTACACACCACACATGAGATGTAATATTAAAAACATATTATTGGTAAGGACCACCACACATGAGATGTAATATTGAAAACATATTATTGGTAAGGACCACCACACATGAGATGTAATATTAAAAACATATTATTGGTAAGGACCACCACACATGAGATGTAGTATTGAAAACATATTATTGGTAAGGACCACCACACATGAGATGTAGTATTGAAAACATATTATTGGTAAGGACCACCACACATGAGATGTAGTATTGAAAACATATTATTGGTAAGGACCACCACACATGAGATGTAGTATTGAAAACATATTATTGGTAAGGACCACCACACATGAGATGTAGTATTGAAAACATATTATTGGTAAGGACCACCACACATGAGATGTAGTATTGAAAACATATTATTGGTAAGGACCACCACACATGAGATGTAGTATTGAAAACATATTATTGGTAAGGACCACCACACATGAGATGTAGTATTGAAAACATATTATTGGTAAGGACATAACAGGTTTTCAAGGCAGATATTAGGAGCAATAATGTCATTGTAAAATGACTGCATAAGTCTTCCAAAGGACATTCTTCTTATTGGGCCAGCTAGATTGATAATGAAATAATCAAACTTTTAAGCAAAACTTAAAAACCAAACATCTGTGACAAAAATTTAACCTGTATTTAACCACTAAAATTGAACCATTATTTGATGCTATTTTGAGAAGTGATCAAATAGGGAATTTTATTTCCTTCCAGAGCTTTAACAGTCCAGTACACTGTCCTGATCCAGAGAGATATTCCGCCACCATCACCCATAATGCAACCTTCCAATATTGCTACTGTCTACGTTTGAAATCTTATTGCTGTTATTTGAAACTAAAGATATTTTCTTCAATTTCACCAGCCAACTCCTCATTCACTAGGGGTTTGAATGATCTTGAGAAAACATACTTGTTATTCTCTGCTCAGAAAATGTTAAAATTCATTGGCCACAACAAGGTCAGATAACTTAAAATAGCAAATACAATTTTGTGTGATATGCATCAAAAACCTCATTATTTCGAGTTCTAATCTATTTTAAAACAGTTTCCTAACTGGAAGATTTGCTGATCAAGAGAGTAGACCAGACCATATAAACAGAAGAACAATCAACATGATAACAAATCACTTTGAATAATACATCCAGAGAAGTTTTCATTTTATTATACTGCCCGTGAAAATGCCTATAATTGGTGTAAATTACTCAAAACAGTATGTTTTAATTGTTCAATGATGTTCTTACACGAAAACTTATTCCAACAACTGTTGTTTAAAGCTATATGGATGTGTAAAAGAAACATTTAATTTTGAAATCTATAAGAGAAAAAAAAAAGCTTTCAAAATCTATTAAAAACCAATCATAGTAGCCAAAATGTCATACAAAATCACTTATTCATTGACCAATTGACTTTGTATTTAAATGTCAGGCATCAATTTTCCCATTTCATGCAAAATTTGTGATGCATTACAGGGTGACCTTGAATTTTCTTTTTTGTTTTTAAATGTCTTTTATAATTCTTTGAAGGGGTGTAGCAAATTATGACCAACAGTTTTAAGTCTTTACCATACCCCAGTCTAGCAGGAATATACTTCACCATGATTCTCAGTGACTAAGATTGAAAAAATTAAGAAAAAGGAAATTTGAGAAAAATTTAAAAAAAAATTGATCTGCTAATCTGCTCAGATTTCAATACTCTTTCAACCAATATTGTTACATGTGCATAGATCCTTAAATAACACAATACTTCTCTGAAAATTCAGATTTTGTATAAGGGTTTGTGACATCACATTCTGCGAAAACATTTTCCACAAACTCCAAAGCAAAATTAAGTACTCTTGTAACTAACAAAGCAACGAAAGAATATCATCACATTCTTCTTTACAAAAAATTCAGGAGACAGTATGGTATACGTAATGTTAACCATGTTACTCGATCATACAATCTCATTTAATCAGTGTACAATTTACAAGATGTAGCTAATTTCACTCATGTATATATAAATATATTGTAATTTTTGGCTAGAAAAGTACTTCAGACCAAATGAAAATGTATTCGCAAATTTGATTATAAACTAATCAGGAACTCTTAACATAGTCTGACTTTCAATTCTGACATTGATGAAGTGAATATAAACGTATGCCTAAAAAGATTGAGCAATGTTCTCATTGGGCAGGGAGGGGTTACATTATGTTAAAGGATTAGTTCATTGGTCAAGCATGTCCATCTTATATGGAAGGACTTCAAAAGAAAGAAAATGGTGAAGAAATCATTAAAAAAAACTTAATCTGTTAAGAAGATATTAAGTTTAAAGCTCCGGTCTTATCTGTTTAAAAATGACTAGTGTAGTAAGTCTACTTTGAAAGATTTTTGAATGCTTTCTTCACCATTTAGTTTCTTTTGGAAGTACTCTTTCATATAAGATGGACATGCTGGACCCCTGAACTAATCCTTTAAGGAGAACCAACCCTGGTCTGATGTAATGTCTTGCCTTAGATTGCGCTTTGGCGTAAGGTGGAAGTTACAGATCCACGAATCATTCAATTTATCTTTATGAACTTTTTGTGTAGTTTGAATCAGATGTAAATTGTGTCAGCATGTGGATGATTTTCAGAAGGGTGATTTGGAACGGCTTTTCCATCTTTGTCATGGTTTGGACTTGCTACATTATTTATTCCTTTTTGTATTTATCAAAAGTATATGGACAGGCAGCTGAAACAAGCTTAAATGGTTAAAACTGTAGGAATTGACCATTTTAAAATGCATAAATAATTTGCATAATATTTTGTGACGTCAGAATGAGACAACTAGAAAATTACTTTTGTTTGCTTATTGCACTTAAGAATCTTATAACCTTGACACAGATTTAACAGTAGAATGCAATTTGAGAACCTTGGATATCTTTAATTTGGGGAAGAAAGAACAAAGAATTACATTAATGAATTTTAGCTGTATTCCTGTTCATACATCACCACTTTGTATATGGTCAATTACGATTTTGAGACAATTTCTGAACTTCAGAATAATTTCTCTCAGATTGTAGCTCTTATTATCACAACGCAGTACCATCCCTAAGTATACCATTGAAGCTTCTACTTAATTCAGAAGGAAAAAAGTCCGACAAATTCTACAACAGATGAGACTGAGTGAACAAACATGCATGACGGGTGTTACATGAAAACAGACATAGGTTTTGCAAATTTGATGAATACATGTAAAACTCTGTGAAGGTAAAAAAGCAATTAGCAACTTTTAATCATTAAATATAAGTTTGCACTTCATCTAATAAAACATAAAAGCTAAGGAATTCAAGAATCTTCAAGAGTTTTGGCGCTTAAATAATTGTTGTGAGGGTGTTACATTATATGTGAAGGGTGTTACATAATATGTGATGGGTGCTACATTATATGTGACGGGTGTTACGGTGTCTGAAATTTCTATTGATCAGTTTTGATTTTTGCCCTTCAAACATTATAATCTATTTGGGATATATTTGTTATCTCTATTGCACAACATAGGCATTTTATAACAGAATGAAAATGCAAAGGATCACTATGTATATATCTTTTGGGAAATGATATTACTGATGGTAATGAACACAATGTTCTGGAAGGTGTTGTCACACCACACTGATGTTCACATACTGCACTTGTACTGCATTTTCAATGATTTTAGTACCTAAAACAAGGTTTGAATGCCATTAATGCCTATTCTGATAAATAATGTTTTTTTAATTTACATCGTTCCTAAAATCAAGGATGTCGTTGACCTTTGTATTGTGCAATGTATCTTTTACTTTGTACACAACACCAGTCACATAATTTTTGATGGGTGTTACACATTTTGTTTTGTACCAGAGGTTTGCAAATGGAGGTAATTTCATTGACTGGATAAATTGATATAAAATACCAATATGGAAAAGGTACATTTGAAGTATAATTTGTATAGTACACCATCCCTGTAGAGAGTTGTACCAATTTGTCTTTATCATGAGACAGGTGTTACAGTGGCAGTTCCCCAAACCATATAATCGGCACATCTACGAACAATTTAAATACCTAAAACAAGGTTTTAAAGGCTAAAACTATAAATTAATGTACTGCACCTTGTAAATCTCCTTCAGTTTTGACTGGTCATTTACTTCATATGTACTACATAAGTGCATTTTGTACAATGTATGAAACACTGACCCATAACACAATTTGTGACGGGTGTTACATGTTTATTTTTCCCATATGTTTGAAAATAAATTAAATCTAATTTATTGTGTGCAAATGACATATAGAAATCAGTCTGAATGAAGAGGATTTTAAAAGTATTTTTTATACTTCATCTCTATGTAGTTATAGAAACTTTTCTGAAAAAATGTGGCAGGTGGTACATTGACAATTTCTCTAATATTGCTTCGAAAAATCCAGTAATTAAGTCTACTACTGCATAAGTATGTATATTTTATGTATGCACCAGGAAAAGCAAGTACATACCTTTAACACTAAAACACATCTAATCTAAAAACTTAGTACAAGACGGAAAAAAATATTGGTGAAACTGGCAAAAAATGACCTCAACAAATTCCCATTTGTATTACATGGTACTTCGTAGCAGGAAGTATTTATTTTTCATAAATACTTGAAAATTAACTTTGATCATGACAATGAAAGCAACAAATCTGCTCCATCAAATTATTTTCAATTTTCATGCTTTAATGTCCTCATTTCTGTGGAATTGACCATATACTGAAAATGTTTTGATAACTTAAATTTGTCATACCTTAAAAACTACATGTGATATCATAACCAGTTAAAGATACATTTAAGGTGAAAGACTAGAATAACCATCTTGCCACAGATAATACACATTGGTATGTTCTCATCATACTATGTTCTTTCATGCACTTTAATGTGATAACTCCCATTACACCTCTTATCAATGACATTTCAAGCAGGAGCGTAGACTGAGTCACGGTGGCAAGAACTTCAAAATTTCCTGTTTACAGGCAGAACATTGCACTGCTTGAATTGAGTTTTCATCAATTGTTGAATATTTAGCGGGAATCTTCCAAGTTCTCAGGCATTTTAAGGTAATAACTAATGCTAAAAATATTGCCACCAAAATGGCATTGAAATGGCTTTTCACCAGTGTGTTCTTTTATGCACTTTAGGGTGATAACTATGTCAAAATGCCTTCCCACAAACATTACATTTGTACAGCTTTGCACCAGTGTGTGCTCTTTCATGCTCTATGAGAGCTGCAACCATACAGAAAGTCTTGTCACAAAGTTTAGTGTGATAGCTTTTCACCGGGTTGTGAGCTTTCATGCACTTTCAGGTTGTAAATACAACTAAACGCCTTCCCACAAACATTACATTTGAACAGCTTTGCAACAGTGTGTGTGTTTTTTCATGCACTTGAAGGTTTCTTCTACAACTAAACACCTTCTCACAAACATTACATTTGTACAGCTTTCCACCAATGTGTATTCTTTCATGCTCTTTAAGGTGTCTTTTATAATTAAACACCTTCTCACAAACATCACATTTGTATGGCTTTCCACCAGTGTGTATTCTTTCATGCACTTTAAGGTTTCTTCTACAATTAAACACCTTCTCACAAACATAACATTTGTACGGCTTTCCACTGGTGTGTATTTTTTCATGCTCTTTAAGGTGTCTTCTATAATTAAACGCCTTCTCACAAACATTACATTTGTACAGCTTTCCACCAGTGTGTATTCTTTCATGCACTTTAAGGTTTCTTCTACAATTAAACACCTTCTCACAAACATTACATTTGTACGGCTTTCCACCGGTGTGTATTTTTTCATGCTCTTTAAGGTGTCTTCTATAATTAAACGCCTTCTCACAAACATTACATTTGTACGTCTTTCCACCAGTGTGTATTTTTTTATGCACTTTAAGGTGTCTTTTATAATTAAACCCCTTCTCACAAACATTACATATGTACGGCTTTCCACCGGTGTGTATTCTTTCATGCTCTTTAAGGGGATAACTATGACTAAACACCTTCCCATATACATTACAATCGTGCAATTTTTCACCAGTGTGTGCTCTTTCATGCTCTTGGAGAGCTGCAACCATACAGAAAGTCTTGTCACAAAGTTTGCAGTGTAATGGCTTTTCGCCGGTGTGTAAACTTTCATGCACTTTCAGGTTATAACTTTGACTAAACGCCTTCCCACAAACATTACATTTGAAAGACTTTTCACTGGTGTGTGTTTTTACATGCACTTTAAGGTTATTACTATAACTAAACATCTTACCACAAACATTACATTTGTATGGCTTTTCACCAGTGTGTGTTCTATAATGCTGTTTAAGGTTAGTAATACTAATAAACACCTCACAAACATTACATTTGTATGACTTTCCATTGGTGTGTGTTTTTACATGGACTTTAAGGTTATTACTACAACTAAACACCTTCCCACAAACATTACATTTGTATGACTTTTCACCAGTGTGTGTTCTTTCATGCTCTTTGAGATCTGCAACCATACAGAAAGTCTTGTCACAAAATTCACAGTGGGATGGTTTTTCCCCGGTGTGAAGTTGTTCATGAAACTTCACACCAACTAAGGTGATAAAACTCTTATCACAGTATTTGCAGTGATAACGTTTATATGACTTATCCTCCACTTCAATTGTATGGCTATTTCCAGTAAGTGGGACATTTTTATTGCTCCCCTTGCATTGCTCTACCTTTTTGTGAGTTCTTTTACACCGTTTCAAATGTGATGAACAGCTGAAAATCCTTTTACACTGGTTCTTTTTATGTATTCTTTCATGAATCTTAAGGTCAGAGGTCAGACAGAAACCCTTACCCCAAAGCTTTTCCCCCGTGTGCACGCCTTCATGCAACTTCAGCACAAATAAATTGCTAAATTGTTTTCTACAGTACTTGCACTTGATCTCCTTAAGTTGTTGTTTTCCAATCTTCCTTTTATTTTCAGCATGTAGTGCACTCTTATCACTCGACTTGCAATCTCTACAAGAAACCTTGCCACAGATGTTACAATTACATTTCTCTTTGTGGATGCCTTCATGCAACTTCATCACAAAGGAATTACTGAAATACTTAAAGCAATATCGACATTTGTGTGTCCTTTCATGTTTCGTGAGTTTTACACTCATTTTTACTTTTTTGTCATTCGTGTGGGTCCTTTCATGTCCTTTCAATAGATATGATTTACTGAAAACCCTGTCGCAGTATTGGCAGTGAAACTGCTTATCCCTTAATGTTGGCAAACCTTCATGAATCGTGTGAACTTCAGTATCACTGCAACTCCTTTCAAATTGTTTGCGTTGATGTGACTTCCCCTCTACATTTGCACCTTTGACAATCTGCAGATTATCAATCCGACCAAACTTCTTTTTATAACACATGCAATACCTAAGTCTTTGTCCAATGTTTGCTTCCTCACGTACTTTATTGTCAACTGGATGACACTTTTTTTTGCACTTCACACAATTCAACGTCTTCTCATTTTTCAAACACTGGTTTGCCTGGGAGAAACTGATCTCAGATAAAGTTCCTTGAAGGCTTTCGTGAGGCAAGACTATATCATCTGACTGGTTGCTATCATCTTCATCTGATTTGTTGCTATCATCTTCATCTGATTGGTTGCTATCATCTTCATCTGATTGGTTGCTATCATCTTCATCTGATTGGTTGCTATCATCTGATTGGTTGCTTTTCAAACTTGTATCTTTCGTATCTTCGTTACACCTTGTTTTAGAATCTATGATCAGTTGTACCTGAAAAACACAAGGCAGGCCATTCTTCTTCCAATTAGATATCTGCGTTTCATGACCAACCTCTGCAAGTAAAATAAGAACAAAGAATAAAATTGCGGGATGGATTTTACAAGCAAATAGAGATGTAAAGGTGGTGAGAGCATTAAACATTTAAGAATTTGTGAGCATTTGGGTATTGATCTAGATGAAAGAGTTTGGCTAGTAAAATGGATGTTAATTCTGCAAAAGGCCAGAATGGAGAATTAAAAACTTAAAACTTAATTTCTAATGACATTCAACCATGTGATATTTTGCATGTGTGCCCCTGAAGTCATAACAACATTTTTTTTTTTTGCTTTTCAGTACATTTTACCCCTCCCAGACAATCACAAGACATTTTAGCTGATATTTTTTTTTTCTTTAATAATTAATTTGGCTTTTTACGCTTGGAACGATCTACCACTGCCCTGTTCCATGCTACACCAAAAACATGATCAACTAGAGACATTCCAAACAATACAAATCCCCTCACCACTAATAACACCTTCCACTTGCCGTCCCACCCTTTGTACAACATGCTATTCTACCCTCAATACACATGCCATCCCACCTTACAGGAAATCATACATAAAATCCATATGGCTTTCCACCACATGACCTGTATGCCATCACACCTTAAATAAAGATGACATCCAACCATATGCCATCCCTACCTCCACCACATGCCACCCCACCATGTCCCACAGGCCATTTCATCCTATCCCACATGCCATCACACCTGAAAACCAGACATCTCACATACCAAGCCATCCTGTCCTACATACTATGCAGATCTGTTCCACAGGCCATTCCACCCTGTTTGAACGTTATTCCACCCTGTTCATCATGCCATCCTGTCCTGTCTCCATGCCATCCTGTCCAGTCCCCCATGCCATCCCACCCTATCTCACAAGCCACTCTGTTGCACAAGTCATCCCACCTTGTCTTACATGTCATGCCACCACCTTGACCCACATACCATACTACCCTGTCCCATATACCACCCCACCCTGTTCAACATTCCATCCCATCCTGACCCCATGCCATCACACCCCACCCAACATTATTTCCTCTATAAAGTTTCATCCCCTCACCTCTATCAATCCAGCATGCCCCATTCACCTACCATCCCCATTCACCTTCATTCTCATTCATCAACAATCCACCAACCATCCTCCATTCACCTACCATGCTCCATTTATCTACCATCCCCCATTCACCTACCATCCCCATCCATTTACCACCCCACATTCACCTACCATCCCCCATTCACCAACCATGCCCCATTCACCTACCATCTTCCATTCATCTACCATCCCCCATTCATCTACCATGCTCCATTTATCTACCATGCCCCCCCAATTCACTTTCCACCCCCATTCACCTATCATTCTCCATTCATCTATCTACCAAATCCCCATTCACCTACCATCCCCATTCACTACCATCCCCATTCACGTACCATCCCCATTCACGCCATCCCCCATTCACCATCCCCATTCACCTACCATGCCCCATTCACCTACCATGCCCCATTCACCTATCATTTTCCATCCATCTCGATCCACCATTTACCCACCATCCCCATTCACCTACCATGCCCCATTCACCTACTACCCCCATTCACCTACTACCCCCATTCACCTACAATCCCCATTCATCTACCATGCCCCATTCACCTACCATCTTCCATTCATCTACCATCCCCATTCATCTACCATGCTCCATTTATCTACCATCCCCCAATTCACTTTCCACCCCCATTCACCTATCATTCTCCATTTATCTATCTACCAAATCCCCATTCACCTACCATCCCCATTCACGTACCATCCCCATTCACCTACCATCCCCATTCACGTACCATCCCCACTCATTTACCATGCTCCATTTACCTACCATCCCCAATTCACTTTCCACCCCCATTCACCTATCATTCTCCATTTACCTATCTACCAAATCCCCATTCACCTACCATCCCCATTCACGTACCATCCCCCATTCACATACCATCCCCATTCACCTCCCAAGCCCCATTCACCTACTATGCTCCATTCACCTATCATTTTCCATCCATCTACAATCCACCATTCACCTACCATCCCCATTCACCTACCATGCCCCATTCACCTATTACCCCCATTCATCTACCAGCCCCCATTAAGGTACCATCCCCATTCACCTACCATCCCCCATTCAGGTACCATCCCCCATTCACCTACCATGCCCCATTCACCTATCATTTTCCATCCATCTACAATCCACTATTCACCTACCATCCCCTATTCACCTGCCATGCCCCATTCACCTACCATCCCCCATGTATCTACCATCCTCCATTCACCTACAATCCTTCATTGACCAAACACCCCTACCCCGCTTTTGCCACCAAGTCATCTACACCTCCCTAACCTTTGCTCACTCCATTGCACATTCACAGCTCAATTTTTATTACCCCCTGATAATTTACATAAACAGAAAAAGATTAACCCTTAACATAAATCTGAAACTCCCCATAAAAACATGCGCAACTTGATAATTTCCCTTATAAACCAATCTATATACCAACCAGAATGAAAATCCATTGGAAATTAATTCAATACTTATTGTTTTTTCCTATTCACCCCAAGACACTTAATTACATATTCTTTTTAGACATCAGAGTAATTATACAAATATTTTTCATGCCAGTGCAAATATTTCAATTGCTAATTAAAGTTCTTTGGTGGCAATAGTCACAATTATATCAATTCCTATTCAAGCGAGCTAGAAAAATAGTTCAGATTCTTTCTAAGGGCAGAAATTTGTTGTTTCCCAGTAGCTGAAAAATGCATGTGGCCGGACAGACAATAGATCTGGACGAACTGACCGACAAATGAATGGTAAAGATGCTGTTTCCCCTCTTCACCAACTTCGTTAGCTACGTGATAATAACCAGCTGTTTTTTTTGTTCCATAGTTATCTCCCTACCTGAAATAATATCACCATCTTCTTCAACCATGCAACTTCCATTACAGCCATCAGTGTGGGCCGCTATGCACCCTTCACCCTCATCACCACATTTCACAGCACAGATTTCTGTAATGGGAATAATGAGTATGGATGGTTGGCTCTAGGGTCTCTATTGTCTATCCCATAATAGAGTCATAGGAACATTCGGGCTACATATTACCCATCAAAATATTTTCCAGTTTTCCTTGAGAAATATACACCCCAAAATTCACTTACTGTACACACAATTGACATATTTAAAATACAACAGGACAAACATTATTTTCCTTGCTAGAATTAAAACAAAAAAAGCAGCTTGGCTGAAAAATGAGCGAGGCTGTGTTAACATGCAACTTAATGTGATGTGATTATTTAAGATCATTTCAACATACCTATAGATTGTTAACATACAAAATTCTACAAAAAATGGAAAAATTACTACTATTTCAAATACCAATCTAACTGTGAAAGGAGTTGAGTACCAAAGCTGAAATTTGGCATGTAAGAAGATCTATGATGCATGTCCAAGTGATGTAAATTTCATGACTTATTTCAACTTCAAGTGACTCCATGGTCAGACATGTGCAAGATTAAGGACTTTTGCCTCCTTTGCATGCATGCCATTCATGGATTAATAATATAATCAACTCATGCATATATATATATATATATATATATATATATATATATATATATATATATATATATATATATATATATATATATATATATATATATATATATATATATATATATATATATATATATATATATATATATATATATATATATATATATATATATACATACATACATACATACATACACATATACATATACACATATATACACATATACACACATACATATATACATATACATATATATACACATATATATATATATAAATATATATACATATATACATATACATCTACAAATACATTGTACACATATAGATTAATATATCTACATATATATATATATATATATATATACATATACATATATATATATATATATATATATATATATATATATATATATATATATATATATATATATATATATATATATATATATATATATATATATATATATACATATATATAAATATATATATATATATATATATATATATATATATATATATATATATATATATATATATATATATATATATACATATATATATATATATATATATATAATAACCAGTGTCAGTTCAGGAATATATAAAATAAAAAAATAGAGCTCAATAGAAAATATAATTATTACACTCGTAGTATTGCTGTTGCTATTTCATGCTTTGATAGCAATCGTGGGACAGCTAATGACCTGTTAGAATGGGTTCTGATATATTTTAGTTTGCTTTTGGTTATCACTTTCCTTTGTTTCTATGGCGACATTTCCACAGGAGCTCAGATCTTTTGTTCAATAGGCTGGGATTCCTTGACTTAAGTATTTCCACTTCTCTACAATGCAGAGATTACACTGATCCAATTTTTGCATTTGTGTGTTCGATTATTTCATGATTTGCCGAGAAATGTAGCTTTTGCCTTCTTTCTTTAGTGCCCATACGTGCTTTGTTAGTTCTGTTTCTTTTGCGTGCTTTTCATGATTGAATGATTTCTTGTGGTTGCTATATCGTTGCTTGAAAGATACTAATCCGATGTACATTTTTTGTTCATCACCCGCCGTTACATCTGCCTTATATACTAATGCCTCTGTCAAGCACATTCCTTGAGGGGGCAGTTTGCTTTGTCCCTGCAGTTGCATGTTCTTTGGTTGGTATCTTTGTTAGCGTTCGCAATTATTCTGCTGTTGTGGGATTTTATGATAGATTGTATGTTCTTGAAACAGCTGTAACTGATTTTCAGGGTGTTTCTGTTGAATATTTTGTGCAGTTTATTTACGTCTGGGTGGGAAGTGCTTCGTAATTGATTTGATGATGGTTCCCCCGATGTTCGATTTCACTGTCTTACTGAAGGGGGGATTGAACCATGCACGCCACCAAACCATCCACCTTTATCGTAGTCTTCTATCTTTGTCTGAGATCTCTCTCAATTAATCAAGTGTTTAGTCTCATTGTTGCAGGTTCTTTTAATGGAATAATCTCGTTAATTTTCATTTTCTGTTTTAGAGTTTATACACTTCAAAGATTTTACCAGAGTGACTTTGCAGTGTACAGTGTGATGTCATAAAGGCAGATCTAATACAATTTGTGTATATTTGTTTGAAAATTAGTTGCCTCTTTCTAAAGTATTGCAAAAATTTATTTTTATCATTAGTGAGATGCACTTTACACGAATGTGCTTTGCCTATCTGCTCATTTATCAAAAAATACAAAATTGTTCCTGTATGACATTACACTGTACACTAACAGGTCACTTTTCAACACACTGATCAGATCTTTGAAATGCAATAACTCCAAAACAGAATGAGATATTAACATGATTTTTACACCATTTTGTTCTTTTAATAGTTCTTTATAACATACATGAATATTCCTTTAAGGTGAGATTTCCCTTTTGTGTAACTTGTTTTGTTTTTTCATGGCTTTGGATCAATTTTAAACAATTAATTTATATACAATTTAGGAGCTAGTGGTTGTTCTTTTCCATGTGCTTATCTAAGAGCTTCACCATATCCAAAAGAGATTACTTTTCTTTGCTTACCTGAAGGGGTGTCATCAACCTCTTGTTTCAATTGGCAGTCTTTTCCAACAGTAATCTCTTCTTTGATAACAACTTCTGCTTGAATATTGTCCTCTCCTTGAATAACTGCGACCTCTTTCGTAACGACCTCACCCCCATTATTCTTGTCTAGGACTAGCGGGCTTTCCTCAATTTCATTATCTCCCCACTTTGCCTCCATTTTCACGATATATTCTGTGAAGGAAAGAATGCATCATTTCAACGAAAGGAGAAGTTGCAAAGGATTCACTTCATGTTGCTGTTGGATATTATTGTTCAACTCTGAATTTCTATGTTTCTGTTGGGTTATTTATTTGTATTAATGCTCATTACTTTAATAGGAAAAATTACCAAGTAATTGGGATAATTTGTCAATATTTGAAACTTCTGCCTCTGAATGTGACCATACTAATTCTACCATTGCATCTGAATGTGACCACACTAATTCTACGATTGCTTTTGAGTGTGACCACACCAATTCTACGATTGCTTTAGAATGTGACCACACAAATTCTACAAATACTTTCTCCATTTATCTATCTACCAAATCCCCATTCACGTACCATCCCCATTCACGTACCATCCCCCATTCACGTACCATCCCCCATTCACATACCATCCCCCATTCACATACCATCCCCCATTCACCTACCATGCCCCATTCACCTACCATGCCCCATTCACCTATCATTTTCCATCCATCTACGATCCACCATTTACCCACCATCCCCATTCACCTACCATGCCCCATTCACCTACTACCTCCATTCACCTACAATCCCCATTCACCTACCATGCCCCATTCACCTACCATCTTCCATTCATCTACCATCCCCATTCATCTACCATCCCCATTCACCTACCATGCCCCATTCACCTATCATTTTCCACCTATCTACAATCCACTATTCACCTACCATCCCCTATTCACCTGCCATGCCCCATTCACCTACCATCCCCCATGTATCTACCATCCTCCATTCACCTACAATCCTTCATTGACCAAACACCCCTACCCCGCTTTTGCCACCAACTCATCTACACCTCCCTAACCTTCGCTCACTCCATTGCACATTCACAGCTCAATTTTTATTACCCCCTGATAATTTACATAAACAGAAAAAGATTAACCCTTAACATAAATCTGAGACTCCCCATAAAAACATGCACAACTTGATAATTTCCTATATCTATATACCAACCAGAATGAAAATCCATTGGAAATTAATTCAAAACTTATTGTTTTTCCCTATTCATCCCAAGACACTTAATTACATATTCTTTTTAGACATCAGAGTAATTATACAACTATTTTTCATGCCAGTGCAAATATTTCAATTGCTAATTAAAGTTCTTTGGTGGCAATAGTCACAATTATATCAATTCCTATTCAAGCGAGTTAGAAAAATAGTTCAGATTCTTTCCAAGGGCAGAAATTTGTTGTTTCCCAGTAGCTGAAAAATGCATGTGGCCGGACAGACAATAGATCTGGACGAACTGACCGACAAATGAATGGTAAAGATGCTGTTTCCCCTCTTCACCAACTTCGTTAGCTACGTGATAATAACCAGCTGTTTTTTTTGTTCCATAGTTATCTCCCTACCTGAAATAATATCACCATCTTCTTCAACCATGCAACTTCCATTACAGCCATCAGTGTGGGCCGCTATGCACCCTTCACCCTCATCACCACATTTCACAGCACAGATTTCTGTAATGGGAATAATGAGTATGGATGGTTGGCTCTAGGGTCTCTATTGTCTATCCCATAATAGAGTCATAGGAACATTCGGGCTACATATTACCCATCAAAATATTTCCCAGTTTTCCTTGAGAAATATATACCCTAAAATTCACTTACTGTACACACAATTGACATATTTAAAATACAACAGGACAAACATTATTTTCCTTGCTAGAATTAAAACAAAAAAAGCAGTTTGGCTGAAAAATGAGCGAGGCTGTCTTAATATGCAACTTAATGTGATGTGATTATCTCAGATCATTTCAACATACCTATAGATTGTTAACATACAAAATTCTACAAAAAATGGAAAAATTACTACTATTTCAAATACCAATCTAACCATGAAAGGAGTTGAGTACCAAAGCTGAAATTTGGCATGTAAGTAGATCTATGATGCATGTCCAAGTGATGTAAATTTCATTACTTATTTCAACTTCAAGTGACTCCATGGTCAGACATCTGCAAGATTGAGGACTTTTGCCTCCTTTGCATGCATGCCATTCATGGATTAATAATATAATCAACTCATGCATATATATATATATATATATATATATATATATATATATATATATATATATATATATATATATATATATATATATATATATATATATATATATATATATATATATATATATATATATATATATATATATATATATATATATATATATATATATATACATACATACATACATACATACACATATACATATACACATATATACACATATACACACATACATATATACATATACATATATATACACATATATATATATATAAATATATATACATATATACATATACATCTACAAATACATTGTACACATATAGATTAATATATCTACAAATATATATATATATATATATATACATACATATATATATATATATATATACATATATATATATATATATATATATATATATATATATATATATATATATATATATATATATATATATATATATATATATATATATATATATATATATATATATATATACATATATATTAATATATATATATATATATATATATATATATATATATATATATATATATATATATATATATATATATATATATATATATATATATATATACATATATATATATATATATATATATATAATAATCAGGTATCAGTTCCAGGAATATATAAGATTAAAAAAATAGAGCTCAATAGAAAATATAATTATTACACTCGTAGTATTGCTGTTGCTATTTCATGCTTTGATAGCAATCGTGGGACAGCTAATGACCTGTTAGAATGGGTTCTGATATATTTTAGTTTGCTTTTGGTTATCACTTTCCTTTGTTTCTATGGCAACATTTCGACAGGAGCTCAGATCTTTTGTTCAATAGGCTGGGATTCCTTGACTTAAGTATTTCTACTTCTCTACAATGCAGAGATTACACTGATCCAATTTTTGCATTTGTGTGTTCGATTATTTCATGATTTGCCGAGAAATGTTGTAGCTTTTGCCTTCTTTCTTTGATGCCTATACGTGCTTTGATAGTTCTGTTTCTTTTGCGTGCTTTTTATGATTGAATGATTTCTTGTGGTTGCTATATCGTTGCTTGAAAGATACTAATCCGATGTACATTTTTTGTTCATCACCCGCCGTTACATCTGCCTTATATACTAATGCCTCTGTCAAGCACGTTCCTTGAGGGGGCAGTTTGCTTTGTCCCTGCAGTTGCATGTTCTTTGCTTGGTATCTTTGTTAGCGTTCACGATTATTCTGCTGTTGTGGGATTTTATGATAGATTGCATGTTCTTGAAACAGCTGTAACTGATTTTCAGGGTGTTTCTGTTGAATATTTTGTGCAGTTTATTTACGTCTGGGTGGGAAGTGCTTCGTAATTGATTTAATGATGGTTGCCCCGATGTTGGATTCCACTGTCTTACTAAAGGGGGGATTGAACCATGCACGCCACTAAACCATCCACCTTCATCGTAGTCTTCTACCTTTGTCTGAGATCTCTCTCAATTAATCAAGTGTTTAGTCTCATTGTTGCAGGTTCTTTTAATGGAATAATTTCGTTAATTTTCATTTTCTGTTTTAGAGTTTATACACTTCAAAGATTTTACCAGAGTGACTTTGCAGTGTACAGTGTGATGTCATAAAGGCAGATCTAATACAATTTGTGTATATTTGTTTGAAAATTAGTTGCCTCTTTCTAAAGTATTGCAAACATTTATTTTTATCATTAGTGAGATGCACTTTACACGAATGTGCTTTGCCTATCTGCTCATTTATCAAAAAATACAAAATTGTTCCTGTATGACATTACACTGTACACTGACAGGTCACTTTTCAACACACTGATCAGATCTTTGAAATGCAATAACTCCAAAACAGAATGAGATATTAACATGATTTTTACACCATTTTGTTCTTTTAATAGTTCTTTATCACATACATGAATATTCCTTTAAGGTGAGATTTCCCTTTTGTGTAACTTGTTTTGTTTTTTCATGGCTTTGGATCGATTTTAAACAATTGATTTCTATACAATTTAGGAGCTAGTGGTTGTTCTTTTCCATGTGCTTATCTAAGAGCTTCACCGTATCCAAAAGAGATTACTTTTCTTTGCTTACCTGAAGGGGTGTCATCAACCTCTTGTTTCAATTGGCAGTCTTTTCCAACAGTAATCTCTTCTTTGATAACAACTTCTGCTTGAATATTGTCCTCTCCTTGAATAACTGCGACCTCTTTCGTAACAACCACACCCCCATTATTCTTGTCTAGGACTAGCGGGCTTTCCTCAATTTCATTATCTCTCCACTTTGCCTCCACTTTCACGATATATTCTGTGAAGGAAAGAATGCATCATTTCAACGAAAGGAGAAGTTGTAAAGGATTCACTTCATGTTGCTGTTGGATATTATTGTTCAAATCTGAATTTCTATGTTTCTGTTGGGTTATTTATTTGTATTAATGCTCATTACTTTAATAGGAAAAATTACCAAGTAATTGGGATAATTTGTCAATATTTGAAACTTCTATGATTGCCTCTGAATGTGACCACACTAATTCTACGATTGCCTCTGAATGTAACCACACTAATTCAATCAACGATTGCCTCTGAATGTGACCACACTAATTCTACGATTGCCTCTGAATGTGACCACACTAATTCAATCAACGATTGCCTCTGAATGTTACCACACTAATTCTACAATTGCTTTTGAATGTGACCACACTAATTCAACGATTGCCTCTGAATGTGACCACACTAATTCAACGATTGTCTCTGAATGTGACCACACTATTTCTACGATTGCCTCTAATGACCACACTAATTCTACAATTGCCTCTGAATGTGACCACACTAATTCTGCGATTGCCTCTGAATGTGACCACACTAATTCTACGATTGCCTCTAAATGTGACCACACTAATTCTTCGATTGCCTCTGAATGTGACCACACTAATTCAACGATTGCCTCTGAATGTGACCACACTAATTCTATAATTGCCTCTGAATGTGGCCACACTAATTCTATGATTGTCTCAGAATGTGACCACACTAATTCTACGATTGCCTCTGAATGTGACCACACTAATTCAATGATTGCCTTTGAATGTGGCCACACTAATTCTACGATTGTCTCTGAATGTGACCACACTAATTCTACGATTGTCTCTGAATGTGACCACACTAATTCTTCAATTGCCTC
This sequence comes from Chiridota heheva, assembly GCA_020152595.1. Lineage (NCBI taxonomy): Eukaryota > Metazoa > Echinodermata > Holothuroidea > Apodida > Chiridotidae > Chiridota > Chiridota heheva. The sequence continues at coordinate 1,707,734 of JAIGNY010000832.1, forward strand.
TGAATGTGACCACACTAATTCTATGATTGCCTCTCCATGTGACCACACTAATTCGACAATTGCCTCTGAATGTGACCACACTGATTCTACGATTTCCTCTGAATTTGACCACACTAATTCAACGATTGCCTCTGAATGTGACCACTAATTCAACAATTGCCTTTGAATGTGACCACACTAATTCAACAATTGCCTCTGAATGTGACCACACTAATTCAACGATTGCCTCTGAATGTGACCACACTAATTCAACGATTGCCTCTGAATGTGACCAGACTAATTCAATTTAACAAGCAGCAGTTGGAACATCTAGACCAGAAAAAGAAAATGTTTAGTGGTTCTCATAAATCCTTTGGTTGATTTTCAAGTTTTATACTAACTGTCATTGCATGTCATGAAATATGCTGAATAACACATATTCATAAGCCATGCCCGCCATGCATATCAATAAAGTTAACTTGACAACATTACAAGTATGATGCATAGCATGCATATGGTTGCACATTTATCACTGTTTAAAAAACATTACATAATGCCCCACCTACATGACATCACTACCAACACAATAGGTCAAATAATAGTATATGGACCATAACTCATTTGTGTACAACATATGATATGTGTGCGATGTGTTTACAAGTCTAAATTTGGAGCATTTTCACATTAAGGCATGCATATTAGTAATACAACCTGATGTGAACATAAGCATGTAAACAATAACTGACAAACATGCAAGTATGATGCAAACGGACAAATGGTCGCTATAAACTTATCACTTTTTCAAATTTTCTTAATATTAAGCCATCCCCCTTCTCCCCACTTAGTAATGTGCATGAAATGATTGAGATCATCACCAAAAACAATAGGGCACACAAATGGATAATAGGTTATCTGTGTACCACATATGACCTGTATCCAATGTACTGTCCTGTGGTTACTGTGTTTAACAAGCTCTATTCAGCAAAATCATATATAAGTCCCACCCACTATGTATGTTAATGAAATTCAACGTTTTTATACCATGAGTATGTACACACCAGCTAACATCACAAGTGGACCAAATATGAAACAAAACAGACAAGTGGTTGTTAAAAAACCAGCATTTCAAAAATTATACATTAAGCCCGCCCACTCTTTAATATGCATGACATCATCACCAAAAACAATAGGGGAAATCTACAAACTATGGCTACCTATGTAACACATACGACATAAACACAATGTGTCATTCTAGAGATTTCGTGTTTACGATTGAGCTACATTTAACAAAATAACATTCAGCCCCACCCACTACCCATATTAATGACTCAAATTTTTACACCATGAGCATGTGGACACTAACTAACAAAACTACGATACCAAATATAAAACAAAACGGACAAGCGGTTGTTGAAATATGAACATTTATAATATTTTACATTGAGCCCCACCCACTTATATTAATGCAAGACATCACCACCAAAATTTAGAGGGCTCATCTGCAGACCATGGGCTACCTCTGTACCATATATGACATGAATCCAATGTGTCATTCTAAAGATTACGTGTTTACAAACTCTATTTGGCAAAACCACATTAAGCCCCTCCCACTACGCACATTATTGAGATTCAACGTTTTTATACCATGAACACGTAAATACTAGCTAACAACAGTAATATGCCAAATATGAAACAAAACAGACAGACAGTTGTTGAAATATGAGCATTTGAACAATTTTACATTAAGCCCCGCCCACTCATTAATATGCATGACATCATCACCAAAAACAATAAGGGCACTTTTTTGGACCATGGGCTATCTGTGTACCAGATATGACATGAATCCAATGTACCATTCGTCAGATATCATGTTAACAAGCTAGGCATAACACATACATACAGTACATGTACACACTCACGACAAGCGGACCAGATAGGTTGCTGATGCTGATTGCATCAGAACCAAAAAAAAAAAAACCAGAATTTGCACCCCAACCAATAAATCACTCACAAACCTCAACAACCTACACCTTACCTTCTCTCCATGTCCCAACAGCCAATCCCTCAAACACTCTCCCCTTAACTACCCGCCCTCTTCTTACCACTCACTGTATGTACGCCCCAATAAATACCTGTACTTCCACGGCCACTAAACCATCCACTTGTTTCTGCCATCTATCTCAATCAAGTGTTTATCAGTCGTTTTTTAAAGTTCGTTTGCTGTGAGGCTTCCACAGTGTAATTTCTTACCTTTTTTATGGCTTTGGCCCAGAATTTAAATAATTTTGCAGCTTATCTGTTTTTTTCATGGACTAGTTCCATATCAAAGAGCTTCACCATGCACAAGGCCCAAAGGAGATGAATTATCTTTGCTTACCTGATGGGGTGTCATTGACCTCTTCTTTAACAGTAACCATTTGTCCAAAAACAACCTCTTCTTTAACATCACTGCCTTCTTGTGTAACTGCAAGCTCTTTTGTAACAACCTGACATCCATCACACTTGTCTGGTGAGCTTTCCTTATCCTCCCACTCTACCTTCATTTTCACGATACAATTTTCTGCAAAGGGGAAAATGCATTTAGAGTCAGTGACTTTTAATTCTGCAAAAGGCATACAGATAGGCAAGGAATTTATATTCACCATTAGGAGCTTTATATTCTGAACAGAATAAGCCTTTAAGGGTACAGTATATGGACAGGTAGCAACCACTTTGCATAAATTGATACAAATGCCCTTCATAAACACTCACCACAAACACTTTCTTACAAAATCGATCCCAAAAATGAAAAATCTGGCGGGCCCGCCCAGGACTCGCAATTCCCGGCCACCACTCGGCTCTAAGGTTCACTCTTCTGCCCAGCACTCAAAAGTTCAATTCGGTTAAATAATTATAGTGTTTAAACAGATCTTCTATTAATCTCGCTCTATTTATGTCATCCGCTGATTTACACACATAACACAACATACATTACGCACATTAAATTCTGATTAAAACAACTGAACTATAGGAATTAAACGCAATTGAACGTACATATTATTATAAAATCACCCATACACGAAGCTCTTTGCATAAACGTATGTACATGCACACAGTTCAGGTTCATGTTTTAATCCTTGTGAATCACTGCTGGCAGCTTGCCAAGTCTGTCACTTGCCATACAAACAAACTTTAACAAAGTAAAAATTACACCCTCCCTCCCTCCCAAGGTGTGCTTATAGACTGGTCCAAATGTAGTAACCAATCACATTTGTTATAAATCCCATATGCACTTAACATTATAACGGACTGATCGATATTCTTTTGATTTGTGGGGGATCTTATATTGATAAAAGTTGTTGCGTAGTTCATAGGAGCATGTGCCGCTTGGCTTTCGTCGAACGACACTGGGACGAAAATAAAAGGGGTAAAAAGTTTGGGCAAGATGAATAACAATGGGAATTGAGAGAAGAGTTTCCAGCATATGTTTGTACTTTTTTTTGAGGGGGGAGGGGGAGGGGAAGGGCACTTTGACAGTTGAATATCCATTGTATTTTGAATATCCATTGTACATAAAAACATTTTACAAATTCTTCTACCAGTCCAATTAAACAAAAAAAAACTTTTTCATTGACAATTTGTCAATAGAAGAGGACTAAATTTGAACAGTTCTTCATGGGAGGGGGGTCTAAGAGGTCACCTTGGATTATCACTAGAACCAGCACTCAAACCTGTCTAGCTAGAACCCTGATCAAATGTATGCACATTATGTATTGATTTTTTTCAAGTTGTAAGGATAGGACAGTACAACACCAACGTTATGTGAAAGTTGAGAGTGTACCATACAGTAATACTTACCTAAATTTCCAAGTACTGAAAAATAATCAGAATGTAACAGTATCTTCTAGTCAAATTTAATTGAAGGTACATTATGTATGCCAACCTCTCAGTCATAGTCAACTGCTCGAAAAGTTAACAAACAATTAGCTAACATCAAGAAATTCATAGAATTCTCTTTAGGATTTCACAGATTTGACATCCAATGCATAATTTCTGATGAAGAGGCATCACAATATGAACATAATCCTCCCGACTGATAACATGCCTAGCACACATATTATCAAGTCTAAGAACCATAACCCCTCAGCTCTACCATTCCCATTGGTTGCAATTTTGCTACCCCCTCCTCTCTATTTCTGTCTTTTCCCCTAAATCACAATGTTACTTACAAAATGAAACACTTCTTCCTTTGGCCCTATCAAAGCCCAACCTTCAACAAACCAACTTGCCAGCGCACCCAATTGCGAGTAGCTTTTTACTCTTTGGCGAATAATTAACTCATTAATGGTTTCCAAAGTTGAACCTCTTCTGTCCTCGACCGTAATATTACTAATAATAACCAGAAATCGCAAATGATACACATCCCCTCGCTGCTAATAACATGCTTTGCAGCCTCTATCACACCTGCCATCCCACCCTCTGTTCCACATATCATACCATGCTACTTCTCTCCCTACAGGAAATCATACATGAAATCCATATACCATTCCACAAGATGACCTGTATGCCATCACACCTGCAATCAAGGTGACATCCCACCATATGCCTTACCACCCTGTCCTATATACCATGCAACCCTGTCCCATATACCATGCAACCCTGTCCCATATACCATGCACCCCTGTCCCATGTACCATGCCACCCTGTCCCACATTCCATCCCTCCCTGTCCCATATACCATGCCACCTTGCCCTACATCCCATCCCTCCCTGTACCATATACCATGCCACCTTGCCCAACATCCCACCCCTCCCTGTACCATACTACCCTGTCCCACATGCCATGTACCACGTGCCATTTCACCCTGTCCTAAAGGCCATTCCATTCAATCCCACATACTATCCCACCCAGTCCCATATGCCATCCCACCTGAAATCCAGATGACCTGCCATTCTGTCTCACATGTCATTACACTCTGTCCCCCATGCCATCCCACCTTGTCCCACATGCCATCCCAGCCTGTCATAAATGCCATGACATGACACTACCTTGTTTTACATGTCATGCCACCTTGTCCCACATGCTATCCCACCCTGGCCTATATGCCATGACAATCTGTTCCACATTCCATGGTACCCTGTCCCAAATGCCACCCTGTCACATATACCATCCCACTCTGTCACACATTTCATCCCATACCGTCCCCCATGCCATTCCACATTCATCTTAAATCCTACATCTACCAATCATTCTAACACCTTCCACCCAACATTCTTTCCTCTCACTCCCATTCCCTCTACAACATACCCCAGTCATCATGCTATCTCCCTTCACCTGCCACCGCCCATTCATCTACAATCCTCCATTCACCTAACTACCCCAACCCATCTTTGTCATCCACTCATTTACCAAATATACTCTTAACCAACTAATCATTCCAACCTTCACTATAACCTCCACTCTCTCCATTGCACTACAGCCGCCCCCCCCCCTCACCCCAGCCTTAACTTAAATCTGACACTTCTCATAGAAACATGCTCAACTTTTTTCCTCTTATATACCAGATAGAGCTGATCTTTCTACCAAATCAGAATGAAAATTCAGTACAGATTAATTTGCAGATTATTATAAGTCTATTATATCATTTATATGTCCTCTCTATTCAAGCAAAGACATTGTTTGTCTTTTGTTATTCATTTGCAAGACACTTCATTACAAATTCCATTCAGTCATCAGATCTATTAAATCAACTTTGAAAATTCAGTACAGATTAATTTGCAGATAAGTCTATTATGTGTCCCTCTATTTAAGCGAAGACTCATTGTTTTTTTGCCATTCATTTGCAACAGACTTCATTATAAATTCCATTCAGTCGTCAGATCTATTATTCAACATTTTTCATCCCAAAACAAATCCTTTTAATGCTGCTTTTCAAGTCTAAAATGCATTTGTTCTCCTTCTATAAATTTAATTTCATGAAAATAGTTGGAATTCCTTTACTAGGGCAGCAATCTTTTGTTCCCTAGTAGCTAAACAATGCAAGAGGCCAGACGGACAATAGATACGGGCTCTTCATCAACTTCGTTGGCAAGGGGATAATTATATACAATACTGTGTCAGTGTTTGAAAGTACAATGCACAGTTTTTATCTGTCTCATGATCGGAAATATAAACCATGTGCACTTTCATTTTGCACAAATATTAATTCAAGTTTTGTGTACTGTATAATAATCGGAAATAAAATCCACAAACCATTCGTTCTGTTTCATTCTCTCATTAAAATAAATGTATGTGTTGTCACTTTTACTTCATTCATCATCTGTGTAATTCTCACAACAATTTGCCATTGACTTAACTGTGTGGGAATTCCCTAGCATACGATGCATTTTCGTAATGCTCATAAGAATCATATCGTACATGTACACAACCAGCTAAACTATTTTGTGTATTTGGACTTAAAAGTTGGTAAATATAAAGCTACAGTCACACCATTTCAATAATACAAATGATTTTTAAATAGTCTGGCTGGTGGAATTTATAGATGGCTAGTAGATTCTCCACTGTTTTGTCGAGGGTTGCCAAAGCAACCAACAAATTTGATCAAACCCCTTTATTACTTCTGATGAACAGACACACAGACACAAGTAACAGATTCTTTAATGGGGGTTTTATATCAAGAATTTGAGCTATTTTTCCATCCATATATCTCAAATTTTGTATATAACAAATCCTCAAACATGTAGGGATACCTCACTAACTACATGTAGGGATACCCCACTAAACAACATGTAGGGATACCTCACTAACTACATGTAGGAATACCTCACTAACTACATGTAGGGATACCTGACTAACTACATGTAGGGATACCTCACTAACTACATGTAGGGATACCTCACTAACTACATGTAGGGATACCTCACTAACTACATGTAGGGATACCTCACTAACTACATGTAGGAATACCTCACTAACTACATGTAGGGATACCTCACTAACTACATGTAGGGATACCTCACTAACTACATGTAGGGATACCTCACTACTTACATGTAGGGATACCTCACTAACTACATGTTAAAAAGTCTGGATTTTCATCAGTAGAAGTGTGCCTGCTCTTTGAAAACAAAATAAAATATTTGTGGCTGTCAAAATTGTACCTTGAATTTTAAAATTTGATTCTTACTAACATTACATACCACTCATGAGTGCTCCTGATGAATAAGAAATTCCTCAAATTGTTAAATTCATGACAGCACAATCACTGAAGGCTTTGCATCCATATGTAGTCCCTGAATGAAAATAATTGCTGATTGCTGAAAGAATGAAAACATAATAAAACCGGAGTTAAAGTTTCTTATATACACAGTCAGGTACAGTAGCTCAGATGGTAGAGTACACAACTGAGATACTGGAGATCAAGGTTCAAGGCTCGCTCAAGTCTCACTTGATTTTATGCACAAAACATTGTTAATCAAATGATTGGCAAACTACTAGCTAAGTTTTGATCTTAATCCCGGTGGACTTGGGCTTTGTTGGATGTAATATAATATTTGTAATTTCTATAGCGCTTTTTGCCAGGGCCCCGAAGCGCTGGACCCAATTTGCCACCGAATAAGTTCTCCGACTGGAGAATAATATGGCACAACTACAAGTTTGTCAATATCAGAATAACTAACTAAACTAAGCAACAATCATTCAATAAAAGTTCATATTATTTGTTTATGATCAAGAGTTCCATCTATACGGAACATACTGTAGAGGACCATATCAATGTGTTATGGAATTTACATCTCATTATACACACTATGAAATAATCGACAAAGTTTGCCTCAGTGTGATTAAATAACCGGTTTGTCATTACTAAACAGAAAATAGTTTAGAAATGACAAACCTGTAACACAATCGTGCCGATTCAGTATACATTTTAGACATACCCACAATACACTTTTTCATCTGCTGGTGTCGTGTACAGTGGGTTATTGAACTTTACAGACATAAATGTGAAGGTGTGATAAATGTTAGGCTACCAAACTTAGGCCCACAGTCGAGGTGCAAAATTTGATCCAAGCTTGCTATCTTATCACATTATGTACCTTTCTAGTTTGTAGAAACTACAAGTTTGTCAATATCAGAATAACTAACTAAACTAAGCTACAATCATTCAATAAAGGTTCATATTATTTGTTTATGATCAAGAGTTCCATTTATAAGGAACATACTGTAGAGGACCATATCAATGTGTTATGGAATTTACATCTCATTATGCACACTATGAAATAATTGACAAAGTTTGCCTCAGTGTGATTAAATAACCAGTTTGTCATTACTAAACAGAAAATAGTTTAGAAATGACAAACCTGTAACACAATCGTGCCGATTCAGTATACTTTTTAGACATACCCACAATACTCTTTTCGACCTGCTGGTGTCGTGTACAGTGGGTTATTGAACTTTACAGACATAAATGTGAAGGTGTGATAAATGTTAGGCTACCAAACTTAGGCCCACAGTCGAGGTGCAAAATTTGATCCAAGCTTGCTATCTTATCACATTATGTACCTTTCTGGCACAAACATTTAAGTCCAAATCATAGATTTGCCCATGAACGCACATGAATTGCATGGATTTGGGCATGAACGCACATAAATTGCATGGATTTGGGCATAAATGCACATGAACTGCATGGATTTGGGCATGAACGCACATAAATTGCATGGATTTGGGCATGAACGCAAATAAATTGCATGGAATTGGGCATGAACGCACATGAACTGCATGGATTTGGGCATGAATGCACATGAATTGCATGGATTTGGGCATGAACGCACATGAAGTGCATGGATTTGGGCATGAACACACATGAATTGCATTGATTTGGGCATGAACGCACATGAATTACATGGATTTGGGTATGAACGCACATGAATGGCATTGATATGGGCATGAAAGCACATGAATTGCATGCATGAATTGATGAATTTGGGCATGAAAGCACATGAACTGCATGGATTTGGGCATGAATTATTTGGGTATGAAGTGCATGGATTTGGGCATGAACACACATGAATTGCATTGATTTGGGCATGAACGCACATGAATTACATGGATTTGGGTATGAACGCACATGAATGGCATTGATATGGGCATGAAAGCACATGAATTGCATGGATTAGGGCATAAACGCACATGAATTGCATGAATTTGGGCATGAACGCACATGAATTGCATGGATTTGGGTATGAACGCACACGACTTGCATGGATTTGGGCATGAATGCACATGAATTGAATGGATTAGGGCATGAACGCACATGAATTGCATGGATTTTGGCATGAACGCACATGAATTCAAAAAGTCAAACAACACAGAAGCAAAAGTTATTGGGCTTCAACACATGTCCAAAAATGAAAATTTCTTACTTTCATCTAAAATTTCAACCATACATACTTTTAATTTCTACTTTAGTAATTCATGAAAGAAAATTTATGACAGGCCGTTCGGAAGACAAAGTTTTCATTGTTCCAAAAAAAAAAAAAAAAAAAAAAAAAATTCTGGGTATTACCAAAACGATGTACGCCCCATTTACAGTACTTCTATGATCTTGAGAACAAACTGAAATGAGCAGTGCATAAACACCCATGATAAGTTTGGGTATCCTCTCGTGTTTAATTCAATTTCCCGCCACCTCAACAACAACAAAATGTAGGGCTACCAGAGGCTCTGCCCATCGCCCCCGCCAGAGGCCCTTAAGCAGCCCCTGGACTCCACGTCATTTGGCTCATGCTCAGTACCACCATAGACAGTACACACTTATACATACAATTTTATTTATGTCTCCCAATATTTGTTCTGGCGGCGCCACTGATAAATTCTTCCATATTCTAGGATTTTTCAACTGCAGGAGTACGCAGATAAATACCAAGGAGTTTTTGGACCCAGGTGTGTAAGTTTGGTGATATTACTTATAAGGTTAACATATTTTCAGGGAAGCTGTGTAAAACTCCACCTAGAAATTTAGGAGTGTATGGAAACAACCATAAACCTTCGTGCGGCGGCAAATCAGTTAAGGGCAGCAATTACACAACACCAGCATACAGACACAGAAAAAAGTGAAAGATATTATGGCCAACCGATGGTAATTGGTTCCATAAGTGTGCATAATGCATTTGTCAATAGTGTGACTTATCTATGGAATCATTTACTATCATATGGCCGTAATTTCTTTCATTTTAACCCATTTCTGTATGCTGACAATGTAGGATTGCTGTTATTTACTGATCTGTGGCCTCACGAAGGTTATGGTTTTTGCCTATGCATGCCATTGGAGATGAAAGACAACATTTTAGTCGTAACTTTATTAAAACTTTATACAACTTCCATGATAATATTCTTCACTAGAATAATAATGCTGTCACGGCATGGCTGTATTACGCATCGATTATCGTGGAGAAAAATATCGCGATATAACGTATATCGAATACTTTTTAAGAAAACTGACTCATGACACAAATTGTTAATATCACTAAACGTTATATGATCATGGAGATAAAATTTACTCCATGATATGATAAACGCATGAAAAAATGATTTGCAGATCTAGCAGACGACATGATTGCGTGACTATCATGTTCATCACGCATCACACACGTGTTTGGTAATTCAGCCAACATGTCCATGAATCATCAAAGTGAGAGCCTGACAGGCACATTTTGGACATATTTTTTTTTCTTTTTGCCAACTTACATCGGCACATGCCAGTGTGTGGTGACAGAGCACAATTTTTAATTAGTTGTTTTTATGTTTCACGATTATTTTGCATATTTTTAATGGCCTAAACTTGACTTTTAGATTTAGTACCATAACGTCAGAATTGTAAAGTACGAAGTAGCCTAACCTAGTTGCACGAAAATTTCTTAGTTTTTCTTAGTTGAGTATTAGTTTTTAATATCGCGATATGTCGGGAGAGGCATATTTCATGTCATGTGAAAAGCGATATCGCGATAAACGATATGTCATGACAGTACAATAAAATAATAAAAATATTTTATCACTAGGTGTTTACAACAAATTTATTGTTTATTCACAAAATAATCCCATATGAAACTTACTTGAAAATGGTAGAATTTATCTATTTTCTGTGAGTCTTCTGTTTGCGATGCGAACAACTATTTAGCCATTACTTTAAAAGCAGAACTAAATTTTGTTGATTATTCATGAGGTCAAAGTTCAATAAAAATGTTTATTTGTTAGTTGAATTTATTTAAATGTGCAAGAGTTGTTAGCTTATCAGATGTATGAAAACCATAAAAGTAATATGACGTCGAACATAAACAATTACGAGTAACAAAAACTTCAAAGGTCTGAATCTGAATAGGTTAAGTCGGCAAAAATCCTTCTAGAGGACATGAACGCCAACCGAGCGTAGCAAAAGTATGAGAAAAAAACCAATTAACAAGCTAAGCAAGTTTAGCTTTGAAACAATTTAGACTTGGTGCATGGTACAATGTCTGGTAGTAAAGCATTTCAATCTTTTAGTGTTTGAGGAAAGGAGTATTTGTAAACATTCTTTTTAGCATAAGGAACATGGAAATTCAGATCATGGTTATTTCTTGTATTAATTTTTGCGTTTGAAATTAGGTTATCATTATCAATGGAGACAAGATTGTTATTGATTTTATATAGCATTTGTAGACAGGTGTTCCTTCTTGTAATTAGCAGGGGCCAATCTAATTCATGAAGCATGTTAGTGACACTACATTTATAAGAGTACCTTGTGGTACACAAGATAGAACTTGTTTAGGATTTGAGATTTCGCCATCACAGACAACATGCTGAATGTGGTTGCTGAGGAAGGATGCCAACCAGGCCAGTAGATTTCCATCAATGCCATATGCGGAAAGTTTGTCGTTGGTGTGGGACTTTGTTGAAGGCTTTTGAGAAGTCAATTATAGCCATAGAAATGGTACTATTTTGGTCAATTTGTTTAGAAATATCATTTATTGTTAAGAGAAGTTGTGTTTCAGTTGATCTTTTGCTTGAAAGCCATGTTGGAGATCGTTAAAGATATTATGCTCCTCAAGGAATTTCATCACATGTAAGTGGATTATATGCTCAAGGATTTTATTACACATGCAGACAAGAGAGACTGGTCTGTAATTGGCTGGGTCATGTTTATCACCTTTTATAAAAAAGCTACATAGGTTTGCTTGTTTGTTTCCACCTTTTTGGGATAGTACCGTCATCTACAGAGGTTTGAAAGAGATCAGTTAGGATTTCCTAAAGTTCTAACGCATGTGTTTTTAAGAACCATGGTGGTATTTATGTCTGACGGGGGAAAACATTTTTGCCAAAACGAGCATAAAGGGTCTTCTAATTTTGTCTTCTTGAGCACTAAAACAACTTCAAAGAACTACGTACTGTATAAGAATTAAAGCAAGAAAGGTACATAATATGGTAAGATTGCAAGTTTGGAGGAAATTTCACCCCATTGACCACGGGCCTAAGTTTGGTAGCCTAACAATCAATACATCGTCACCTTTATGTATGGAAAGTGTAATAACCCACTGTATACGCCACCAGTGTCAAAAAGTGTATTGTGGGATATACCTAATAGCTAAGTGTGACTCACTGATGCACCCCTACACCCCCCGACAAGGTGAGTCATTGCACCGAAGTGGGTAAACAAAACATGTACATTGACCCACCCGTCAGTCACTTAGGTGACATAACATTTGTTGTGAAATGACTTACTCTAAACCAATCACCTCTGTACAAAGACAATGGGTCTGAAGTAAATTGACTCACCTCTGACTAACATTGCCGGGAGTAGTATTGGTGTGAGTCATACAGCTGATAAGTGCATAATGGATAATGAGATGCAAATATGGGACTTTACACTTCTGTACAAAACAATTTTGGTACAAAAATCCGGTACAATAGCAGGCACGTTTATTAATTCAAAATTTACTCTTAAGTTTAGGTTTGCAATACTGAGAAAAAAAAATCACAGAAAATCCAAACTTTAACTGATTAATAGGCCTAATGTTAGTACTACAAATTTATCGTTGTTATTTTACTACTAATACTTTTTTTTCGGATGAACAAAATCAGACCAATTTATTTCAGGCAAGTGCGACTGCACCAAATTCGGATTGCCCTATGGCTATTGTGCTGATGGTAAGCCTATAAGTAATCGTAACCTGAGCAACTTTTTAACTCCCAATTTTTTCACAGACAACAATGAGACCTATGACAAAAAGTGAAGTGCATGAAAAATCCTTTTCATACTTCCAAGCAAATGAAATCGCAATATTTGATTGGCTAAATTGCACACAAATTTGGTGAAAAACCATTAGGCTTAGCTTGATCTGGTCTGCATGTTAGTGTGGGGTATCACGTGAATACGTGATCAGAACTTCTGTACTATACACAAAGTTTACTAGATTGACCTCAAGGTCGATGAAAGTGTGAAGTCGAGTATTGCACAACAAGTAAAATACTGCTGGCAAATTTAACAACCATGGTCAAACTTTGACCTTGAAAGCTAGCAAATGGCATACAACTTACAAGCACTGTCTAGCCTAGGCTATAGTATACGTTAGGCAATTCACAACATACAGTAACGTTAATCTTCCTTATGGCATTATGCCTCGCGTCATCGGAGATATGATTGTGGTAAAAGTATCATATACAACAGCCAAAACGCGAGATCGTCGTTGTCCGTCCGTTTTCTTATTTTTTTGATGTTGCCTCTCACCTAATTAATTTGCCAACACATTTGATGCATTGTTTTCGCGGATCTGGTTTGCGCAACTAGTAACACTTAACAGCAGACAGTACTGTAGACCGACCCAACTCGTCTAAAAAGATCCGAAATATTGAGCTGCCTACGTATTCAACATAATGATATCTCAGATTGAATGAAATAATCAACAAAATACCTTGGAGCCTAGACAAGGAAATCAAAATCAGTCTATTAAACCGAGCCAACAGTGGAAACTTGAACGTTGTTGACATTGAACTTGGGCTCGACTGCAATGCAACCATATCGAAGGCAATTACCCGTTTCTTGAAAAGGTTGCATGAGACTAGTACGCAGGCGCGCTTTTGGTGAGCGACAGAACTTGTTTATTTTGGGGCATTACGTAGTTGGTGGGTTCAAAACAGCTGGTTCTTATGTTATGTAAACAAGGAGTCGGACTGAAGACTAAAAGAATGCTTTTCGTGCAGGGCATACAGAGGTGCACATGATTGTCTGACTGTGAGACCACGTCCGCGGTTGGAAGAGGATTAAATAGTCTACAGTGAAGAATTTTATAACAAAAAAGCCTGAAGGACCATGGTGGTATCACCTGATATGCTTCATGAACTTAGAGTTTCGGATTGGTGCCAAGATCAGTGAGTGTTTTTAGCTGTTGGATGAAATTAAACGATTGCTGGGGTCCTAGTACATGTAGTTCTGCTCTTACAGTGTTGGTGTGACTGAGCTGAAGTTGAACCTAAGCTGTGTGCAACTTTGGGATGAAAACAGATTTAAAAAAAAAAATGCTACGGTGCCATGGCAGTTTATATCTTTTTACTAGGCCTACTTGCTAAATTAAACTTGAACCTTTTAGGTCTTCTTACAGTTAAGTACCAATTAACTCTAGTCTGGATGTATGTTATGCCAAAGATCTTTGGCGTTGAGCTTAGCTAGTCTGCTGAAATTTAGCATATTTCTCTCTCAGAATGATAAAGAAATACATTACAATTATAGTGGTATAGACGAAAACTGGCATGCTTGGATAGTTTTAAATTCTGGGTAAATCTTCAGTGTGAGGAGAAAAAAATCCACTGTGGGGCTAAATTGAAGTGAGGTAGTGTATATGTCAATATATATATATATATATATATATATATATATATATATATATATATATATATATGTGTGTGTACATGTATATAATAATATTAGTTATTATACACATCCCTTAGTACTGTTGACAATAGGAGTGTCATACAAGGGTTGTTATATTGTAACTGGTATACAATTCCTATATTTTTGAAAATTCACACTTTGTAAAAAATTTATGATTGAAAATAAGTAACTTTAAAATGCAGGTTCACTTTCCAAAAATACCCTCCGACTCATGAACTACCTACGTTAATAATTTAGTCCTACGAATTATAAAGAATTCCAAATAACAATTCCCTGGTTTAATCATTTAGCTTCGAATCACTATCCTTGGCTATCCCCGGCTGGGCAGCAAAGTTGCGGGGATTGTAAATCTTCTATCTTAATTAAATAACGATATATACTCATGTTGGAAGAATCTTTACATATTTCAAGTCAAAACTTTGGCATATTCTTGGCTGGGCAGCGCGGTCTCGTGGACTGTATGTAGGCCTACTTATCTTAATTAAAAAACAATGCATACTCATGTATGATGATAATTGTGTCAATGGAGTGTGACTTCGCTGCCGGCAGCCAGGTGTATACTTCGAAGTGAACCTGTATTCTATGATTGTACCAAAAAGAACCTACTTTTTGGATATTGTTCTACCAATTCGTCTAAATGATATACTTTCCAAACAACTTTTCCTAAATCTTTACGATGGGATAAGCTCTCCAATTCATGTTTTGATTGCCATTTTTCTTAGTCACAGGATGCTTTTTTCCAAGTCATCAAACCTCCATAAACAATTTTTAGAATGTTCATTAAACTGCAGGATGATTTTCACTGACAACAATTTTTTCTTTCATATGATTTTATTAAATAGTTTTAATCAAACAAACACTGTGTGTTGAAAAATTATAATAAAAGATCAAGCAATGTTTAGATGATGTAATAGTACTTTTCAAGCATTATCTATATCATACTGGAAGAAAAAACATGGAGTAGCAATGTAATTTTAGATACAATTATCAAACTGTACATTTGTTTAGGCCACACTCACTGAAAATGGCAACTAGGGGTCATTAACGTTAGGCTCTGTATGCAATAAATCACTCCTTATAAAATACCCCGGCCTACCCTTACTTCTGGCTCCCACAAATTACAAAATAAATTCATTTCCCATCCAATTTTTGTAAAAAAGAAATCAGTACCCACTTCGTGGATGTTATTTCCTAATTTTTTTGGAGCACTTTTCACCTCTTTTGTCATTAATCATTGATTCGTGAATAGTGTGTGCTTGGGAAATTTGGTTGTTTGAATGTTACGCAGAATTCCTTTGGCCAGTCGTTTTATTTGTGGATTTGACCCAAAACTGATTTTGACAATCAATCATTTGTTAATACTGGTTTGTGTTTGCTTTCCTTGGCTCAAACACACCCAGATTTTTTCATTTTTGCAATGATATTGCATTAAAATCTAATGGTTGATGTGTGGTTGTATCTGCTTTTGTATGTACAAGTTTTAGAAAATGAAAAATAAAACATTATTTCTATTTTAAAAACAAAAGGTTTGTATACATTTCTGTATTTTGGTATTTTGACCATTAACTTTGAGTTTTTACCACTATATATCAAATTAAAGTGCTTGAGGGTATTAAATTAAACAAACATGTGTGATTCAAACTACCAACAAAAAAGACTGGAACAAAGGCAGTTTAAACAAGCACTTTAAAAGAACTTTTGCTTCCATTTTTATCTTTAATCACATTTTTTGAAAGTTATTGGGCTCTCCCCATTTCCCCCCTCCCCGATTAAAGAAAAACTGCGGCAATTGACCCACTGCCTTGTGGTTCTGATGCTACTGTACATGTAGGAAAAGAGGACAATTTGAATTATTCTAAATAGATTGTATAATGTAAAAAAAATGGGAGGCAACTTTTTTTTAAATGAGAAGTTGTTAACAGTGGTGATTGAATGCAATACTTGACATTTTTAGGCACCTTTTAGTCCAACTGAAACCCACCTTGGTCGGGTCCCTAGAGCCCACAAAAACGTACAGCTGGCAGATCCGCCCCTCCCTCCCAAAATAAAAGTGTGACTATGTCCTTGACAATAATACATGTATCCTCATGCCTAAAATTGTACAATTAGTGGTTGTATTTTGTGCTATTTATAAATTTGTTTTCTGGGTGGTTTTCATCATCATTTTCAAAGTTTCTGTACATATTTGCCTTTAAAGGAAATGAAGAATTACTAAGCATAATATCATTCATTGTTTCATTGTTTTGATAATGTAGATGACAGACAGGTGATGGAGAGGTTAGAAGACATCACTGAAGCACTGCAGTCATCTGTACAGCAAGAAGGCTGGTATGGTACTCAAGTGTATTGCCCTTGTAAGTCAATGCAGAATCATATGATTATTAAGCTTTTCACAATTAATAGAATGCCAATCATTTAACAATAGGCAACAAAATAGCAAATTGTTAGTTCAGACAAAAGCAGTGCAATTAAGTGTGGCAACACATATACTAATACAGTACAACTGTTTACTCTCTGTTTTGTTGATGATCATTATGTTTTTCAAAACTGCAAATAAATTAGAAAGTTAATTAAAAAATTGAATGAAGCAGTGTAATGTGAATTAAGGAATAGTTAATGATATTTAGCTCGATGCTATTCTACTACCTACGGTGTCTGTGTCGGCGTGGCGTTAATTAAAGTTTTCATAACTTAAGTTATGAATGGCGTACAGTACATTCATGTGACTTGACATAGTGGTAGAGGACATGGGTACTGATCAAATAAGCATGATTGGTGGGTTGTGTATGCAAACTAATTAGCATATTTGCATAACTATGAATAAAATTGTCAGGTTAAAGTTTTGGTTAAAGTTTTCATAACTTATGTTATAAATGGTATAAATTCATGTAACTTGGCATAGGGATACTGTTCAAGTGAGCATGCTTAGGGGTTTGTGTGCATTCTAAATAGCATAAACATGCATAGTGTAGTGAAAATAAAGTTTTTACTACTGATATTTGTTAAATTTATTAATTGTACATTGAGTAAACCTTGGTAAATCGTGGTTAATGCTACAACATCATTGATGTCCAGTCAGCTTTCAATTATTCATCATTATTCTTTGAGGGTATTCAACAAATCCAAACAACAGTTTTGAGTCTTTACCATACCCCAAACAGTCAGGGTGTTTTCCATGTTAATAGTATTTATGTTTAAATATGCATTTTTCTGCCAAAAGAATATTCTTAAGAAAACAAACTAGCAAATATTACACTATAAAAAAGATGAATGACATCAAAAAGTTTCATTTGTAGTTAATCATTATTTTATTAGGCAAATGAAATTATGATCTTAACAATAATTATTAATACTTACAATAAATATTGAATGTTGCCATAATTTCACAATAATCAAACTGTAATATGAACATTTAAAACATTGACAGATATTTACTTAGTTGATCACACTTTATACTTATTACTCAAAATGTGTATTTAATTATACACTTTCATATGTTTGTGTTCTTTTGCAAATATCAGCTGCAACTTATCATTTCCATTAACACTTGAAACAATTGCTAACATCCTTTCCAGTCATGTTCAAGTCACATAGTGGGTAAGAGATTTTTACCACTCAAAATATGAAAAAGGATTTCTGTAGAATTAAAAGCTGTTTTAAACATCAATTTCTCAAATGCCTGCAATAGCAAGGTTCTCTCACACCCCCCACACACACACTTTTTGCTTTTTAGCATCAAAAGTCAAGAATCCATCATATGGTCTCTTCCAACTTTTAATGATGCTACTTCTTTTATATCAGATATAGAGTTTCTACATTTTTAACAAAGTTTTATTGCTGCTATTCAAAAAACATGCCGCAGAAGTTACTTCCACACCATCAGAACTTTAAGTGTTGTCTCTCATTTAAAGTACATCTAATCGTACTTTCCTTTTTTCCATTTGAAGCATGTAGGTATGAACACTTGTGCAGACTAGAATATTAGCACTCTCTAGAGCGCATACCTCCGCCCCAGTTGCAATTCCAACATGTCTAGAATAATTTAAAAGAGTTCATTTGATCCTATACTTAATATAATCTACTTTAGAGATCCTAGGCCCACCAATATTCATCCTCAAGTTTTGATCTGTAATGATCATTTGCATTCTGTACATGTGTCAAGATTATCTTCTGACTGGATTTCTTTCAAGGCCAAAGCATTGTTTTCAATTTCATTCAGGTGATGCATTCATTGTTTGAGTTCCTTTTATTGAAGACTCACATTCCATCATTCTCCATTAGTGACAGAAACCAATTGTTTAATTTTCTTTGAATCCAGAAACCACTTGATGTAAATCTCTTTTTAAGTCCAGCAAATTGATTGTTTGGATCTTCAATCAGAGCACAAATTCATTGTTAAAACACATTTCATTGGAAAGTTTCAACTTAGTCTTGACAGATCTCATCTTATAATATCCCCACGCCTCCATTACTGCCCTTTCCATTCTCTGGTATGCCTTGTAAAATTTACCTTGAAACCTCACCTTCCATAGGCTTTTCTAGGTTTTTGCTGAATTTTAAGTAATTTTATTGCTTTAATTTTAATTTTTGGTAATAAAATTTGGAATGTGAAATGGCTAGTGTTTGAGGTTACTTATGCTCATACACTCGTTGTTCATCAGTTCCAAACTTTGTTAGGAAGTGGTTTATTTTTGTGCAGTCTGATGTAGGAACATTTCCTATAAGCATCTATATGAATATGTGTTGTGGTCACCTACAATGGTTGTTTATTGATAATTTGTTATTCTTGTAATCTTTACAGAATTTTTGGAGGTGTCATGAAAGCTACTTTGCTTGATGAGAGCTCCAACCATCTATCACATTGTAAGAAGAAGAACCCATCATAACAGATGCTCCATTGATTGAAGAAAGCAATTTTTATTTGACAAATGAATCATCGTGCAAAGAAAACCATGCTTGCTTAAAAAGATGTCTGCCTCAACTGCTCTGATGATCTCACAATTTATTATAATAAATAATATAGATTTATAACTTTCCTACAGCTAAAATAAAGCGAAAAGTTTTTTCACTGAGGACACCATCTCTGATTTGTTGACACTCTTCAACCAATATGGAAATTGCTACTCGGCAATACACCCTAAAATACAGCTGCGAGTCAAATATATTAGTGGCTGACAAATGAGCTTTGATTTTATATTTTAAATATTGTGTATTATTTTCAATAGGCGCTTGTATAGTTAAACCAAGGAGTTACTTGCAGATAGTTTCTCAGTGGTTCAATCAGTATGGTATATTAGCATTAAAGGGTTCAAGATTTACCGACACTTATGTATTTGTTTAATGCATTGTTACTGTTTTTGAAATTTCGGATGAAACGAAAATTGGGAGCGAAATGGTAGTTTAGACTCCATGGGTTGAGCTCCGGCATCAGTAATGCTAGTTTAAGAATGACCATTGAGCACCAGAACCAGGACTGTCTGTTTCAATCTAAACAATTTGTACAGGTTCAGGAGATGTCCATCAGACAACATGTCTCTCAATGCATTCTTATTAATTCAATTTATATATTGATGCAGTCACTCATATGGAAGTTATGGAAGAACAGTAACAATGTGAAAGTTCAACTCGGCCGACCAAGCGACACTTAAATACTGTAAAAGCCTGAAGGATTAGTTCAGGGTTCAAGCAAGTCTATCTTATATGAAAGAGGACTTCAAAACAAACAAAATAGTAAAGAAAGCACTTCATTTAAAAATGTCATTCCATTAAGGAGATATCTAAGGTTTAAGTCTGTTATCATTTTGTGTAGAAACGACTGAAATAGACTAGTTTAATGTCATAGCCTCAGATTCCTCAGTCTGTGTGTATTCTATTATATTTTGTTGTGTAATTTTGTGGCTGAAAAACAATGGGATATGTCGAAAACAGAAAGTTCAACAACAACAAAAATTGAATTAAATTTTCACCTCTTTCATATAAGATGGGCATGTTTAACCACTGAACTAATCCATTACCTCATGGTAAAATTAAGCTGTTATCATCAATGTACATGCGTATTTTTTCTTTCTTCAATAGATATAGTATATTGAGTCAAAAGTGATTTTGCCACAAAACATTGTGAATACAAGAACTTTCATATAGGCTGTAGTATAATTGATGAATATTAAATAATATTTTATTGGAATTTGATATCATTGTTATTAGAACCACTTTCAACTTTGTGTTGTTTAAAATAGGAACAAGCTTAGTACTTTATCAGCAATCTTTTAGTTAATTACTTTACTTCAAAATACTTTATCAGCAATCTTTTACTTAATTATACATCAAAATGAACATGTACTTATGTTTTGCAAAATCAATAATATACCACAGACTAACCACCAGCTATGTCATTTATTTTAGCACCTCTGTAAACTTTTACAGTCACATCAGCTGTCACAGATACATACTTGCAAATGCTGTCGAAATGACATAGCTTGTCTTTTGTTGAGCTGAAGAGAAAAAATTAAAAAAATTACCAAGTTTCACCAAACTAGATGTTTATGATGACCAAAAGCAATCTGTAGGCCAAATATAAGACACATGAAATGTATGAATATATTTAATTTGTTAGCACTATATTATGCCATTCCATTTAACATATTACAAACCATTGCTGAATTATACTTTGAAAATGCAAAAAGTATTTTTCCTGAATTTTTGTCTGTAATATTGTACATATACAAGTTCTGAAAGACACAACATTAGACCTATTTTGTTTTCAATGCAATGTTTAAGCATTCCAAAAGTTTCCTAACCTTGCACAGTAAGCATACAACCATATGTATGTATGTCACACTAACGCACATCAAAGTTTATTTTCTGCAATGGTGATCGGACAAGAGGCGATATAGGCCTACCCCTAAGTGACATGGAACATCACCCCATGACAAGCGGACATTGTCAAGTTTAATCAAATGAAGAGATTGCTATGAAAGTATAAGGGATAATCAAATTGTACTGAGCCTCACCAAGCTCAATAGCTTTTTTCATTGCATGTACTTAACATCAATCAGCTGCTCTGGTATATGAGTGAAAAATGTAAACACTTGTTATTCCATTACAATTCAATTTTGTTTATTTTTATTGGGGCTATGGGAACTCGAATCTACAACAATACATGCGAAATAGTGTATTGTTTCTATGTTATCCCATCCAAATGTCAAATGCAGTACGAATAAATTTTATACATGGTAGACCTATATCAATCCAAAGTGCTTGTGTGAATAGGCCAAGGCCTATGCCATTTCAATTTCGGTTATTCAAATTTTTCTTTAGGGCAGAGACTCTCTAACTAAGCTTAATGTACTTGTCAGTCATATGACCCGCTCCTACTCCCCCCGGCAATGT
>JAIGNY010000832.1:1735000-1752500 GCA_020152595.1 Chiridota heheva
TTCCCCACGTCATTGGTAACAATTAAAATACAACTTTACTATGATTGGTATAATATTTTCCCTCACTATGATTTATTGAATAATTTAATAAAAATGCTTCAATACCCAAAAAAAAAAAATTATGTTTTTATGTGAAACAAGCGTTTTACATTATGCCATTACTGGGAGTGTTGCAATAATCTTAGTAACTTGAAATAGGTTGGAATACAAAAACATGTAGATCATTTTTCTCAATTAATCCCAGCAATGAGGGTAAGCATTGTGTTGGCTTGCAATTTCTATTCCCCATGTTCCCTTCATATTCTGCCTTCTAGTCATCACAAAGAGCTATAACAGCTAGAGGATGTACTGTTGCCGAACATGATCTTCATTTAATTTGCAGCATGTCTGAATTCTCAAAAATTGAATAAAATTCCCGAAATGAGAAAATTCCACAAAAATTGAAGCAAATTTCAAGAAAATTGAAACAAATTTCACGATAATGACAGAATGAAGGAAATTTTACGACAATTAAAGTAGATTTCCCAGAAATTAAAGATTTCTAGAAGAAAAGAAGCCATGGAATCTTGACTTTTCAAAATCAATTCGTTAAACTTTCTGATTTGGGGGTGGGGGGTACGAAATGGTACTCCCCCCCCCCCCAATTTGTTAGACTTTCACTATTTGGGGGGGGAATGGTATTCACCCCCCCTCCCTCCCTTTCCTCCTCCCCGGATTATTGGGGGCCACGGCTCGAAAATATATAGGAGCGTTCAACAGCCACAACGGTACCTCCTAATTTTCATTGCCATTTGTAACTCTTACAGTACATCTCGTGGTCGCCCTTGTGTACCTTAGGTACCATGTGGGTATCACACATTCACCCCTCTTCCCTCAGATTATCACAATCCCACCCAGATAAAATCCCAAATGATTCCCAATTGGGGAGGTGACCATGAATCTTGTTTTGGCAATTTCATGTTTGGCCCAGTTAGATCCGCTCTGGAACCAATGAAAAAAGCCGCTTGAATCCCGAGCCCAGATAAACTACAGAAAAGGTGGCATTTTTATTTTGCTTTCCACCAGTCCATGCTTTGTGGAAATATTTGAATATTCAACACAAAAAGTCCATCATCAAACCATTGTGTGCATGCATTGTAAAGATATGGTCCTCTTCATCGGACCAATCAGAAGCCTTAGTCCTTGCAAGTTCAACCTGAATCAAATATTTCTTCCTATTCAGGTCTCTGGTCTGGTCTGGAACAATTTCAGCTGCGATGAATTATCTCTCTGTCCCTGGAAATGATGCAGAGCCTTTCTCATCTGAAGGATTTTCTGTAAACCAGTCTGGATTTGAGCTAGTTTGCCTGAAATATCTCCAAGAATTTCTTCCTGAAAATTAAATATTAATGTTTTCAAAGCCTATAGCAATCAATATTTACCTGATGTAATCAGACAAGTCAAACAAATCAACAAGCATAACTAAAAGCAGACTTTCCGAGATGAGGGAAGGCGTTGAGGGCTTGGTTTGGTTTGTTGATGTTTAACCACACCGCAATAGTCAGAGTCAAATGTGCCAAGAGGGTGTTAATAAATAATGGTGTAAGACTTAGGATAGTAAGGGAGATAAAGGGGAAAACTTGATTATGGGAGAAAAAATTAGGTGAAAAGAAACGGGTGTGTAAAGTTAGGTGTAGAAGGGGAGGGGAGAAGATTATATGTGGTGGAAGAGGATGTTGTTGCGGATGAAGTTGATGATGTTTGAGGAAGAATTATTTTTGAATAGGTCCGAGATTGAGGAGAGAAGAGATCTGCAGTTCTGGTATAGGTGACAGGTTAAGAAAATATGCTAAATGGAGAGATCGATGTTGCAAGTGGGGCAGAGAGGGGCAGGGGAGCCGGATAAGAGATGGGAGTGAGTAAGAGAGGAGTGACCGAGGCGAATGCGGGTGACAATAATGTCTTCCCTGCGGTTGCGCCCATGCAGAGGGGTGTTGGTCCCGACTTTAGGTTTGATGGATGGTGTGAAGTTTATTACTGCTTTCGTAATTCCAGGAGTTTTGTCCAGGTTTTGTTGATGTAGTTGGAGATGGAGAGACGGAGGTCTGAGTGTGGAAAAGGGAGATGTTATTTGACAGAGCTTTAATGGCTGCTCTGTCTGCTCTCTCATTGCCAGGGATGCCGACGTGGCTAAAAATCCAGAAAAAGATAATTTTATTTCCTAGGGAGGAAAGATTGTGGAGTTTGTTGAGGAATTGTAGAATGAGAGGTTGGGCCAGAGCATGTTAAGGATGCCAGTAAGGACAGATTTAGAGTCAGAGAAGATGACGAAACAATGAGGGAATTGTAATTAGGCCTACATGTAGATGCCTTCATAGGTGTAACAAAATAATATATTGTCAGTATTAATTAGAAGGTGACTTTTGAGGTTAGAATGTCATCTGAGTTTATCACGTAAGAAAAACATTGATAAATTATATCTTTGAATTGCTTTTGGTCAAGCCGTTAGGTTGTGATTAATGCCTTCCAGGCCAGCGTGTTTTCCCATGTACATCGGGCACTCAGTTTATTTATCAGTGGCGCATTTTATAAGCAGCCACTGGGTTTAA
Organism: Chiridota heheva; assembly: GCA_020152595.1. Taxonomy (NCBI): domain Eukaryota; kingdom Metazoa; phylum Echinodermata; class Holothuroidea; order Apodida; family Chiridotidae; genus Chiridota; species Chiridota heheva. Next base: position 1,737,589 of record JAIGNY010000832.1, read on the forward strand.
AAGCTTAGTTTTATCTTGATCTTTGTCTTGTTCATCTTCGTCTGATATAATCTTGTGAGATATATTTTGTTATGTGTTTATTTACCTCGCGACATTTCTTGGCAGAAGAAATATCATTGTATCTGCATGTTTATCTTTTCCAGCTGTTTTCTTCAGTTCCTGCATGACCCCAAGACCAGACATTAATTTAATAGTTCTCAAAAGAACTATGGAGTGAAGGAAAAAGTGTTAAATCCATTTGTTACAAGAGGGTCCATAGAGACACCCCCATCCCCCTCCCCTGTCACAAAAATTAATAATGCTATAACTTTGCCAACCAGAATTAACTACTTAATTTGAGGATACCTTGGAAACGGGAAATTCTACCTCAATGAGCAGCAGAAGTCCTCTGCAATTTGAAATTTTTAAATGTGAATCAATAACTATATGAACATGCAAATCCACAAAAAAATGGACAACAGAGGGAGGAAAATATCATAAAAGCCAGGCTATCGTCGATTGCCAATTTTACTTCAAAATGACATTCAGTATAGGCGGGATTTGAAGGGGCATTTGCCCCCCATTTTTCACGAATTTGTATCTTTTGTATGGTAATATTTTGCACCTTAGCAAGATTTTTCCCTCCCCCCACTTTTGACTTTTCTCCCCCCCCCCCCCCCCTCCACTTTCGATAGGCAAATCCCGCCCATGACATTCAGTAAAATCCTAATCATGTGAATTTGGGATGGGGGAGGTTCTGGAACAAAGCTAAGTTTATCTGCATTCTTGAAAGGTCTACTCAACACAAAGCTAGAAAACAAATATATTACTTCATTGATCAAAATTTTTTTTTAAATAATCAGGGCTCACCAAATCATCCTCATTGATATTCAACTGATTTGACCACTCAATGCTCTGAAGATTCTTGTGGAGCTCTGTAAGATGCAGAGCCACCATGTGAAAGAGCTCTGTTAAGTAACCATGGTATTTAGCCTCCACCTTAATGTGTATCCCAACCATTGGCTGTTGTAGTCTTGTTGTCAGCTGTTTCTTGTTTTCTAGTATGGCATTCAAATGACTGTTGAGATCTTTTATCTTTGCTATTTTATTCTCTGTTGATTGAAAATTAGAAAAGAAGAAATCTTGAGAAAATGTTCGCAAATTAAATACTTAAGCCACTTTTGTATTGCCCCTGAGTTTCATATCTAGTAAGGATGCCAAGTGAGACCACTATATTGTTTTCAGTTCATGAAAACTACAAAATGTTCCATCCACATAAATTAGAAATTGAGTATTTTTGAGCCGTTTCAAATTATAGGTCAACATCATGATTAAATTATGCAAGGCAATTTGCATATTTGAGAATTAATCCCTTACATTGCTCATTTGATTATGTTAATTCATTATACTCATGGGAGAAGGTTAAGAACAATAGATATTTGTAAGAGTACATATGTAGAGTTATTCAATATGCATGTTTTTAAAGCAGATATAAAATCTAGATTTTCTCCTTTGTTATTATAACGCAGTTTAAATATAAGTCATTTGCCTAAATTCACATCTTGAAAGCAATCTAACATATATTTTCAAGCAATTGAATTATTAATTCTCTCAAAACAGCTTATTATGGGAGCAGCCATTCTGTTTTTAAAAATGACATGAACACAATTCTTTATAAAAACTATGTATTTCTTTATAATCTGCTACAAATTTTCTGGCTTACAAGAAATCATTTTGCTTTGCATTATTGGTCAATAAATTTTCATTTGTACATGATATTACTGTAAAGCCTTTAGATCATCATGTCACCGCAAACTGAATAGAAATGTTCCACAAGAATTATAAAGAAACACATTATTATACAAATAGGTCAAATAATATTATCATTGGGAGAACTTATTTCAACACAAAATCGCAGCCTCTGTGTTACAACTTTAAATATCGATAACTTGAGAAAGGAATACAGTTTAAGATGTGATTTTTGACACACTGTTTCTTTTGTAATTCTCTATTATATATCAAGTTTTCATTTTTGGCTTGATGTCTTTTTTTAAATAATTAGACCCAAAATTTTAAAGACCTGTGAAATTGCAAATTTGCAAAGAACTTTCATGGCATTGGATGGTTTTTCATAATTTCAATAAATTATTCATACAACACAATATAGCTTTATTTCTTCCTAGTATCTTTAGTTATTTGAACATTACAATTTTACCAAATACTGAAACTTAAAGCCAATGATCGCAATTCTGCATTGCTTCCTGGAATGAACAGAATAACTAGAAACCAAAAGATGAGTGGTTCTGATGCCTTATTTTTTAGAAGATGTTGTAGTGCAGGTGGGATGATAGCATTATTTTATGGACTCATATTAAATGTCATTCCTTACATTATAATTAACATCTGAGGATCAAACTGTAGGCGGCCGTGGAAGAAAAGAATAGTTTTTTATCCATCATGAATTAAAAAGCCCTATTTTTTATTTTATTTTTTAGAAGATGTTGGAGTGCAGGTGGGACGATAGCATTATTTTATGGACTCATATTAAATGTCATTCCTTACATTATAATTAGCATCTGAGGATCAAACTGTGGCGGCCGTGGAAGAAAAGAAGAGTTTTTTATCCATCATGAATTAAAAAGCCCTATTTTTTATAGGAGGGGAGAGGAGCATTTCATCCTCATTCAAATGGCATAATACACTCTTGACATCTCTGCATGCATGCTCTCAATATTCATCCACAAATTTTGCTGGGGGGCTGAGAACTAGGAGAAACCTATTGGATCAAAGAACATTCTGAACTTTTAAAATATCACCTTAAAGTGTGGGTGCAGGGGAGGGGGTACGTCCATAAAGAAAAAAGATTGAATCATTTGACTTATTTATTAATGAAAATGTAATAGTCCAGATTTTAAGGATAAATCTTAATATTTTGCTGAAACAATTTTTTGTTCGGAGATGATATACATTTTGGAGACCCACCAGGAATTGCACCAGGGACGCTAGAATGTCAAGCTGATGCTATGATCACTAGATCAAGGAAGTCTTTGATCTAGTTGCTTAGGTTTATAGATAATTAAACAACCATAGATTACCTGCTAATGATAATCAACCCATTAATTAATCATCTGAATGAATGAAATAATTGCATAATAGAGATAGTTTTCTGTAACTTTGAATTTGTAAGTGCATGGAAAACTTAGAATAGATATATTTCGACAGGTGGAAGGCATCGAGCGTATTGAAATGCAACGAATATGGGTGGAGTCATGAAATATAGCGGAAGCTTAATTCCAAGCTGTGCGGGTGCTAAATTCAAGCTTTGCGGGGCTAAATTCAAGTAATATGGGAGCTTAATTCCAAGTTGTTGTTGGGGCCTTATTCCTAGTTACCGTGGGAATTTATTTCCAAGCTGTGTGTGAGGTTAATTCCAAGCTCATGGTTGCTTATTTATCACTATCTAAAGATTTCAAGATACAGTATCTACATTAAGCCCCACCTTTTTATTAATATTTATGAAATCAACACCAGTAATATTAGGGAAAATGCATCTGTGCATCCACATATTGTGTCCATTACACCATTGAGCAAAAGAGAGCTACGTAAGGCCTTACGTGCTCCCAGTGCATACCCCCCCCCCCCTCTTTCATCAGTGGGGTCTCAAACACTGTTCACAATAAGAAAGCAAGTATAACACAAATGGATCATGGTTGCTTATCTATCACTATTTCAAAATATTTACATTAAGCCCCACCTACTTATTAATATTGATGAAATCAACACAAGCAACATCAAGGTAAATGCAGCATATTGTGACCATTGTACCACTGAGCAAAAGAGAGCTACATAAGGCGTAACATGTTCCCAGTGGAACTCTCCCACCCCCCAAGGGATCTCAACCACTGTTTACATTAGGAATTGAGGAAGAATTTTTGGCTTTATCAACTAATCTCTGCTGAGGTTAAGGGTTATGTTTCAAAGCAATCACAGTTTTGAGCCCCAGTTGTGCGTATGACTCTTTGATGTCAATTTCCCCCTCCCCTAATCTTTGATCGGTAGGTGCTAATATACTATAAATATCTGTGTTTTCAACTGACAAGTTTTTGTATTAAGTTTAAAATGTAGATAGATATATTGGGTAATTTACATCCAGTCTTCAACAGTTAATTAACTGTTACTCTACCACGCGGCGATATTATTGCCGTTTTGAGTGCCCCACCTTTGACTTCGCCTCCCAAGCGTGTTTTCAAAAAAGTGCTAGTAGTGTAAAGATTAATCTACCCGCGGAAAATGTGAAAACTCAAAAATATATGCAGCGTCATCCCAGTGGGCTGCCAACGAGTCAATAAAGTGGAACAAGCCCGACTATGCTGCTCGGAAGACAGAGGACCCTTCAATAATCAGCATGTGCTTAACCCTTACTCTACAACGCAGCGATATTATCGCCATTTTGGTGCCCCACCTTTGACTCCGCCTCCCAAGCATGTTTTTTTTTTTAAGTGCTGGTAGATTAAGGATTAATCTACCCGTGGAAAATGTACCAACTCAAAAAATATTTGCAGCGTCATTCTGGTGGGTGGCCACCGGGTCACTGAAGCGGAACAAGCCTAATTATGCTGTTTGGAAGACAGAGAACCTTTTAATACTCAGCCTGTGCTTAACCCTTACTCTACCACGTGGCAATATTATTACCATTTTGGATGCCGCACCTTTGACTCCGCCTCCCAGCATGTTTTCAAAAAAAAGTGCTGGTAGAGTAGGGTTAATCTACCCACGGAAAATGTACCAACTCAAAAATATTTGCAGCGTCATCCCAGTGGGCGGCCACTGGGTCACTGAAGCGGAACAAGCCCGATTATGCTGCTCAGAAGACACAGGACCCTTCAATAATCAGTATGTGCTTAACCCTTACTCTACAACGCGGCGATAATAGCTTTGACTCCGCCTCCGAAGCATGGTTTTTTTTAAGTGCTGGTAGATTAAGGGTTAATCTACCCGTGGAAAATGTACCAACTCAAAAAATATTTGCAGCGTCATTCTGGTGGGTGGCCACCGGGTCACTGAAGCGGAACAAGCCTGATTATGCTGTTCGGAAGACAGAGGACCTTTTAATAATCAGCCTGTGCTTAACCCTTACTCTACCACGCGGCGATATTATCACCATTTTGGGTGCCCCACCTTTGACTCCGCCTCCCGAGTGTGTTTTCAAAAAAAATGATGGTAGAGTAAGGGTTTAGGTTATATAGAGATAATCCACCTGTGAAGAAGTGATCTGGATGAGGACTTGCCAGGAATTAAACCAGGAACTCTAACTTGCCAATGTGACCACTAGACCAAAGTATTTGTTTCTTTTAAGCTTTCAGATAATTATACAAATTCACTAATGATGACCAAGCCGTGAAACATCCTTTGCAACTGTTGTGATTGTTCAGCACTGAGAAGAAATGCACTTCAAATGCAAGTCAAAGGTGGCAGCCTTGCTACCGTCTATAAACTCCTCTAGTCTTTGTCCTGGGAGAACAATAATGCTATATTACAGACAATAAACAAATAATGAACTTGGGTTTATGAAAGGGTGGTACATCACACCAGTATAAAAGAGGTAAATTTCATAGAAAATGACAGGTTGTGGATGGAGTCAAGATATATATTTTTTAATTTCAAAATTAATTATGACATTTTAACAACAAGCATGTGCACACTATCTAACAACATAAGCATGCCAGAAAGAAGCAAAACTGGCATGTACTTGTAAAGATTTTAAAAGTCTAAAAATTTGCACTCAGCCCCACCCACTCATTAAAATTGACACCAAGGAAAAAAAATAGGGACCATCTTTGAGTCATGATTAATGTGCCAAATTTGACATGCCACTGGTGTATGGTTCACAAGATATAGTGTTTACAAACTGTTTTTAGTAAAACCACATTATGCCCCCGCCCATTCTTCATAATAATGGTTTTGAGCATTTTTATAAAATGGGCATCTACACCATGCCTAACACTTTATTTAGGCCAAAGAAGATGCAAAACAGATGCATGGTTATCAAAATATGAGCATTTGAAGATTTTTTCATTTTGACCCACCCACTCATTAATATGCATGATATCAATACTAAAAACAAGAGGGACCATCCATGGATTATGATGCATCTATGTGCCAAACTATGACATGGCATAGAAGTACTGTTCATAAGATATCATGTTTACAAGCAAAGCATCACAGACACACACACCCACAAGGGCCGTAGCTAATGGGTGGGGGGTGGCAGGGGAAAATTGCGCCCCAGATTTTTCGCTGATTGTGAATTTCCACACATACAGTATATATATGCACAACATGGAAACAGAAGACAATTTTCCCCCCAGATCCACCATGCCCATGTTTATCCTATTTTTCCCCCTAGAAATTTATTTCTAGCTATGGCCCTGACACCCACCTACACATAAATACATACATACATACATACATACATACATACACTGTGCAGACAACTGCACAGGTTCCTGATACTGATAGTATTGGAACCAAAAAAGGTCAGTGTTACAATGTGAAAGACAAAGAGCGATACTGACCTAAAACGCTGAGATGTGTGATGTCTCTGGTTTCTTTATCCATCAATCTTTTCTGTATGATCAGGTTCACCTATAACGAAGATTATGTAACAAATCAAAGCCTGGGCAGGTAATACCAGAATAAACATCTGATTTTCCAAATCAATGAGGTAGGAAGGTAGATTCATCCCTTTGTCAATAGCTAAGCTTTTATGGAGATGTCAACTGCGGTTTGATAAACCAGCTGTGAAGCACCACCAGGAATTAATCCATGGATCTCTATAAACCAGCTGTGAAGCACCACCAGGAATTAATTCATGGACCTCTATAAACCAGCTGTAAAGCACCACCAGGAATAAATCCATGGACCTCTATAAACCAGCTGTGAAGCACCACCAGGAATTAATCCATGGACCTCTAACATGCCAAGTTGATACTACCACTTTTGCAAACAAAAACATAAGGATACGTTTAAATTGGTCAATTCATAATGCTTGGAATTTTTATTGCTAATTATTCATACAAAATATGCACTTTTTTATGTCACCAGTGAAAAAGCTCTTTAATCGGTAATGTACACCCTGCTGTAGTATGGTACATGTATGTCCATAATTGTAAAAAGAATTGTAAATATATTTACAAAATATGTCCTTTTCTCTCCAGCTATACTTTCAGGCCCCTAGTTAAGCTTTTCAGAGGGATGCTCTACCTGGCCCACACTTCCCTCTGCCCTGCAGTGCCCCTCATTACCTTTAACTTTCAGAAGGGTGTTCTACCCAAACCCCCATTTCCATCTCTCCTGCCCCTCATTACCTCCACCTTACTCCCTTTTTAAGATATCATCTACAGATTGTTCACAAAAATATTCTTCTGTACCATATTGTCATGGTGTTTAGATTTCTCCAATACAAAAATACACAGGTACACTACTTGTTGCATTGATTCCTCTCTAATTTCCTGCACTTTTAGTACCCCAAACTATGCATCTTACTACCATGTATATGCCCCTTCTTGTCATGAATTAGCACTCTGTCCTTTAAGTACCCCAAACTATGGATGCCCCTTTTTGTCTGTCCTTTCTTCTTCAAGCTAGGGGTTAGACTTTATACTTCTTACTTTCATTAGACTCCCCCAACATAGCAAACATACCTTTTCTAACTCATTTCTTTTCTGTGAAATTTCTCGAAGCCTCTGAATTAAGAGCAAAGAACTTGAGGATTCTCTGAGCTTCCCAAGCACAACATGGTCTTCTTCATCAGAACTCTGGATGAAAAGAGAAGGAAGATAAATATGAAAATAATACATACATTTTTGATGTAGTAACTTTAAATCAGCTCATAGATCAATTATGAATTATTCCAGATTACAGTTTGTAAATTTCACAATTGATGAAGAACAAAATTCCTGTAAGTATTGGGAAATGGACCAAAGTGGATAAACATTTGCAACATGATGTGTATGTACATTGGCTTACTTTCGAACACACAATTCAGCAAAATAACAACATGATCCCTTTGACATCCATTTCCCATAACAAATATATTTAAAATTGGACGGGAAATTTCTGGAAGTTACATAGATTCAAAGTTCACACAACAAAAACTTACAGAAACTTTATCAAATGAAACTTAAAACTATTCAAAAGCAAGTCCAATTTATTTCCTTGTACAATTACCATGAAGAGCTACAACCCATGCCCTGCAATCCACACCTCATATCTGCTGTGTAAGATCCATCCATATCTCAAAGGGAATTACCTAGGTGGGTTAGTAAATAGTAAGCTACAATTCTCAGAAAAATATTGAAGAAACATCACATTATGTAACCTTAGTTCTTATAACGCTGAATTCTTCCAACAGTTTTGTCCAAAATAATGTAGTTTACTACTAGTACATATGTAGCGTTTTTAAAAAAGGTAATAAACAAAACCCAGCTAATTACAGACCTATTTCACTCACCTGCGTTTGTAGTAAAATCCTTGAGCATATAATCCACTCACATGTGATGAAATTCCTTGATGAGCATAATATCTTAACTGATTTACAACATGGCTTCCGTGCAAAAAGATCCACTGAAACACAACTCCTCTTAACAATAAATAATATCTCTAAACAAATTGACCAAAACACTATCATCTCTATGGCTATTCTTGACATCTCAAAATTCTTTGATAAAGTCCCACACCAGCGCCTGTTATCCAAACTTTCCGCCTATGGCATTGATGGAAATCTCCTGGCCTGGTTTGCATCATTCCTCAACAACCGCATTCAGCGTGTTGTCTGTGATGGTGAAATCTCTGATTCTAAACAGGTTTTATCCGGTGTACCACAAGGTACTGTTTTGGGTCCTTTACTTTTCCTTTTATAAATAAATGACATCCCTGATAATATAAACAGCACAGTTAGACTGTTTGCTGATGACTGCCTTGTGTACAGAACAATTGATAACCCCTCTGACCAAGAAATCCTCCAAGATGATCTTAACAAACTTGAACAATGGCAAAACAAATGGCAAATGAATTTCAACCCTTCTTAATGCTACATCTTGTCAATTTCCTTTAAGAAATGCTTTAAATCACCTGTTTATACCTTATGCAACCAGCCACTAAACCATGTCAACTCCCATCCATACCTAGGTGTTGAAATTGATAATAACCTCAGATGGGATAAACATATACATAACATAACCAAGAAAGCTAACTCTGTACTTGGCCTATTAAAACGTAACCTCTCAAACTGTCTCACCGACATTAAATCCACTGCTTATAAAGCTCTAGTCAGGCCAGTACTTTAGTACGCATCAGCAGTCTGGGACCCCCATCACCAGTGTGATGTGGATAAACTTGAATCTATTCAAAGGAGAGCAGCCAGGTTCTGTATGGCAGACTACTCTTATAAATCTAGTGTAAAAAACATGCTTCATAAATTAGATTGGCCCCTGCTAAAAACAAGAATATATAACACCTGGCTACATATGCTATATCTGATATAAAATCAATAACAATCTTGTCGCCATCAATAAAGATGAACTTATCCCCATCGTCAGAGCTAATACAAGAAATAATCATGACCTTTATTTTCAGGTTCCCTATGCTAAAAAAAATGTATATAAACACTCTTTTTTCCCTCACACACCAAAGGATTGGAATGCTTTACCGTCAAACATTGTACATGCACCAAGTCTTAACTGTTTCAAAGCTAAACTTACTTATACTTGTATTGCTAACTAGTTTTTTTTTACTCACACTTTTTACGCTCGATTGGCGTTCATGTCCTCTTGAAGGATTTTTGCCGACTTAACCGATTCAGATTCAGATAGTACTGGTACTAGCCTAGGCCTAACGTTAGGACTATTATTAGGCCTAGGCTAGTTAGTATGGCCTAAGTTAAATCCAGTTTTATAAATTATTCGCGCAACTAGCCTACATCAGGTATAACTTACATTAGTTTTAACTTTTAAAATTGTACAAACCAATTTGAGCAAACCACTGGCATCAGCTGAACGCAAAAGTGATTTCAAGGCATCTATATTCCGGTCTTCTGTTAGCCATGGATTAAAAGATTTGCTAGAAACATCACTGTGACTCGTCATTGTAAAATATGAAAAGATTATCTCCCGATTAAGTCCAAAATCTATTTTGCAAATTTCGCGAATAAATGGCGCTCTTCATATTTATTTATATTCTTAATATTGGTTCATGATGGGACATATCAGAAGAACAAATAAGGAGGGTTTCTTTTAACTCTATGAGTCTTTGATCTTGCAGGCCCGTAGGATGGGGTGGAACGGGACCTATAATTCATGTGACAATTTTACAAAAAGGAATATTCCATTTCATTTGCATGTATATGATAGAGGACTATTCCACCAGTGCGCCACAACTGGTTATCAAAGGCCGTGGACATTGACTTGGTTGTCGATGTTATGTCTGTCCGTACGTCGTACCCGTGTTCTCGTCCGGGTCGTATTAAGCGTTTCGTGATAACATTGTTACTATCATAAGCGATTACGCAGGTGACGACCCCGTCATTGTAATTGTGTGTTCACTCACTCACTCGTCGCGTCGTCGTCGTCGAGGACTATTCCACCGTGCCGGTAATTCCATGTATGACCGTATTAGGGATGCTGACGTCTTTGAAGATCCCGCCTTCGCCAATTCTTTTTTGAATGCCAGTAAAGTTGGTGCCCGCACGGCTTCTTCTGGTAAATTATTCCATAGCTTCCATATCCGTAAAAAAAAAGAATCTCTAAAATATTCTAATCTAGCCAGACGTGACTTAATTTTCGGTGAATCACCTCTTGTTCTTCCTATTGATTCCACTGTAATAAAATGATCCTGATTCATGTCAAGTGCCGGGCCCCGTAAAATTTTATTGTAATTTGGTCTTGGCGTATATAAAATTGTTGTAATGTTTGTAGATTGAGAGCCTTCAATTTTTCTTCATACGGAAGGGTAACTCTGGTACCATTTTAGTCATCCTTTTTTGTACTCCTTTAATCAAAGCTATGTATATCTTTTTTTTTGAGATATGGCTTCCATACCTGAACTCGGCCACACTGGATTTATATAAACTTATAATGATGCTCAGTCATGTTCTTATATTAGAAATTCAGTTTAATTATGCTCATGACTTTGTTGGCTTTTTTAGCTACCTATGCACAATGACTGCTGCTCTATCATCGGCCTAGGAAGCTATTTTGAAGTGAGGGCGAATTTTTTGGGCGCCTAGGGCGAGATTTACGCTTCGCTTCCAGGGGCCTGCATAAGGGCCCCTTGTGGGATTCATGGGGAAATCCCCGGTGGAGTCCAGGGGGATCCTTCATTTGAGCATTTCCTACGGTTATTTGGGGGCCTATTTAAGACTCAGCAAGGTTTTTGAGGACCACAAATATTTTCTTTCTCCAGAATAAGTCACTATGATACGTATACCGCGACCGCTCCTTAATTCCTTCAGGATTGATGTCCATTAGTGGAGGAAGCCAAGTGTTTTTGAAACAGTATGTGGGGAATCTTGGAATCGACTGGTGCAAGAATATTTTCAAAAATTGAGAGATAGTAAATGGCCTAGAAACTAGGGGTCGTTAAAGGAATCCTAGTGGGCTATAGGGGCGAAGCCCTTATAGAGGAACAGGGGACTCTATGAAGTCCCTAAAAATTCCTCAATATGAGCATATTTTAAGGTAATTCTTGACATTTCTAATTGACTCGGCAAGACTTTTGAGGACTTTTGAAACCGGAAAGCATAGAACGACATGCTGACAGGTTTGTCCCGTAGGCCTACAAAATACCAAGTAGGTACCAACACAAAGACACCTATATCACGTGTACATGCAATTGAAAGAAACTTGAGGGTAGCAAATCAGTAAATTGAATGTTTCCAGGCTTTTAAAACTGAACCGCTGACAAATATGATAACCGCTTTATAACATAATCTATTCAAAGTATTGGACCAATTTTCATTTTGAAATGAAGCCTCTCAAAAACGTCAAACTTCCCCCCAACTCAAAGAACTTTCTGGGGAGCAATGACATGTCCAAAAGTGGGGGCGAAAGAAAGTGTCTGCCCTCATCCTTGAGAGTGGGCGACAGTCGCCCCCGCTGCCCCCTTTTTTCCTACACCACTGGCTGTAAAAGAAACAATTTGGTGTAAAAATTATATTTTTCCGTTTATGAATTATTGCATTTCAAACATACCGCGATATGTTGAAAAATGGTTTATAACAGTGTAAAATTAATTGCCTCATCATGAAATAAAAAGAAGAGCAGGATCCCCCTCCCCACCCCCTTACCCCTCCCTACCCTTGTGACTATCGATGCCATTTTGACCATGATCAGTGGTCCAATTAGTGAAAATTCACCGTAACTCTGGCGGTCACCCTAAGGGAAGCCGCCAATAGCTATGCCACAACGCCGTAAAATTGCTTAAAGTGGGGTGGAGATTGTTTTATTCTAACGTAAATTGGGTTTTCCGTAAAAGTGGGGACCATAGCTTGACTCAAAGTTGGGCTCGCTTGCATGCCACGACCCACTGCTATGCCCTTGTCAGATTTTATACTCGGTCAGCGAGTGTTTAGGACAGGCGACATATTTGCAAGATGGAAGCACATACTTCTTACCCGTTCCTTTTTAGATCCGAAATGGTCATACTAAATACTTCTCTTTTTCGAAAATTGATCTCTTTTATGATTCCTGAAAAACTGCCTCAACAAGTTCAGAAGTTCACCATGCTGCCATGATTCAACTGAATAAAGCTTACATATCATGCCGCGGAGTAATCAGGTGATATAGGCTATGAACAGATGAAGAGGGAAAAGAGGAGATAAGAAAATCGCTTGAAATGGGGTTTTTTGCCAAACATGGTTCGAAGTTCCTTACTTATTATTCTGTTATTAGGGATAATGGCCAGACAGCGGTGAAACTGCTTGAGCTGTAACCTGGCTAAACAAACATCTTGGTCATAAATCCCATTGCCATCAGAACTATATACTGCAACTGAGGTAGAGGTCATGATTTTGTTGACCACCTTACAGCCTTAGATCCTATATAATCAGATAATATTTGATATATGACTTGCCAGGTGCCAGCAATTTGGTCGCGCCACAACAACCATGCGAGAGGTCAATTGAGGTCAAGATCCCACTAAAGAATTAAAAAAAAAAAACTCTTTTATCAAGGATTTGAAACAAAGACTCAACGAGCCGGTATCGACGGTATATAGCTGAACGTTTATGGTTGGCCATGCGGGTCGAGTCCTCTATTACGCTAAAGAAAAATCAATTCTTACGTCGTAACAATCATTTCTTACGTCGTAACAATGCCAGTTTTATTCGTCTGAAACGGGTCGCTAATTGGCTGTTTCCTTTAGACGTAAGAATAGACATAATATTACGCGTCAAAACTAATTTTTAAACGTATTTTACGTCTAAAAATAACAATTCTTACGTCGTAACAATCATTTCTTACGTCGCAACAATTCCATTGTACGCGTCTAAAACGGGTCGCTGATTGGCTGTATCCTTTAGACGTGAGATTAGAAAATTAGTTTTCACGCGTAAAATTGTTTATGTTTGTACGCCTAAAGGAAACTACCAATTAGCGATCCGTTTTAGATGCATGCAATGGAATTGTTACGGCGCGTAAGAAATTATTTTTCTTAGGTTTGAAGTTATAATATTATGAAACGTTATGACCCACATGGCCAACCATAAACGTTAGAGTCCCAAGTTTCCCCTCTTTCCATTATTTTTCCTGGCTTATTCTTCCTAACTGCTTAATGGGAAGTTGAATTTGGAAACAAAAATCATTTTTCTGTCGTGGCCCTTACGACGCGATAGGACTAGTACTTTAAACTCTATGCTCAAAATCCGCCATTTTTTATACTCTAACTTGAAAAATCAAGAACAATTACAAACATTTGTAAATCAAATTAAAGATTTTGATATACTTAAACAAATCTGAAAATGAATACTGCATGATTAATTTTTAAAAGCATCAATCAGAAAAAAGTGAACACTTGAAAAACAATGGGATTCTATATAAAGCCATAATTACAAAATATGCGGCAAAATACATTATAGAAAAAGGTGAACAATATGTGTTGTCAGGTTACGGTTGTTTGCATTGTGATTTAACAATTTAATACGACGAATATCAAACTTCTGGATTGACGTACACTTAATGCGTGAACACAATAATATCAATTATACCTCTTCATTTGCATAAATACTCGAGAATTCCGTAAGATAGTGCTAGTGTTGAGGACTAGTTGCTCATATACTGTTGGACAGCAAGACGGCTGGACGTAATCGTCCAGCGTCTCTTCTGCATAACGTTGTGTATTTTGCACAGTTATTAATGCAGAATCAGCCTTCAATTAGCCTTGAAGGATTGCGTGATCTATATACCTTAGATAATTCTTTGGTATATAGTCACATCAAAGAGCTTCCACACACGTGATAAATATTCAGTACAACTTCTTCGGTTATTCAGACTCTGTATTGAAGCCCATTTATGTTAAGTTGTTGCATGGAGGTACCATTTTGTAGGTCTATATATACTCACCAGTGCGCGATACGCCGTAATCTGGTAATCGGCTTTACACCAAACTGACACTAAAATTAGGAGTGAGTCTCTACTGTTGCTTTTGAGGCATTAAATGCCAACATTGAGTGAAATCATTTTCCTACTTGCTGCTGTAATCAGCTCAATTTGTGATAACGTCTAATCCTTGTGCTGTATTGCATTATATTTAATGAAAATTATTATTCTTGGCGACTTGATGATAATTATCCGCTGTCAGTTGATATCTTTTCCCAGAGTTTTCTTTTGGTTATATTTCAGCAGTATTGTCCCTACAAGGGTATATGTTTCGGATGTAAT
>JAIGNY010000832.1:1757500-1772500 GCA_020152595.1 Chiridota heheva
TATTGTAAACATTATTTCCTCGAATTTTTGATGAACAGGTTGTGCAATGTTGGTAATGAATATCATAACCAGTGGCATATTTAAAGCATGCCGTGATGTTGTTCTTTATTTCATGGAGTTATTATTTACTTTCTCAATTTGATTTCAATTGGGAAATGTCCAGACAAAATAACAAGAGCGTGGAGGGTATATGATTGTCCCCCTTTTGGCAATCCATTGCCGTCAATTCTGTCATGGTCAAAATATATGACCAATTCTTATCATGAGTTTAATACTTGAATAATTCTTTAGGCTACTCTGCAATACAATCCATACAATTTTAACGTATTACCGTGTTGTGTACCATGCATGGGCATGCCCTCGTGCCACAGCCGAAGTTAGCAAACTCAGCCAGTATCTTCTCAGTTCTCTGCATTACAGCAGTAAATTATACAACATGTACCAGGAACTATTATACACGGTATCAAACCCGTAACGATGGTTTGCTCTATCATCATGGGTGACAAGTTAAATCATGTCAAAATATGTAAACATGTTTTTAATATTGTATCGAATTCAAATTTACGAACCGTGTGTTTGAGATGATAGACATCAAACACCAAGGTTTAAAGATATGTTATGTTATAATGACATGATTATATGACCCCATATGCGGGTTTGTCTTTGAGGAGCTAAAGGCTTCTTCTATATCTGCAATTCTACACAAATGTTTCTAAACACTTAAACTTATTGAATACGGTTTAGGTGTAGATCGCAAAAGTCATTTCCATTTTATATTAAAGAGAATATTCAACACAGACAAAACAGGGAAATGTCATCTCTCTAAACAGACTTATTCATTCAGTGAAAAACGTCTCTTTCAACAAAGTAAGTCAGAGTTAAAGACACCTGTATTTACATTTTATGCTATTTTTAAGTCTGGAAGCATCTTTGTTTTGACAGGAAGTTGTTACTTGTACCAGACATTGCAGAAGTTGCAGGAATGTCTTACCTAATAACATTTAAAACTTGGCTCAGTCATGTGTAGCCTATTTAAAATCTAACTTCGCAAACGTAGTTTGTGAAACAGTTCCGTCATCGATTTTGCTTAACTGGGGCAATACCAGAATGCTTAGCGAGTTTGGAAATGGCAAACGTATAGGTACCCCATTAGCTTGGTGAAAGTTTTACAAAACAAATCAAGCATAACACATAGTGTATGTTTGTTTGGTATACCTCGTTTTAATTTCTTACTGTATGACTGCGATTGGTCGCTTTAAAGTCTCACGGAATTCCCGAGTATTTAGGGCCTATGCAAATGAGGAGGTAGAATTGAACAATTAAACAAAACTACCCAACCCACCCCGTTATCTTCTTAGACCAATACAGTCATAAGCGTTGAAGAATCTGCAACTATCCTCAACACTATCTCACGTAATCCCCTCGTATATGCAAATAAGTCGGTAGAATTATAATCAAACTTTAACTTAAATTTCATTTGAAGTTTCGTTTAATTGTTAAATATATAAAGGAATATTCCCATGGATTTTCATTTTTCATATATGATAGAGAAAATTTATAGAAACAAAGTGGTGAAAAAACTATGTTAATACCTTATTCCGTTTTGAAGTTATAACAATTAAAGAGTAGAAAAATGTTCTTAAAAACACCTCGTACAGTCTGACAGTGTATTCAGCTTGGTAATGTCATCAAGGCAATTTCAGCACAGTTCTTATGTATTCTTCATAAATTTAATCACACTTTTTTTTACATTTTCGAACAGCAATTTTGGTTCATATAGGGATAGGGTGGAATTTACAAGAAAACATTTTTTTTTTTTTTTGGTGTACATCACATTTTCAATAAGAAAAAAATCCAAATCATTTTTAAAGAAATACAAAAGACATTTTGTTGAAATTGTCACTATGACATCACAGATGTTACTAATCAGTCACTTTTGTCCAAATTCAAAATTAGTTTTAACTTTTGTATATTCTAAACGGAATAGGATATTAACGTAGTTTTTTTCACCACTTTGTTTCTAAAAGTTTTCTCTATCATATATGAAAAAAAAAAAAAACATGGGAATATTTCTAAGGACTGGAAGGGAAGTGGAATAAATTTGAAATTATATGGACACTATCTGGAGTTGTATTCGCTTTTCGAGTCCTGCAACAATTCATTCATTTGGCCAAACCAAAATCGTATCATTGTAAAATGGCAATGGAATTGAACGAAACGTATTTACAACCTTGATTTGAGTCTTTATTCCATTATTCGGACCTTGCTAATAGGGCGTCTTTATTTTAAAGTTGACGGCCACGACCAGCCTTTTGAAAGGGCTGTGGACTATTGGTCACAGTATTTCAGTCTCGTTTCGGAGAGGTGAGCAACATCTCCGTTTTTTCATGTCCTCAGTCCACTAGCTGACTAGCTCCTGCCTCTCATCAGCTCATCAAATTCTCGGGTGTGTGAAGTTCCTATAGTTCATTGTTCCAAGTTCCTTATTCGTGATCTAAACGGGCTCTTCCTAATTCCTTTTTCGTAATTTACACACTCTTCCTAGTTCCTAGTTCCTTATTCGTAATTTTCACACTTTTCATAGTTCCTTATTCTAGTATTCGTAATTTACTAGTTCCTAGTTTTTCATTCGTAATTTACACACTCTTCCTAGTTCCTTATTCCAGTATTTGTAATTTATTGGTTCCTGAATAAGAAACTATGAACCAGTAATTTACAAATAAGGAACTAAGAAGAGTGTGTAAATTACGTAAGGAACTAGGAACCAGTAAACTACGAATACTTAGGAACTAAGAACTACAAGGAACCAGTAAGGGTGCGTGAATTACACATAAGGAACTGGGAGTCAGCAAGCAGTGGCGTAATTAGAATATTTCGGGCGGGGGCGGGAGGACCTAAATTTTCCGACAAATATTGGCAGATTGGCATCATCAATTTGGCAAATGTCGTAAGGAATCTGTATTTAGGCACCGTGCCAACACACAATTTTTGCGCCGAAAAATAAGACGTAAATTGTCTTTCAATAGGGGACCTCCACCGGCTACAAAAACAAACAAAAAATTGACGGAAATAAGGTTATTTCGGTAAACTTGGTGGGAGCCTCCAGGTTGAGAGGTATAAATTGGGAAAGTATTGATATGAAATTGGTAAAACTGTAGGAAAATTTGTTAAAATTATTGGACCATAACATTGGACCATACAATACAGTCATTTGCTTCTGCTGATCTATACTACGTTTCATATTTTTTTTTAAACATAATATTTTTCAAAAAGGGATTACATTTTTCATCTGACTGAGGTTTGGTAAGACGGGATAGGGGGTTCTCCCTGAGAGCATTTCACCTTCCCGGTTGAATTCTTTCATGCAATTTGGGAAGAAATTAATGGGAAATGATTAGTAAAATTTTAAAAAATTGAAGGAAAATTTGGTAAAATTATTGGAAAGTTTGGTAAAATTATTGGAAATTTGGCTAAAATTTGGAAACATTTCCAGAAAACGGAAGGAAATTTCCCTCAAAGTGAAAAAAATTAATCAAAAATTAAGGAAATTTCCTGAAAACGAAGAAAATTGAACGGGATTTTCCAAATTTGAACGAGATTTCTCAATTTGGTGAAAACTTGATTTTTCACTGCGATTTTCCTATTTGAAATCAGGAAATTTTTTGGCTTCTTGCCCGATGAGATACTACCCTTTCTATACACCCTCAGTAGGTATACCCACAAAAAATATCATGATTGAAAAGTTCTACCTTTATAGTTTTGGCCCCCTAAAGAGAATTGTTGCTCCCTAGATGCTAGAAATGTAATCCTGGCTACGATACGCCACTGTAAGGAATTAGGAATAGGTAAATAAATTACGAACTAGGAACTGGGAACCAGTAAGTTACGAATAAGAAACTAAGAACCAGCAAATTACGAGTGAGGAACCAGGAAATTATGGTGTAGGTACTAACTTACGAATAAGGAACTATATGAACTAACTTATACATAAGGAACTAGGAACCAGGAAATTACGAATAATTAGGAAATGCAACCAGGAACTAGGAACCAACGTGACTTCACATATACGTCTTGCGACTCCTAACTTTATTTGATTTTCTGAGCCCCTTAAAATTTGTTAAAGACAGCTCCCTCCTTCCGTCAATATTTTCGTCCACTTTTAATATTGGTACAGTCTCGTGACAGATATTAAACCAAACTGCCAAAATGCAATATGTAATCATGGTGTAATCAAGGACGTACGTACGTCCTAGGTGTAATCATGGTGTAATCAAAGACGTACGTACGTCCTAGGTGTAATCATGGTGTAATCAACGACGTACGTACGTCCTAGGTGTAATCATGGTGTAATCAAGGACGTACGTACGTCCTAGGTGTAATCATGGAGTTTTAACTCCATGGTGTAATCAGTAATGTTGCAAAGTTTAACATTGAAATTGACAACCACTTCAGGAATGTCCCAACGATTTCTTTCTGATTAAAATACAATTCTTCTGTTTACGAAAGAACACTTTATCATTCTTATTTCTCTTCAGTGAGATAAGATCAGATAAATCTTATTTGCCGCGCTAGTAGACGTAATAATATCGGTTTCTTCTCGCGTAGGGTAAAAGGTTGCTAGTAAATCACCAAATGTCGGAAAAACCGAGTCATTGAAAGATTAATGGCGGCAAATAGTGTTTAGTAAAAATTTAATGTATTTCCTATTTGTCACACTCGGAATCAGTTGTGTAGCTCCCCCATCCCCTTCCCCTTCCATCCCAAAACAAATGTGGCCCCCAAAAAATAAAATTCTCGCCCCAAACAAAATATATGCCCCAAATTGTGAAAGACAATAAAAGAAATTTACAAACGTTTTCTTTAACAGTTTAAGACATTGTGATCTGATGATTGTTCAATATGCAAATTCTCCTCAAGCAGTTAAGCTAGGTCCTAAATGCCCATATTTTACTGCATATTATTTACAAGTTTCCAATTGCTTCGAATTTGTGTCATAAATCTCCCGATACAACGGGATCTTAATCTAAAATTTTCCAATTTTCTAATTAAAAATAAGCCGCCGCCACTCAGCCACTAGCAATATTCAGACCGGATCAAGTAAAAAGAAAAAAAATCAGTTGGGGTGTAGGGGGTAGGGAATCACCCTTTATATACTGCCGTATGCATCCAAATTAACTTGAGGGTTCCCGTAAAATTATATTCCCAGTGGTATCATCTCATTACAAGCATTTTACACTGCAAAAACAAATTTGTTAAATTTAATCAATTTGATTGGTTGGTGTAAGTCCGAACAATTTATTGGTTAAAACAACCAATTTAGATCGGTTAACTCATTAACCAATTAAAATTGGTTGGTATAGCCAAATTAGTTGGCTAGAAAAACCAATAAAGATGTTTTGGATAACCAATGAAATTGGTTGTCGCAAACAATTGCTTTCCATTGTTTTTCTTTGTTTTTCAAGTTTTTAATTTTTTATGCCCCCTTTATGTGCACAGCAACACCGATAATTTCCGTGGACAAGGGTAGAAATAGCATCAAAAAGATTTGCAGCTCATCTTGTGATTGAATAACAATTCATGAAAAAGTATAAAATAATTGAATTTCCACACTCTGCAAGGAGGCAATATAGAGCGAGGAACAATGGGGCAATAAGGAACATGGATCAGTTTGTGAACGATTTGTTGACCAAATGGGGTCTAAAAGGCTGCATGAAGTGTTTGAAGGTGGCCATTTTTATTTTTTTGAATAAAAATAATAACATCACAGCTGCTGTAAGTTATCTGCCTGAGGATAGTGTCTCGTGTCTAGCCTAACTGTCTGACCATAGCTGAGGTTTGCATATTAGGCTAGGACCTACAATCCCCAACAAAACGGATGAAACAATACTTGATTCGTATTTCGACCAATTTGAGCTCGCTCTGTAGGCCTATCCTCTTCCCCATTCAATGCTTCTCACATGTTCAATTTCTCGCTGAAATTTCGCCAACATTGAATCAGGCAATCAGTAGGCGGGGTTTGTTTCACCTAGTCAACGTCAATTTTTCCCATTAATTGGCCCACCAATTAGAAATTCCTTTTAAAAAATCCTGTCGCACTACTCCTCTAAATGGGCTGAAGTTAGAACAAAGTTTGTCCTTCAAACGGGTTAAAATACCTATTAAGGATTTCGCCCCACAATCAAGCCCGTGGACCCCATGCCGAAAACGTCACGCTTTGCGTTCGAATAGCGCTAACGTAACGTGCAATAAATACCAGCAAATGTTAGTCCAAACCCACCAATAATAAATACCCTTTCGACCTGCCGACGGCCCTGATGAAATGTCTGCACCTATGCATGGTTCATATTGTTTCATGATTAAAAAGACAAAGGCCTTTCGTCAATCCCCCTTCTAACCTAAAGTCGATAATAATCACAATTACGCAATATACCCTCAATTGATCTGCCCATTGATAAGAAAAGTTTACTGTAGAAGTTTGGCATCCTCACCATCAATTTCTCGACAATTGTTAGTGTATTCTAAAGAAAATGAATTTAACTATTTTTACAATCTGTTTTTTCAGGTAGTAATTAATAGTTATTTTACTAGATTATATTTACATTTCAAGCCGCAAAATCAAAGGAAAAAATATATCAAAGTATACACTGAGTTGGGAAATTGAGGATGCATGTCACTGCTAGCCTGATTTCAGTCGTTTCTAAACAAAAAGAAACAAACTTGAATACCGCGTCTCTTTAACGGAATGATATATTGAGGCGGTTTCTTCACTATTTTTCTTCATTTAGTATGAACTTGCTGCACCACCACTCAACCCTTCAACAGAAACATGGATACTCCCCACACTCTCTGTGTACCAGCCCTTAACCAACCAAGGAGCTGTGTCCATATAGTACATTGATTTACGTTTGTTTGTTATTGCTACCGTTGCCAATGCAAAATGTCAGTGACATAATCCTGTATGTAATTTACATTGACAGTTGATATGCTCATAATTTCATAGAGATACCAAAAAGGCTAAAATAAGAGCGATTTCAACAGGTGGTACACAATTTATCATCGACTTAACAATAGACAGATAAAAACCCTGTCAGTATAAGTTCATGCAGTTGACCCTATAAAGCTGACCAGATGGGGTCAAACCAGATAGGACGCAATCCCCAAATGGTATCACTTCAACGATATGATATATATTGTGAACGATGATGTTGATATTATATATGAAATCTGCCATAAAATTGGAGTTCAAGCTGTTTTATATCGGTTATCAGACTAGTGACAGTGTCAAAACATTATAGCTCGTAACCACAAGGCTGATAGGTTGTATCACGATAACATGTTGGGTTGACGCTTTGTGGGTGTGCTGATCGACAGGTGCTGTGAGGATGTGAGGTGCACGGCTGGAATGGTATCCAAAAACCAATTAGAATGAAGATTCTTGCCCCAATTGAAAGTTAACCTTGACAGTGAAGTCATTCTTTATCAACTGACCAGGGAGCTGTAAACACAAGAAACCAACAATAACAGAATATTAAAATGTCATAATGCAGACTAGTGATTGGTCATTAAAACATAAAGTCATTGAAAAAATTAAGTCATAAAACACCAGGGATTCACATACCGAAAGTATGGTGGACGGCGTCACAAAATCATATTAAGATATAATCAGTAATTATCTTACCATACTAACTGCATAAAAAATGTAAAAAGGATCAAAGTATGAGGGTAAATGCCCCCCTCCCGCCCCTTCGCAATACCACCTATGCCTAACACATATCAGCAGTTAGGAAGATGGTCCCCGGCAAGCCCTTCCCACACAAGAGCATATGCGCCCTCCATTGAACGGGCAATGAGCAACAGGAGCCCTTCATTGAGCTTAGTCGCTTTGGGAGATTTGTCAAGCGTAATTTACCGCACTCGGCTATATACCGGTTGTAATACCAAAAATGACAGCTTATACTCCAGTACTCCAAAACTATTTTCTGCCAAAAAACACCAATAACTAACCTGAATAATCTGATCATGGATGCTTTCGTTAATCCTCTTCAGTTCCCCACCCCCTCCCTCCCCCACCACCAGAGCCGTCATTCCTGCAGGGGCATCATGGGACTTGTTCTCTCCCCCCCCCCTTCCCTACCGTTGGGCAGAATTGAAAAAAATACATAAGGTTGTGAAAAATACTGTCCCCTATATAGTTTGTGGAGGAATTAAGGATGACCCTATACAGGAGTGTCGGAAGGACATCAGGCAAGGGATAAAAAATCAAGTGAGGGCACTTTTTGACAGTAATTGTGGGGCACTTTTAATTTTCAAAAAGGGGCACTTTTGTCAGTTTTCGAATAAGTCATGTCATGTGCCCCCTGGTCCCGGTTCCTACACATGGTTTGAGTATAGGCAGGATTTTTTTTTTTTTTTTTTTTTGAGGGGGGGAACAAGGGGAAACTTTCTGAACTCCCGCTTTTTTAATGACCCTTGCCGCACTGGCATCAGTGTCGGGGCCCTGGTGATTTGTGGAAAATAAATACTAAATGTAAATGTTACATCTTCTATGTCTGGGATTTGTGAGTGAGTGCAGATGATTTTTATTTGTTTCAAGCTTGAAGAATGACCTAGAATAATTTCATCATAACTTTTAAAAGGGCACCTGCTGCCCTGGTCCGCCCTCAACTTTCAAAAAGAACCTCCTGTCCCCTTCCGGCGCCCCCATTACCTTAGGGCAAGGGCAGTGGCCCCTTGCCCCAATGACTCCGACATCGCTGGCCCTATGTCCCCTACTATTTATAGTAAAGGAGAATTGATAAACTAATAAACTGTCACCCCAGCCATTTCAACATGCATGCGTACTAAATAGTTTCTCACCATGTTTCGAATCAAATGACGTCATAAAAAGTGCCCATTTTGGAGTCTCTTCCCTGTCCGCACCCTTTCGTCATTCTAATTCATCGAGTCAAACGGCTGAATAGAAAATTGTGTGTCAGCAAAATCCATTGACTCTCAAGTAAAAGTTGACACACGTTTCGGATGCATTATTATCCAGTTTTAGAGTCCGGTAAACAACTATTAAAGGTAATTCCTCCTTTTTATCTGAAAACCGTCATCCTCGAAGCGGATGATATTGTTTGTAGGACAATTTAAATTTCACTTTGAATGGAAAAACAACATTTACAACAATAAGCCGGTAAAGAAGTAAAGTGGATTGCAAATACAAATCTGGGTACCATGAATGGGTATTACCGTTTTGACCTTTCAAAGTGATTCCTCTACTTAAAGATAAACTAAACAACCTACGGCTTTGTCAGTTTGGAAGAAAAGTGAATGAACTTTGTTTTTCAGTAAGAGGGAAAGATCTCACGTATGATAGACTAGACAACATTCAGAAGGAATATTTAGCCAGCATATAAAAATTTGACCCTTTCTGAGTTTTCAAATCCAATTCTCCCTATCCCAATAACTATGAACCAGGTAAATAAACAAACTCTTGAACGTTTCTATTTTCCGTAAGAATACACCTCCTGGAAAAATGTTCAGTTCAAAGCAATTGAATATGATGTTAACGTAATTTAGTTCTGCATAGTTCAGCGGCCAGCTATAATTCTTAGAAAGTCCAAGTTCCCGCTTAAATTTTGATTGAAATATGTCAACATTGGAAAAAGTTTTGAAAATTTTGTATTCGAGTTGAAGGCTTTCAACAGTCCTTCAGTCCTAAAAACTATCGGATCTGAATACCTGAATACAGACCCGTAGCCAGTTGTTTTTCTTCTCAAAAAGCATAATCACTTCAACAGTTCAAGGGGCTTGGGGAAAAGATGGGGGGGGTCTGTTGTGTAGTTTTTCAGTTTAATTCTAAGGGGGAACAAACCTTGCAATTGGGACACATGCCCCACCCTGGCTATGGGCCTGCGTACATGACACTTCCTGGTCAACTGATGATCAGTGTAGTTAGTTGAATCTAACCCATCCGAGTTCAAGTCCGAATCCCTGGTGCCCATCAGAGGTCAACAGTCAGTCACGGGTCACTGGTCACAAGAATCCTTGAGCGACTGAGTCCTTATAATAACCAAGTCCGCTTAGGCCCCTATAGGCAGGATTTTTCTCAAACATGCCGAAGGGGAACACTGAGACGCTTCAGGAGTACTGAAACAGGAGTCCATATTCCCTTGTTACTATTTTCGTTTGATTTCACCAAAGGTGACATAGACACAGCGTCGTGCACGCTACAAACCTGTGTCCACCCTATCCGAACCACTTTGTGCCGCCTGGAGGCCCATTGACGTGTCTAAGGGGAACTATTGGGGGGTTTAGCCCCCTAAAATGCTGTTTCCCCCTATTTTTTGTCATCCATATAGAAAATTAATTAAAATTTCAAATGAACCATAGAAAACAAGATGTTTGCAATTTTTTAATCGTATAGAATCGTGTAGACCAAAACTTTCCAGTTTGCACTAAGTTATCCTCAATTTTGGGCCAAACATTTTTAATTTTGGCCCAAAAATCTTTAACTTTGGATCAAAAATGTTCAATTTTGGACCTAAAATTTCGAAGTTTGGACCAAAAAAACGTTCGATAGGGAGTTTAAAGTTTTAGTAATGTTATAGTCTTATTGTGCGAAATCTTTATAAATTATAAAGAAATATCTATCAATTTTAGGGAAATATCCTTCACTTTTCGGGTTCTGTCCTTCATTTTCATGAAATTGTCTTCAATTTCCGGGAAATTTTCTTCAATTCGAGCAAATGTTCTTTAATTTACAGGAAATTATCAATTTCGGGAAGTTTTCAGGGAATGTTGTCAAAATCTAACAAAATTTCTAGCACTTTTACCTGTTTACGCATTTCCCTTCAATTTTATGACTTAGTAGAAACACTTGCCGGAGGGGGTTCCCCGTTGATAAAAATTTCTTGAAAATTGATGAAGATTTAGCGCAAAATTGAAAAACAATTCCTGAAAATAAAAAAGGTTCATACAAATTTAAGACGATTTCATGAAAATTCAAGGAAATTTCCAAAATAACAGCAACATTTTATGGAAACTTAATTAACTACTGCTATTTATCTGCTCAGTTTAATTCTAACCAGGATTTTTTCTTTCCCCCTGATCCTTCCTACACCCTTTACCAAAACAAATGTTGGCAACTGCCCATCGGGTAACACAGTAAACTGGTAAAGGCGTATTTGAAAATTGTATTGCTTTGGAAATTATTGGGAAGCCATGGTCATGGCCCTCATATTATTCAGACTTACTTTTCTTTTGGAAACTTTTGGAATCAAACTTTGAGATTTTTGGTCCAAAATTGAACATCCTTGCCCCAGCTGCCCAGTGCATTAAACAGTTCATGCGTATATAAACATTCTGCCTCAACATTAATCTTTAATTAATACGGAGGAAGAAGGGGGAAGGGGGCAAAAAAAAAAAACACTGGTAAATGAACAAGTTTCTATCAAAGCCTGGCATGCCTGGTTGCTACTTATCGAGAAATCCACTTCAATTTTCTTCCATTTCCAGGAGTTTTCCTACATTTTCAGAAAATTTCCTTCATTTTCAGAAAATTTCCTTCATTTTCAGAAAATTTCCTTCATTTTCGGAAAAGTTTGGCCAGTTTTCGGGAACTTTTTTTTTCAATTTCGGGAAATTGTGGCCAGTTTTCGAGGTATTTTGGTCCACTTTCAGGAAAATTTGGGCAGGTTTCGGGAAATTTTGGCCAGTTTTCAAAAAACTTTGGCCAAATTTCGGAAAATTTTACCAAAATATCTAATAGTTTTACCACATTTTTAATTTCATATTAATAATTTCCCAATTTCACCTCCCAATTGGGCAAATAGCATGTAACTTCCTACCGGGAAGGTGAAATCCGCTCAGAGGGCAGTTGCCCCCCCCTGCCGCCTCTGCTCCGCCTCCTACGCCTCTGTTTTTAATCATTTCAACTGATGTTGTTGCTATACCTACCATACAGCCATATCTTTAACTATTATAAGCTCATAGGCAGGTAGGCCTATCGCCAAATTTTATTGAACCTGAAATTATTGTCTTTTAATAAAGGTCACTCCATCAAAAAATTATATATGATTGTCAATATTTACCACCTCCATTTCTAAAACTATGAATGAATTACATGTTTATGCAGGTTCGAACTTCGAAGTCGATAAATGTAATACGTCAACAGATCTAAGGGAAAAGTGGGTTGATACCTCAACAGGTCTAAGGGAAAGGTGAGTTGATACTTCAACAGGTCTAAGGGAAAAGTGGGTTGTATGACTGGATGATGATCATGATTGCAAATTGAAGATAAAATAACAAATACCCGGAAATTGCCATTTCGTTGA
This sequence comes from Chiridota heheva, assembly GCA_020152595.1. Taxonomy (NCBI): domain Eukaryota; kingdom Metazoa; phylum Echinodermata; class Holothuroidea; order Apodida; family Chiridotidae; genus Chiridota; species Chiridota heheva. The sequence continues at coordinate 1,769,818 of JAIGNY010000832.1, forward strand.
GGTTTTAAAACAGATTGTCTTGCTTTTATCTTACAAATAACGGATTAATGTTTTTGAAATCTGCATTTCCGAATGTATGTTTTCGCTATTTAGGAAATTATTTGGGATGTAATTCGTATATATATCTGTATATCTTATCGGTGAAGTTGTTAATTTGTATCGGTAACGGAATAACAGGAAGTCATCCGAGCCATACTAATTCATAATTGAGGGAAATGATCTGCACTATATTTGACCCCATTGCATGCGGTCTATAATTGTTTTGTTTGAGTATTCAGAAACAAGACTCGTATCCTCCCAAAACTACTTTTCCCGCATCAAATTTACTTTCGATCTGTAGTTTTAACTGTTAAAATCATTGTTTCCTTCTATTATGCCATATGCATTGTGATCAAATCCTTGTTTAAAAGATCAGAAAATCAAAAAACATCCTGAGAAATACATTAGTGATAATCATAAAGTATATGGCCAGACAAACTTCCGTCTACATTTATACATAACCGAACTTCTTTCTGATTGTTAAGTATAGTCAGATAGTTTCGTTGCTGTTCGTCAGAATAAAGCCACTGGAAATAACGACTAGCTTTTTAAAGATATTTCAGGGAACCATTCAGAAACAGTGCATGCGACGCGGCAAGTTGTGACCATTATAGACAACTTACCCACCATATGCACGCTATCTAGCTATGTAATATCTCTCTTTGAATATGGTATTTGCACGCTATCTGGATTATGTAACATCCCTCTTTGAATATGGTATATGCACGCTAGGCTGGCTATGTAAGATCCCTCTATGAATATGGTATATACATGCTATCTGGCTATGTAACATCCCTCTTTGAATATGGTATATGCACGCTATCTGGCTATGTAACATCCCTCTATGAATATGGTATATGCACGCTATCTGGCTATGTAACATCCCTCTTTGAATATGGTATATGCACGCTATCTGGCTGTGTAACATCCCTCTTTGAATATGGTATATGCACGCTATCTGGCTATGTAACATCCCCCTTTGGATATGGTATATGCACGCTATCTGGCTATGTAACATCCCTCTTTGAATATGGTATATGCACGCTATCTGGCTATGTAACATCCCTCTATGAATATGGTATATGCACGCTATCTGGCTATGAAACGTCCCTCTTTGAATATGGTATATGCACGCTAGGCTGGCTATGAAACGTCCCTCTTTGAATATGGTATATGCACGCTAGGCTGGCTATGTAACATCCCTCTTTGAATATGGTATATGCACGCTATCTGGCTATGTAACATCCTTTTTTGAATATGGTACATGCACGCTATCTGGCTATGTAACATCCCTCTTTGAATATGGTATATGCACGCTAGGCTGGCTATGAAACGTCCCTCTTTGAATATGGTATATGCACGCTAGGCTGGCTATGTAACATCCCTCTTTGAATATGGTATATACATGCTATCTGGCTATGTAACATCCCTCTTTGAATATGGTATATGCACGCTATCTGGCTATGTAACATCCCTCTTTGAATATGGTATATGCACGCTAGGCTGGCTATGTAACATCTCTCTTTGAATATGGTATATGCACGCTATCTGGCTGTGTAACATCCCTTTTTGAATATGGTATATGCACGCTATCTGGCTGTGTAACATCCCTTTTTGAATATGGTATATGCATGCTATCTGGCTATGTAACATCCCACTTTGAATATGGTATATGCACGCTATCTGGCTATGTAACATCCCTCTTTGAATATGGTATATACATGCTATCTGGCTATGTAACATCCCTCTTTGAATATGGTATATGCACGCTATCTGGCTATGTAACATCCCTCTTTGAATATGGTATATGCACGCTATCTGGCTATGTAACATCCCTCTTTGAATATGGTATATACATGCTATCTGGCTATGAAACGTCCCTCTTTGAATATGGTATATGCACGCTAGGCTGGCTATGTAACATCCCTCTTTGAATATGGTATATGCACGCTAGGCTGGCTATGTAACGTCCCTCTTTGAATATGGTATATGCACGCTATCTGGCTATGTAACATCCCTCTTTGAATATGGTATATGCACGCTATCTGGCTGTGTAACATCCCTTTTTGAATATGGTATATGCACGCTAGGCTGGCTGTGTAACATCCCTCTATGAATATGGTATATGCACGCTAGGCTGGCTATGTAACATCCCTCTTTGAATATGGCATATGCACGCTATCTGGCTATGTAGCATCCCTCTTTGAATATGGTATATGCACGCTATCTGGCTATGTAACGTCCCTCTTTGAATATGGTATATGCACGCTAGGCTGGCCTTGTAACGTCCCTCTATGAATATGGTATATGCACGCTATCTGGCTATGTAACGTCCCTCTTTGAATATGGTATATGCACGCTATCTGGCTATGTAACATCCCTCTATGAATATGGTATATGCACGCTATCTGGCTATGTAACATCCCTCTATGAATATGGTATATGCACGCTATCTGGCTGTGTAACATCCCTTTTTGAATATGGTATATGCATGCTATCTGGCTATGTAACATCCCTCTTTGAATATGGTATATGCACGCTATCTGGCTATGTAACATCCCTCTTTGAATATGGTATATGCACGCTATCTGGCTGTGTAACATCCCTTTTTGAATATGGTATATGCACGCTAGGCTGGCTGTGT
>JAIGNY010000832.1:1780000-1912500 GCA_020152595.1 Chiridota heheva
AAAATTTTCCTTCATTCAAGTCATTTCAGTAAAATTCTCGAAAAATATTCTTTATTTTCTGGAAGTTTTATCTTCTTCAAAATTGCTTTTATTTTTAAGAAATTTGCTTATTTTCGTATTTTTGTTTTTTCATTTTCGGGAAACTTCCTTACTTTTTCGTGAAATTTGCTTTCATTTTGGGAAAATCTGCTTCAATTTTCAGAAAGTTTGTTTTATTTGACGTGAATCCAGTTTGTCCTTTTTGAGATATAGGCTACCATGTTTATAAGGTCTTTTCAGCAAAACCATATTAAGTTCCACTTACTATGCATATTAATGAAATTTACAGATTGATACAATGGACACATACACACTAGTTAACAACATAATTATACTAAATATGAAACAAATCAGACACGTGATTGTTAAAATATGAGCATTTCAAGATTTCCACATTAAACCCCGCCTACTCATTAATATGCAAGACATCACCACCAAAAACAATCAGACAATAGAGCACATATACAGATCATGGGCTATCTGTGTACAAATATGATATGAATCGAGTTTACCATTCTTGAGATACTGTGTTTACAAGCTCTGTTCAACAAAATCATATTAAGCCCCGCCCACTATGCATATTAATGAAATTAAAAAAACAGTATCTAACAACACCAAATATGATACACAGCAGACATATGAGCATTTAAAGATATTTACATTAAACCCCGCCCACTCATTGATATGCATGCCATCAACACTAAAAAGATAAGGGCACATCTACGGACCATGGGTTATCTGTGTACAAAATATGTCATGAATCGAGTGTATGGTTCTTGAGATATCGTGCTTACGACATTGCGGTTACAGTCATACACACATACATGCATCATCATGACTGCATATAGGTTCGTTATGCTAGTAGCATCGTAACCAAAAACTATACGTGCTTTTAACAAGATTTGCATTTATAATTTCTCAAGGCGTCCATATCTTTAAAAACTTGAACATCCCCTTAATGGAATAAGATGCCTTCTTGACGACGGCGACGACGAGTGAACACACAATTACAATGATAGGGCCGTCGCCTGCGTATTCGGTTATAATAGTAACAATGCTATCACTTGATCACGAAACGCTTAATACAAACAGGACGAGAACACAGGTACGACGTACGGACAGACAAAACTTCGACAATTAAGTCAATGTCTACGGCTTTTGGTAACCAGTTGTGGTGCACTGGCGTGTCTACCCAATCCAGGCTTGAACCCAGGGCCTCGTGGTCTGTAGACAGGTATGATAACCGCTACACCACAGTTAGTGGACAGATGCTTTCTTCACCATTTTTTTTTTTTTAAAGTCCTCTTTCATATAAGATGGACATGCTTGACCACCAAACTAATCCTTTAATGAGATGAAATAATAAATAGACCTACACAATGTTATCCCAATATCGAGGGCGTTCAGACCATGGAATGGCATTTCCATGTAAGGACCAATCACTTGACATTCACCAGCGCTTTTGTCAGTTTGCAGAATTACAATCAGAAACAGCTATAGCTAAGGTTGCAGAAGGGGCGCATAAGTTCTCTGAGGTCCATGGGGAACTTGCTTCCGAGCCCATGCACTAAAATGATATCATATATTGCTCGGGCTCTAAATGAAGATTTTCCTAAGAACTTTTGTGTTCTGCAATTCCTAGCTCAGTCGCTGACGTTATCAATTATAGCGTAAACTGTCATTTCAACCTTGATTTGTAACATCCAATAGGTGGATAGGGCTGTAGAGAGATGGGCCCTGATCTGAAGAAAACAGCTTAAATAAATAACTTTTCGTCAGGTGTGTTATATTTGTTTGATCCCTTCTAACATCAGACTTCATAAGAGTTATAGATATATTGTTACCAATGGCAACTGTATATAGATCGATATAATAACACCATCGGAGAGTTGCTTCTTATCTTAGTTTATATACTTTGAAAATTTAGATTAGATTAGAACCAGGTCATCCATTAAACACACTGAGCATATAACTGAGCTAAGACTCGTTGTCTTCAATATAAAAGGTAACAGATCAAATTGCACTTCGAATTGGTGTGTTATATATATATGTATATATATATATATATATATATATATATATATATATATATATATATATATATATATATATATATATATATATATATATATATATATATATATATATATATATATATATATATATATATATATATATATATATATATATATATATATATATATATATATATATATATATATATATATATATATATATATATATATATATATATATATATATATATATATATATATATATATATATATATATATATATATATATATATATATATATATATATATATATATATATATATATATATATATATATATATATATATATATATATATACACATATATATATATATATATATATATATATATATATATATATATATATATATATATATATATATATATATATATATATATATATATATATATATATATATATATATATATATATATATATATATATATATATATATATATATATATATACATATATATATATATATATATGGTCTTTTATCAGTTTAAACTGTGTGGTCGATAACATCGGCAGATTTCTTGCGGTCAATAGAGAAAATTGAAAACCGGAAGTGACGTTACAGTGCGACGGTGTTCACTTTTGAATGTATTTATGGGACGATATCTTTACTAATTATTCAGAAAGAAAAAATCTGCATGTTTTTAGGTCTTCAAGGAAGTAACTGTTCACCAACTTCATCTGTTCACTGCATAGCAAACACTCTTTTTCAAAGTCGTCGACAAGAAACATGGTGCATCTTCTTTAAACACCTTAAAGGTCCATAGATGCGTGGAAGCAATATCGGTTACATCGCTTTAAAATATATTACAAAACCATGCAAGTATAATATACAGCGAAACAAATTCACGCAACGGATCGTTTGCCGTTTTGTTACATTTTTAGGCATCAGTATGCAATTCATATTATGTTAATTTGTGATGTATTACCATGGCTGCAGCTAGCGGATGGGAAGGGGGGAGAGGGGGGGGAGGGGAAAAATTTGCAAAGGCCGGTTTTTCAAAATTTGTCCCGATGTTGATCTTCCATTGAAAACTTGCTGTCTATACGGCCAGTGTATATTACCATTATAGGGCTCACCCGAAAGTCAAACCACAGGGGCACTTATCGTTACGGTAATTGTACAATTTGTCATACTATTTCACCAAAACAAAAACGAAATTTCGCACCCCGGAATGGCTGCAGCGGAAAAAAAATAGCTTTTCGCGCACTCCATCTGCACCGTTCAATCGTTATGACAAATTTTCGGCTCTGTGTCAGGCACGTAGCCAGAAATTTTCAAGGGGGGGAGGGGAAGGGGAGGAGGAGGGGGAGGGCTTCCAAGGCTCACCCTTGGCTATGTGCCTGCTCTGTGTGGCGTATTTGATCAGTCGTTTGGTGTGTTTAAGCGACCCAATGAAAGTTGAACATTTGCGTAATGATATGCAAATGCTTGGAAAAGCTCAGAAAACATTGATTCGCTTATGTAGGTGAAAGATCTTTAAATTAATGTCAGATTGTTAATTTGCAAGTGCAATGATTTTCAAACACACCAACGACTGATCAAAGACATCTACACAGAGCCGAGTGTTATCATGTTCCCAAAGTTTTGTCACAGCGATTCAACAAAGCAGAAGGACTGCGCGAAAAGCTCTGTTTTCCCCTCGTTGTCAGCCATTTCGGGATGCGGGATTTTTATTTATTTTTGCTAAAATTTCATGACCAGAGGGGGGAGGGGAGGGGCCCATGCCCCAATCCCACACACACACACAAAACTACACATCTAAAAAATTTACCTGTAACATCACTTTGCCTGCCTGGTGGCTCTACTACAGTTGTTGACAAATTTTAATGAGCAATTCAGCATATAAAACAGTGAAACCCCAAGAGCTTTGAAACTCTAATGCACACCTTAGACTGTGTGACACATATCACACAGACATTAACCCCCACCTCCCCCCCCTCCCCATCCCCAAGAAAAAAATGTATGCCAGTGTCTAATTCCCTTCATGTTCTGTAGCTTTCTGGAACTTCGCCCTTTAACAACACACTACGCGATTTGGCTTCAATATTAACGCATTTCATATCTCTAAAATGCGTATTTTCTTAAAGCTTCCAGGAGCTTCACCCCCTGGACCCACACCGGAGATTCGCCCCTGGACCATTAGACACGCCCTGTCCCTGGCCCTCACGCCAGGGTGGGTCTCGCGCCAGGGTGGGTCTCGCGCCAGGGTGGGTCTCGCGCCAGGGTGGGTCTCGCGCCAGGGTAGGTCTCGCGCCAGGGTGTGTCTCGCGCCAGGGTGGGTCTCGTGCCAGGTGGGTCTCGCGCCAGGGTGGGTCTCGCGCCAGGGTGGGTCTCGCGCCAGGGTGGGTCTCGCGCCAGAATGGCTCTCGCGCCAGGGTGGCTCGCGCCAGGGTGGCTCGCGCCAGGGTGGCTCTCGCGCCAGGGTGGCTCTCGCGCCAGGGTGGCTCTCGCGCCAGGGTGGCTCTCGCGCCAGGATGGCTCTCGCGCCAGGATGGCTCTCGCGCCAGGGTGGCTCTCGCGCCAGGGTGGCTCTCGTGCCAGGGGGCCTCTCGCGCCAGGGGGCCTCTCGCGCCAGGGGGCCTCTCACGTAGGGTTTCGCGCTACGCAATGTTGGTGAACCCCATCAAAAATACCTCTTGCAGCTCATGGTTGGCCCCCCCCAAACATAAATCTTGGCTAGGCCAGTTGTATACTGTGGTACTGACTCTATTTTACTTGCTAATTAGTATCAATGATTGGCGAGTGACTTTTGGATTTTCCAACCCTGTTTTTTTTTTTCCAACACTAAAACATTAGTGTAGGGATAAAAAGTCACACTGAGATGGAAAAAACAAAACAAAAAACATAAAACTGATAAACACGGATATGCCCTACAAGTTGTACCCGTAATCCCGCCCATGAGTGTGTGTGTAAGGGGGAAGGGGAGATGATTTTCAGTTGAATAAAAAAGCATATAGCAAGTTCTCTCTGCTATATTTCTTTCAAATGATCATTACAGCCGTCAATACCAGTCGACGTACAGTCTGACAGTCATGATTTAATCCATGGAAACACAATCTTATAAGATGTATAATCTCCCTGCGTAGAATTTACGATTGACGTAACCTTGTGTTTATTTCTCCCAATTCCATCATGTAGCAAGTACGACAGCTAAATGAATGTATGCTGAATTTAAATATAGCACAGACGTCATCAAGGGCTTTATTATCATGTAGTTGGTATTTTTAGCAACAGTAATATAACAATACCGTGTTGTTGTTAATGGCAGTTCCTTTTTATATCTAAAAAAAAAGTTGAATTTTGATATCACGGTTGCCTGATTTCAGCAATGTCTCATAAATCTTGTGTCAACATGCAAATAAGTATTACATGCAGTGTTTCTCACGCTATGCTACTCGGCTACGATGTAATAATTATTACAGTAAATTGCTGAAGATGTTTGAATATTGCACTTTATTTGATGTAGGTTCGTAATATACATGCAGAGCAGAGTATAAATTCCCGTTATAAAATTTCAGTCAATTTTCATATATCTGTAAAATATGGCTATGCTTATTGTGTGTAAATAAAGCCTTGTGAAGGCAGGTGTAATATTCATGCAATTTTACTGATTTTTTCAAGTGCAAGTAAATTATGCAGGGAGTATTCTTTAAGCAAATCCATTTATTCAGAATCTCTCAACCAAAACGTGAATATTTGACCTAATATTAAGAATTATCTGTCAGCAGGGACAATTGACTCTGCCACGGAGGGACAATGGGATCTTATCAGCAAAGAACAATCGTCCAATATCAATGCATTGAATACAATAGGAAGAAGCCAACCATGAATTTACTGTGTTGGTCCTAGTAGGCTTAAAATTATTCCCTGGATCAAAAATACTTTGTCACATTTTCAGAGAATTTAGCAGATGTTTTTTTTAGTAGGTTTCCTAGGCTTGTAATCTGCAAAGGAATGCAGAGGGCGAATGATGGACTGCATGCATGCCCCTGCCAGAATGGGATAAACAGCGATCTTCAGCCCACCTTAAATGGTTAAAGGGTCATAGTGATTACATTCTTAAAGGTACTATGGACATGGTATGAAATATGATATATGAAATTTAAATGCGCATTTTCTAGTTTAAAGAATGCGCTCTACAACTAACAGACTAGTTATCCAGCTGCCTATGGGCACACATGAACTTAGTATTTGAAAGAGAAAGTATGGGCATGAACTTAGTACTTGATAATTCTAATGAAAAGGATTTCATCTTTACCATACCCCCAAATAATCTCAAGCTGCAGTGGAGGAAGCATTTTGAACAAAATCAAAGTATGAAATTTCCTGTTCACATTTTTTTTTTCTCTCAATATATCAAAATAATTTCAAACTGATTACTCATAACTTGAAAACTACACATGCTATTTTCATAAATTCAAATACTAAGAAACTCATAATTTAATGCTTTTTTCGGTCAATGGCTGAACAGAAGTTTTGTACCCGTCCATAGACTTTTAACACAAGTCTTTAAATTATGTCCAAAGCACCGATAGCTTCCAAGTTATAACCTATCAAATTTGAAGAATTTTTAAAGTATCATATTGTGATGTACACAGACTAAAAATCGTTTTTGTAATTTCAAAAGAAATTTTTAAATACTTATCATCCAATGAAGCTGCACAATCATGCCATGAAGCTGTGCAACCACGCCATGAAGCTGCGCAATCATGCCATGAAGCTGTGCAATCATGACATGAAGCTGCGCAATCATGCCATGAAGCTGCGCAATCATGCCATGAAGCTGCGCAATCATGCCATGAAGCTGCGCAATCATGCCAAGAAGCTGCGCAATCATGCCATGAAGCTGCGCAATCATGCCATGAAGCTGTGCAATCATGACATGAAGCTGCGCAATCATGCCATGAAGCCGCGCAATCATGCCATGAAGCTGCGCAATCATGCCGAAGCTGCGCAATCATGCCAAGAAGCTGCGCAATCATGCCATGAAGCTGCGCAATCATGCCATGAAGCTGTGCAATCATGCCATGAAGCTGCGCAATCATGCCATGAAGCTGCGCAATCATGCCATGAAGCTGCGCAATCATGCCATGAAGCTGCGCAATCATGCCATGAAGCTGCGCAATCATGCCATGAAGCTGCGCAATCATGCCATGAAGTTGCGCAATCATGCCATGAAGCTGCGCAATCATGCCATAAAGCCGCGCAATCATGCCACGGCTGCGCGCATTATGAAGCCGCGCAATCATGCCATGAAGCCGCGCATTATGAAGCTGCACAATCATGCCATGAAGCTGCACAATCATGAAGCTGCGCAATTATGCCATGAAGCTGCACAATCATGAAGCTGTGCAATTATGCCATGAAGCTGCACAATCATGCCATGAAGCTGCGCAATCATGAAGCTGCGCAATAATGAAGCTGCGCAATCATGAAACTGCGCAATCATAAAGCTGCACAATCATGAAGCTACGCAATCATGAAGCTGCGCAATCATGAAGCTGCGCAATCATGAAGCTGCGCAATCATGAAGTTGCGCAATCATGAAGCTGCGCAATCATGAAGCTGCGCAATCATGAAGCTGCACAATCATGAAGCTGCGCAATCATGCCAAGAAGCTGCACAATCATGCCAAGAAGCTGCGCAAGCATGAAGCTGCGCAATCATGCCATGAAGCTGCGTAATCATGCCATGAAGCTGCTCAATAGTTCCATGAAGCTGCGCAATCATGCCATGAAGCTGCTATCATGCCATGAAACTGCTCTATCATGCCATGAAGCTGCGCAATCATGTCATGAAGTTGCACAATCATGTCATGAAGCTGTGCAATCATGCCATGAAGCTGTGCAATCATGCCATGAAGCTGCTCTATCATGATATGAAGCTGCTCTATCATGCTATGAAGCTGCTTTATCATGCCATGAAGAGTAATCTCAGATTTACAGGATTACACTAAATTTAAAATCTTGGCAGAATGACAGCAGCTTTACCCCCAGAATCAGATAAAGAGGGATTTACCAGGGAAGTAGTACTTACAGGAACCACTTTCCAGGGTACTGACTATACACACCCAACTGAAAGGACCTCCTTTGCATGACAAAAGAGATAAATACCCAGCCAGGAGGGTATCAGAGTAGACTACCAGCTGGTCCAGCCTTAGATCCTATTACTACATCGCAAGTCGATAGGCACCATGATTGACAACTACTGTTAGATGTTATGAACTTTGTATATCAGTGAGGAAGAATAACAACTTTTAGTGCCAAGAAATGTAAACAGTGTTTGTTAAATGGTAACTGAAATGCCTTACTGTTTACTACTCCACAATTTTTTTTTTTTTTTTTTTACTGAACAAATACAGACATATGTCTGCTTACTGTTAAAACTCTTGTACTGAACAAATACAGTGTTTCATTATTGTACTGTAATATACTCTTGCTAAGGCCTAAGGAAAATTATGTTAAAATGTCACTTTTATTCTGCAAAATATTTTACTAAAATTAAATTACTGTCACAGCACAAAACATTTTGAATTTTGATGTCCTTATTTAACTTGCCATGACATCAATATTCAAGTATGGTTTGGTTTGTTGATGGCACCGTGGCAGTCAAGAGTCAAATGTGCCAAGAGGGTCTTAAAAAGTAAGGTGCTTGAGGACAGAGAGGTGGGATAGAAGGAAGGAAGGGAGATAAGGTAATATTCATGTATAGTAAATAAATGAAATGAGCTAGGTGATGATGTCTCTTAATTCATTTTCAAAAAGATCTGTATTAAGCAACAAACTAAATGTTTTAAATGTAACTACGATGATACAATTTTCATAGCTCTGGCTGATAAAGTACTAAGATTTTTTACGACATTCTGTAGTCAGCTGTAGGCGGCATGCCCAAGATCTTCATGTAATTCTACAAATTTCATTCATTAGATTCACCCACTGATTAAAGGGGACAAAGTCAAACATTGTAGTCTCATATATCATAGAGAATTAAAAAATAAACGAACTGCCAAAACCCTCATCATAAAATCTTAATCCATTCTCAAGTTACGCAATTTTAAAGTTGTAACATGGATGCTGCCATTTTCTTTTTTTTGTGTTGAAATCATGCCAATGATGACATAATTTGCCCTATGTGCAAGCACACATTTGTGCTAGTACACATATTTAGAATGCTCTTTAAAATTTTCTTTCCAAAATGCTTTGACATAAACTTTTAAGGGTTTGAAACATTAATATTATATACAAATAAATTTTCATAGACCTATTCATGCAAAGGAAACATTATTTCCTAGAAGTTACAAAATTTGAAAAAGATTATAAAGAAATATATTAATATTCTAATCTGTACTGGGTGTATGACATAATTTTTAGAATGTGTATGAACAAAATGGCCACTCCCATTAAAGTGTGTATGAACAAAATGGCCACTCCTATTAGAGTGTGTATGAACAAAATGGCCACTCCCATTACAGTATGTATGAACAAAATGGTGACTCCCATGTAAGTTTAAATGCAATATTATTAATGTTTGAATGAATTAAAAAATATATGCAAAAGTGTTTTGTACGATGTGAAATTTCGTCAGATGACTGAATTATTATTTCTATTATATTAATGAAAAAAAAGTGAGACTTTGAAAGTCTCCTTTAAATATTTATCTTTTGGGGCATAAGCTCATGGAAAAAATAGTAGTTGTAGGTCTTGCAGCTATTAATATTGTGGCAGAAGAATGAAAAGAAACAACAAAGGTTTTACATAAGAGTATTTAGAGGTATTTAAAGGCCAGATATCATGACAACATGGACAGTAACATACATGTACAATAAATAATAGTCACTGTTTCTGATTTGTCATACACTAAAAAAAAAAAATCATTTACACTTATAGCTGGAGTAGCCCTGGGCCAATTCAAAGGTAACAGAATGACTACCATTCAGAATACCCCCATCCCATTTACCCCCATCCCCTTTCATGTGGTTATTGATTGGCTTGTTAGTATTCATTTCCTCCAATCAGAAGATCTGAATTGTATTATTGTATACTTATCTCATTAACATGAGATGCATGCCTTTAAAATCTATCAACCAGAAAACCAAAATGTTTAGTGATTCTGATGCATTCTTTCATTGTTGGTTGATTTTCAAGTTTTATACTTACTGGCATTGCATATCACAAAATTTATGTTAAAATAACATATATTCATACTGTAAGCAATGCCCACAATGTGCATGATACACCAATGAAATAGAACCTGTTGACAACTCTATTTTATGATTGTTTTATTTTATATTGAGCCCCCACCCCACTTTAAGCAATACACATGACATCACCACCAAAAACAATAGGATACAACAAGCAGACAATGGGTTATCTGTGTACCACATATGACCTGTATCCAATGTATTGTCCTTGAGTTACTGTATTTACAAGCTCTTTTCAGCAAAACCATTTAAGCCCTGCCCACAAAGTATATTAATGATATTCAACTATTTGATACCATGAATATCTAAACACTAGCTAATAATGTAAATATACCAAGTATGAATCAAAACAAACATGAAGTTGTTAAAATATGAGCATTTGACGATTTTTACAATAAGCCCCACCTACTTATTGGTATGCACGACATCACCTCCAAAACCAATAGGACACATATACTGACCATGGGCTATCTGTGCACCACATATGACATGATTCTAGTTAACTGTTCTTTAGATATCGTCTTTACAAGCTCTTTTCAGCAAATTCATATTAAGCCCCACCTCCTATGCATATAAACAAAATTGAACCGTTTTTTTTTCTTTTTTACAATAAAGACATACACATTAGATAACAATATAATTATACCAATATGAAACACAAAAGACATGATTGTTAAAATATGAGCATTTCAAGATTTTAAAATTAAGTATTGCCTACTCAATAATATGCATGACATCACCACCACAAACAATAGGGCACATCTACATGCACAGATCATGGGCTATCTGTGCATCAAATAAGACATGAATCAACATTACCATTCTTGAGATATTGTGCTTACAAGCTCTTGTCATGAAATTTATATTAAGCTCCGCCCACTACGCATATTAACAAAATTCAATGTTTTTAAACCACGCACATGTGCACACTAAGCAAGCATCATAATTATACCAAATATGAAACAAAACAGACATTCGGTTGTTAAAATATGAGCATTTTTATATTTTTACATTAAACCCCGCCTACTCACTAATATGCATGACATTACCGCCAAAAACATTAGGGCACATCTACCAACAATAGGCTATCTCTATGCCACATATGACATGAATTCAGCATATCGTTCTTGAGATATCGTGCTTACAAGCTTGCTGTCACAGACACACATACATAATTTAGTCCTTGGTTGTTCGAGGTATTAAACAGATTCAGGTTCTCAGAGATGTATGGCATACAAACACACACATACATACACACACACATGCCAACATGCCTGCATACATGTAGGTTCCTTATGCTATTAGCATCCGATACAGCATCAAAATTAGAGCTAAAAGTCCCATCGAGATCGTTTGATAATCAGCTGTGGACATCATTTTCAATGCTTTCTAACTGTATATTTCAAGACCATGACCTCAACTGTTTGGGGAAACTATGCCACACATGACTTTTTTAGTTGTTCAAGAGCGTTAATTAACATATAACTTTTCTCTTAAATTAAACAGCTATGTGCTTGTCCTTTTCTAAGTGGTTTCAATAACAATGATAGTGTGTGCTCTACATAAAGAAATTCAACCAGCAAATAGTTTTCCTGCTGGAGTTTTTGATGGATAATGAACAACTGACACATGTACAATGAACAACTGACAAATGTACATAGGATAATTAACACATACACTGAATGCCTGTTGTTTTGAAACTACCATACCAGTCATATTATTGAATAGATGATTGTAGTAATGTCAGAACTTCAGTAGAAGAGGATTACAAAGCATTTTGTAGGGGCACTGAGGTGTCAATATTTCCCCAAAATGTCAGAAGTGCAAAATCTCTCTTCAGATAAATGTTCTGTACATGGAAGAGGATGGGGGTATTCTAAATGGTAATCATTCTGCACCTCCCAAGGGTTCACCAGTTTGACTTGTGCCTAATGTTTTCTTAAGTCTCTTTGCAGCCCTGGAACAGATAATCTGCATCTTATTAAAGGACTTATGCATCACACTCTTGATTATGCTGCTTCAGTACAATTTAGTCCCAAAAATACTACAATATTTGCCATTTGACAGTAAACGCTATTACAAAGTCTACAGTATAATCTCAACAATACATTAGTTAACAATATTAAGTGAACGCTATTCTAAACTTACTCATTTTATTGCCATAAAAAAATAAGTACAGAATAACCCCTGCACTTATAACTCAATCAAATTTGAGTGTGACCTGTGCCTCCAGATAAAACCATACTTAAATGTACAGTAGATAAGAAATGTGCAGAAAAAAAGCTTCATTATTGACTTTTTACTGATAACAACTGCAGCAATACTTGCAGGTTGTGTTTGGCAGTAATCTGGTGATGTAAAGCAATGAATAGCACATCTAATACATTGCAAACATTGACAATGTAGCAGATGTATGTACAGTACTTAGCAGTAAAGTGCAATTAATGCATAATTTTCAAGGTTCAGGGCAAGACATGTACAGCGCTACACACAGTATGCACAATTATGAGAAAACATACAGTACAATGGATGGTACTGTACGCACTATACCTGAAGTTGTCAAGTGCATTCTGTCACAGACATTGCATGATACAGTAGCTAATATGCAGTGTCATGATACATAAGCGGGGAGATATCATTTCGCAAGACATTTCAGTAATGTGCGTACATACCAGACAGAGGTCGTGCAAGGGGTAAAAAGAGTAGAACTTGGAAATTATTTGACTTTCTGTGGCAGAATTTCTCAAATTATAAGGAAATAATAAAAGACAAGAATCACTAGATAGACAGTAAATCACTTTGAAACTTTTAATATAATACTGTACTTTATATTTTGTAACTTTTACAAATAAAATTACATTACTCGGCAGAATTTTATTGTTTCCAAAATATGGTACATATGTCATGGCATGTACTGTTATAAATGTATCATTAAACAATTAACGCTTAAACCTCAATTCACTGGAAAATTAATTGTTTAAACAATATAATGTATATTACAGCCCCTCTCCCCCTATTAGCCCCTGTCTGGGATTTTTTCAATCTGACAGGGAGTGATGGGAAATGTTGTGTTTTTTTTATTTGATCCCCTCTGCCCCTTCCCCTCCCCTTCACCAAATTATGGCATGCCCTCTGATACTGTATATACACTCAGTAATGTGTAATTTAAACCCAAAATACTTTCTTCCCATCATATGTCACGGTCACCAATGACAGTTTGTAAGACCATGAAGGATGAAAGCACATTGACAATTGGACAGGGATGGTTATTGATCAGGGAAAACACATATAAACCTCACCAGGATATCAAAACTTATTTCATTTTTGTCTCCACCCCCCCCCCACCTCCACCTCAAAAAAATATTTAAAAAAATAACAACAACAATAATAATAATAATATCTGACACTCTTCTCAAATTTCCATGTGCTTTATAATACTTTATCTGCTTTACATGAAAGTATTTTTTTAAGATATGTTTACATTCCAATTTAAAAATAATACTGTATACATACAGTACCGTATAATTAGGATATCTAATCTAACAAAATACATAATTTTTCTTGACAAGGACATCAGTGTCTGGCAAATTAATACAAGTCACTTGTACAGGAAAGCTTGAATCCAATCAGATGAAATACTTGAGACGAGTTCCTGGACGGGACAAGAAGGACATCTGGGTCATCTTAAAAATGTAATAATCAAAATGGAATACTTCCAAATTAATACAATTTTTCTTGATAAATGTTATACTGTAAAATCTCCACATGTAGAAGAAATTAGAGAATCAGGTCATAAGGGTTTTTTTTTATCTAGGTCATGTCCGGATGAAAGAAATTGCAGAAGCAGCTACTGTATCTAGGTCAGGGCTTCAGATTTGCAGAGTTGAAAATCCTCCTAAATTTTCTGCTTGAATATTAAAATATATCAGAGATGATTCTGTTATGGTAGCATGGAACTAATTATTGGCCCATTGAAGCCTATAATGAAAGAGTCAAATCAGGGGTCCTTTTTGTACCAGAATGTTATACATGTAGATTTGGGATCTTTTGTGATGTTTTCCAAAAAGTGCCATCTAATATCTCTCAGATGAGGGTACTATCAATAAGGGGTCACCAGAGGTTTTGGCCCTTTTTTTTAGGTTGAAGTGAAGAGGTGTTATACACCCTCAGCAAATCACTTTAATTTTTCAGCTTTCTGTCACATGAAATACGACCTCTCAAAAATATTTTTTATTAGCCTTTTCTCTGTGGGTTCTCATTTTTGAATGGCGGATTGATACCTTATTAGTTCCGTGCTACCTATAGTAGCACAAACTACTTCCTATCTCTTTAGAATTTATATCACTGCATCTGGTACTAAATTCCCACCAACCTTTTTATGACCCAAAATTCCACTCGACCATTTGGGTCCCAGAAAAACAGCTAGCATTTGACTGTGCAATATGTAATAATGAAAAATACACATAGTACAGTATGATACGCTCATAATGGTCTACCATTAAAACCAACAAAAACAGTCAAGAAAATAGTATTCTCTTGGGAAATGATTTTATAGGGGGTGGTTTCTACAAACATTTATGTATGTTATGAGGGCTAACTTTGAAGTGCATCCTGGGAATATAGCTAATAATCAAGAAATTAGCAAATTTGCATGAAAATATAAATGGATCCATTAATTGCACTATTCTATAGCATGGAAGCACATTTTCTCATTGAAAAATAGCCTTTTGCCATTCAATTGAGGTAAATATCTTTAAAGCAAACAGAAATCTCTTTAAAAACCATGCCCCCTCTCCCCATAAAATTCAGCAACAAGTATGCTATGCCCTCAAAACAAACCTATATAATGCAAATTTAGTCTCTCTGCTTTGCTAGACCATGAAAATTGACTGTTATCTAACTTTTATGACAACTTTTAAGTGCAAAGTCATGACCTTTATCAATTAAAACAATGTAATTTAGTGACCTGTGATGACCTATGTCAATCTGAGTGACAAGAGTTCAGCCTAAAAGAAGATATGAACATTTATCAGTCCAATCAAATACATTTTCATGAAAATCAAATACTACCATTGGCCAGACATACTGCGAAGAAACTTAGAATACATCTAAAAGGACTCATTTTCAAGTAAAATACCATTTTTTATACAAAAAGTTAATAAAATAGTCTTCCAATGAAATCTAGGGTCAGTTTCCCTCAGCAAATGCCTATTCTCATGAAGGAAAGCTCTTTAATAGCTTTAAAATCAGGCCCAGAGAAAAACTAATGTTCTCCACCCCCTCCCCCTCCCCTTAATTTCCTCAAGCATACTACTTTAGGTAAAATATAATGGTTCTTTTCATGAATAACTACCTATTGGCTATATAATTTAGGCCTTAATTGCCTTACATGCTTTTGAAGAGTCAAGTTTGGGGTCCTTTTTGTACTAGAATGTTATAGATTTAGGATCTGTTGTGATTTTTTTCAAAAGTACCATCTAATATCTTTCAGATGAGGGTACTTTCAATAGGAGGTCACCAGAGGTTTTGGCCCTTTTTTTTTGTGGCTCAAGTGAAGAGGTGTTATACACACTCACCAAATCACTCAAATTTTGATATGGGTCCATGGTAAAATAGTTTCCCATGAAACTTTTACTGAAACAAATCTCGTCAAGTTTGGATATACATAGTCAAGTCCTATCCTTTCTCTACCATTCCTGAAATTTTTAACTTCACAGCTTCCTGTCCCATGAAATGGAACCTCACGAAAATACTTTTATTAGCCTTTTCTCGGAGGCTTCTAATTTTTGGATGGCGGAGTGATACCTTATTAGTTCCGTGCTACCTATATGGTGGCCACTCACATACTAAACAGTTGACAGTAAGTAGTAGTAGTAACTGTACAATGTACCTAATTTTCGTTGGGGAGGTTGACTTTTTCAAAATGAATATTTATTTCATGCCATTTTTCATGGAATGTTTGATTTCCTACAGTATACCTATGTTTTCTGGATGAAAGGATAGTAGCCTGAGATTCTAGACCTAGAAGTGTCAAGTAATTCGTGACTCTCGGCCTTAAGTGAAAGCGAAAAGCCCGATTACACCAGTGCTTATCCAGCCTGTTCTTAAACAAATTTAGATTGCATGCTTCCACGTCCTCCATAGGTAAATTATTCCATAATTTGCAAATCCGATTGGAGAAGAAAAAAAAACACCCAACAACAACACTTCACCCCTCCACAAAAAATCAGATGATAAGAATATTTTGGCTATTTTGTGATTTACTAAAATTCTTTACTGTGTGATAAAAATATAAGTTTCACAAGTTTGTGTTTTGAAAGTATAACTTGATTTAGTATAATGGGAGGGGGACAAGACTCATTTATCAATAATAACTCAAATTTTAAAAGCATTTCCTGTTCACACAACATTTACAGTCCTAATTAACTGCCGGGTAATAAAATTTACCCCTTACATACTGTATATATCAAGCATTATAAGCATTGGGCCAATAATTTATTCCCCCCCTCCCTCCTCTCACTCTTTTGAAACATGAAATAATGATTTGTAGGAAGCTGTAAATTAAACACTACTGTACATAATACCATAGCTGGCAATGGATACCTTGATTATACAATGCAGTCAGCTTGGTAGAAGTACATGTATCTCTCTAGCTGGTTGGATTATAACTATGAGTCAGAATTTTAATAAATTAAAACAGAAATTAAGTGAATTTTGCAGAAGATTGATTATGACAAAATTGTAAAAGAATTCTTAGTTACAGTGCAAGGGGTACTAATGTTCACATTAGTGAGAGGGATGGAGGGAATCCCTGTCTTTTATAAGAATTCCCCCTTTAAAATATTACAAAGGGGGAATGTCCTATTGCTTTAGCACATGACATGTAAATCTCAGCACAGATTAGTCGATCAAACCAATAATTCCCCCTCAAATTTCAATTCCTAGTGTGAACAGTGGTACAGTATACTATAGGTTGCTTTTCATGATTGTGAATGACAGTTACATTAATTACATGTACAGTAGTGGTTGTCAGTCATCAGATTTGTTGTAAATCTACTTGCAGACTCTTCGGATAGCTTGAAGGGGCATCTGAGTCATGATGACGTATCGCATCCCACTTCAACACCCACAGTACCTCGTTGATACTAGGACTTCTCCATAGCAATTAAAGACAATCAAATATACAATTTTTCAAAGTGATGCACTATTATACACCTCACAGCAGTTGTACTGAAATGACCTCATGATCCTGTACTGGCAGTGTACTATATCTATTCTTATAGAGCTGCTGCTGCTGCTGCTACAAATAAAATTATTTGGATGGAATCAAACTTAAATTCAATTCTTTTCTTTGAATCCATCATTTTAAACTAGAAATATCTAATATTTCAGCCTCCAGTAAAAATATTCCTCAAATAAATTGATATCCAATAAAACAATATGTAAATTTATTATTGATGAATAATATTGCAATAAATTCCATTCTGGCCAAGTGGCAGTGCTACCTTCCTTTTTTCTTCTGTTGCTTGACAAATTTTCTTCTTTTCTCGATCAAGTCCCACAACAAATCTAAAACACCATCCAGACCTTCGCCAGTAATACCACAAACTTCCACAATTTCACATTTATGTTGATGAAGAGACCTTATATCTGATAATCCCAAAACTTCTTCCATTTTATCTCCGCCTAGCGCCGACCTCAAATCTTGTTTATTCGCAATGACTAATATTGGAATACCTTTATTTTCTTCAGTCCTGGCAACTTTGAGTAGTTCACATTTAGCTTCATCAAACCTTTCCTGATCAGTGCTATCAGCGACAAAAATCATTGCATCTGCAGCTCTTGTGTAGGATTTCCAAAGTGGTCGGAATTTCTCCTGTCCTCCTGCATCCCAAAATTTGAAAGATTGTCCTTTAGATTTTCCTGAGGTTGACTTCACTTTCTCAGAGTTAAATCCAATGGTTGGGACAGTATGTAAAAATTCATTCAGATGTAATCGGTATAAAATTGTTGTTTTACCCGATTGATCCAATCCAATCAGGGCTATTTGTAAAACATTTGAGGGTAGTAAAGTCCTTGCTTGGTATGATATTTCATTACCAATGTCTCCCACAGTTCTCAATAAACCACTTCCCCTCTTCATTTTGAAAAATGTCGTGTTTTACACCATCATCACTTTGAAAAACGAAAATACCTAATCTCTTTCCAGAGAGTAATTTGTTATAAATTCCTGCTCCAAATAAAATCAATATCCATTCGTTAATCAGTAATATAAATCACCTTTCTTGTTCTTGAAAATATGACTGTTCGTTAGAACAAAGTTTCGTAAAATGAAGACTGCAAATTCAATGATGCACAACCACCTTGGTTACGTAACGCCGAAAAGCAAACATATCCACGGTTGATAATTGTTTGTTAATGTAAAATCCAAAACTTGGGTCTAAATACCGTTTCCATTGGCAATACTGTTATTGTTTAAAGATGCTTCCTTGCATTAGGCCTACATGTCAAAACGTGTGTACCAAATATTAAGCAGGAAAATTTGAATTAATCATTGAGATTTAATGAAGTGAAGCCGATGGGCTTTCCAGGAGGCCCAGGGTTACTTGTTTTCATTCAAACTTACGATTGTCTGGTAAATTAAATTCCAATTTTAAATGTAAATGATGCAATGGTTGTTGTCCATGAACATAACATGATTAACTTCCAAACATAAAAGTGATACATTTAAGATAATCTTGCAAAAACACTAGGACGTTTGGCCTAAAACATGATGATTCTTTTTCACCAGTAAATTCTAACGTTAGACACAAGGAACACCGGTACTGTTCTACGTAGGTGCATACGTAAGCTGCGAAGATACATAATCAATACACAATTAGGCCTAATATCGAATGTAAACACTTTATTTGGTTGGCCTTCGACGCTTCGCGTGTTTCAATGGAATTTTCAATGGATTCGTCCACTTTCAGTAGAGGGGTTGGCTTACTGAGGTGCTGAAGGGAGGCTCTTTTTTTTGTTCTACTTGCCTTGAAATATTAATGAGTGATATGAACTTTCAAAGAGACAATCGTACTTGACTTGGGTGAGGATTCAAGATTGAAGATTTTGTGCCACGGGGAAAATGGGGGATCTGGATCCCCCACTTTTTACAGAAAATTTCCAAAACTTGGAATAACTTCTTTTTTTTTTTTTGCTTTTGAAAAACAACATTGTTAGAAGTGGGCTAAATTTGAACACTTCGTTTTGGGAGGGGGCCTGTAGGACCTCTCACTTTTGAATGCTGACTACGCCACCGATTGTGTAGGAACCTAATTGGGGACTTTTTTTTTTATTATTTCTCATGCAAAGCCCGTGTGAAACAACAATGATATACCTTACAAAAGTCCAGGTCCGGGCTTATATCAATATATATCTGGGTTAACTTAATAAAGACTGATATGACCAGATTAAGACAACTATGAACTTGATTCAATACTTCATTTGATACACAAAGTTTATATAATCAGAAATTTATATAACGGATATATTTGTCTAATTCTTTATCTGGACAGAGCTGGGATTTTATATTGAGTTTTATCTGGAGTTAATATCTACATGGGCTATATGTCTGGTATTTTTATTTATTTATCATGTTGATTATTTTTGTAAGGAATCTAAGCTTTGATATAAAATTATTAACAGATCAAGTTACAGTATAAAGGAATAAGATCTTTATATTTGACAATATTAGTTTGCCAAGCAATATTATAAGATCCACCTCCCTCGTACACACACATACACCGCACTAACCACAATCACAAGAAAGCATTGACCCAATGGAAAAGAGGTAGCGCCAAAATTGCAAGTAATGGAAAGCGGGGGAGGCCTTCAGCTGCAACTTAACTTTATAAGAAGGCACCCAGCTAATATTATTGATGTGCACCATCTTTGTTATATCTTCGGGAATGATTTTCGTTTTTTTTTTTCTCGTTTTTTTACCGCATGGTGGTGTTTCAGTCAGTAAGTACAGTTTTGAAATACTCTTTGAAATACTCAGTAATTTGAACATTGACGGAAAAGACCTAAAACTTATAAGAAACCTATACTGGGACCAGGAAGCAGCAATAAGGCTCAAAGGAGATTACAGTGAATTTAAGGTAATCCAAAGAGGAGTCAGGCAGGGGTTTGTTTTGTCATCAGATCTTTTCAACATTCACAGTGAAACAATACTTCGTAACATCGACAGTCTTGATGGGCTGAAAGTTGAAGGCTCTAATATGATTAACCTACGCTATGCAGATGACACGCTACTTATAGCAGAGTCAGAAGAAAAACTGCAGTCTCTTCTAAATAAAGCTGTAGAGGAAAGTGAAAAGAGAGGGCTGTCTCCAAATGTAAACAAAACATAATGTATGGTGGTTTAAAAAAAAGCCATAAACCCATTATGTAGTAAACAAAGCCAAGGAGAAATAATTAAACAAGTACAACATCAGATAGTCGGTGCATTAACGAAGTTTATGCATTTAGCTCTAAACAGAAGTGACTGGAGGGCCATGATCGCCGATGTCTGTTCCAGACTCGGCGCCTAGAGACAGAGAGAGAAGAGTACGAGTTGAGGCTACATAATTATCAGGGACCGCGGAGACTGCAAAATCACAGAAAATTGCCTACAGATGAACAAATTTGACAGTTCAAAATCGAAGAAAAATTTTCGAAAATGAAGGGAATTTGAAGAAAAATTGGGCTGAATTATTAAAAAATTTGATCAAATTTGTCTACAAATTTCCCAAAAATTGACAACTATTTTCTCAAAAACTCCTAAAATGTCTGAAAATGACGAAAATTTTCCGAAAATTGAGAAAAATGGTCCAAAATAAAGGAAATTTCCTTTACATTGACGAGCAATTTATCGTAATATTCAGAAAAGGGATCGAGAATTTTCCCGAAAATGTAAGAAATTTCCCCAAAATTGAGGTTTTTGATTTAGGAGCAACATCAGCGATGGTACTTAATTTGTCATTCTGCCAGTGCAATTTGGGGGTTTCCCCCTCCCAAAGAGGTGACCCTTCCTACGCACATGCCGAGTGACGTAGCCAAAGGGTTGGCAGAGGGGCGATCGCCCCACCAGTATTCCTCAATATTCCATTTTTATCGGTTTTAAATTCGTACCGTTCTTCGGCATATTTTATCGGTTTATTTATGTTACTTGCCCCACCAATTTGGAAATCCTGGCTACCCCACTGCTCATGAATGGGAATTAGGCCAACTGCACAAATGTGATGACGCTTTTTATTGTGGCCGTTTACTTCTTCAGCCCCCTCCCCACCCCGCCCCCACCCCACACACACACTTTAAAAATTTGGTCCGCAGTCCCTGATTGTCGCACCCCTCAATGTCATGTCTTTTGAAGATGATGGAAGTCGTAACGATAACTTCGGGTTTGTATTCAATGTGAGCTTCTTACAGGTAGTATTAGTGTCACGTAATATTAAAAGTTGGCTACCTAGTCTGCCGCCCGAGATATAGTGGTGTTCGGCATTGCCCCGCGTTCGGGATTTTCCCACTTTCCTCTCAGTATATCACATGAAGCTCTTGATGCTGACAACGCCCGGTTAGCTCTGCCCCCAAAAGCACTGACTCTAGCACTTCATGTCTTTAATATTTTGAACAAATCAATACACGGTATGTTTTGATAACCCACAATGAAGGATTTGACCGACAGAAGTGAGCACATCTTTCTGACAGTCTTATTATTTTTTCAACACACTTCGTATTGGTCCTCCGACAAAATTCCATGGGCTCTATCCTTAACCTATATTCCTTTGTGGCATGTGGCCATTTTCCTGGAATTTACTGATTGATTGAATCATTGAATTACAATATACACTAGTTCTGCTTTCTGTCTACCGTGTACACGTTTTTCGAATTAAGTTGCTGCGAATCAGGCTTGAAAAGTAAGTGGTTCACCAAATTGAAGGCGCTATTATAAAATGTTAATCCTTTTATTTAAAAGAAAATTCGCGTTGGCCGATGCATTGTTATAGAATAAATGGTGCACGTGTCAGAGCGAAAAATGTATTTCTATAAAGTTTGAAAATAACAAGTTATGTGAAATTGCTGATTAAGATAGTATGTATGCATGTAATGAGAAAAGGAGAGAGAAAATGACGGGGTCGTCGCCTTTTGTTGATAGTACAAATGCTTCACGAAATATACAGGTACGAGTACGGACAGACATAACATCGACAACCAAGTCAATGTCCACGGCCTTTGATAACCAGTTGTGGTGCACTGGCGTATGAGAAAAGATCTTCCGGTCCAAGCTCCCGAACGGGAGATCTTCCGAGTGGGAGATCGAGACATGCGCAATGACCATAAATTAAATTGTTGCCAATAAGTTCAGCCGTTATTTTTGTTTGTTTGTCAAATTATGTAATTCTAAAGTTGTATACTTTGGAAATGATATTAGAATTACCATTTCTGTATAATTTGAGCTTTGGCTGGTGAATTAAAATGTTAAAATCTGCTCTTTAAAAAATATTGAAATTTAATTTTAAAGATTCCGTTAAAATTCTTTAGTGAAAAGTCAAATTTGAGCTGGTGAAAATGGGGAAAATAATTTCATCGTTCTGATACACCAATAAAATTTGAATATTACGCATGCAATTTCTTTACCTGTGACCTAAATTTACCTAACCGCGATGTTTTTCTTTAGAGACGATTTGAATTTGGAAAGGGAGATCTCCCGTTGGGGAACGTGGACCGAACTGATGTACGCATATAATGGACTGCAAATATAGGAAGGCGGGATTTGCTTAACGAAAATGTGTGTGTGTGTGTGGAGTAAGGCGGGAGGGGAGGGGGGAGCAAAGTGGCGGGCATAAAAATATTACGCTAAGATTAAGAAAAAAAACATGCTAAAGAAAAAACGGAAAAAAGGGAACCCTTTGCTCCTCCAAATCCCGCTCATGGATGCTGCATGCCAATGCATGTTTGTGAGGGGATGTCGATAAGCGCATGGGAATGGACGCCTGGGATCGAAGAAGCAATACCCACATTGGAAGGATTAGACGTGCATAACATCGCCCAAAATCTATCAGTCTGTGTACAGGCGCGGATCATGCAGGGTCCCTCAGGCATGTCAGGGGTGACGAAAGATGTTTGAATCTTATTGCACAGGACTTTAGGGGCACTTTCTGACTGACGTATTTTTAAAACGACCGCAGTGGTGCTTAAGTCCCCCCCCCCCTCCCACACACCCTAAAGATCAAGATATTTCGGACCGAAATTAAAGGCTGATAGGTTCCCACTATAGCTTTCCCACAATATATGTGTGTTTCAAAATCTGCAGCATGTCAATAAAAATCACTGATGAGGAATATTTGTATATAAAAACAGTTGAAGTTTTTATCTCTGTGGTAAAGTTTTTATCTTTGTTGAATTTCTGTAAAATGGAACTTTTTAGCTGCAGTATGAATGGGCACTTTTTTTCTCTACAAAGGGGCAATTTTTGAACTTCAGAAGGTGGGGAGGCACGTCACCCATATCACGGGTCCATATAATAAATTTTTCACTGTATGAAATCTGCGCTCAGTATATCTCTTTTAAGGTAATATTAAATTTTGTGTACCACCTTCAGTAATGAAAAGATCAAATACAAAATTAAATTTGGAAGAGGAAAGTTTTTCAATATTTCAAAGGGTACGTTCCTTTCCTATTGAAAACACCGTACAGCACCTTTCCTCTGAAAATGGCACTTTCCCTGTATGAGAAATTTGCCCCGGACATTTTCTAAACTTTTCACTCTGTGTCTGATCACGCTTCCGCCGCCTCTGTGTCCCTTTTCCAGGGCGTAGCTCAACTTCGAGCGCTGGGGATGAGGGGTGGAGGGGGGGGGGGGGTAAGAAAAATGTACCCGACAAATATTGACATTTCATTGATTTATCTATAAACTTGATGTTTGCTACAAAAAACAATACAATCCTCACGTTATGTACTGCAGTAAAGATAATCATATACTTCAACGTGAGAAGGGAGTAATTAGAGGAGACCGTCTTCCCCAGACGATGGTCCTTGATTATTCCCGGGTTCACGGGTTGGGTGGACGCAGCGTGGGCAAAACGTTTGGGGTGGAAACATACATCAGCTATAGATAGGCGAGGTTTAGGTCAGATCCACACGATGTTTGACGTTTTAACCAAAATGTATATCCTAAATAAACATCTAAATACACAAAATTTTAGAAGTGCAACGTGAAGCACAAACGTAACGTATAAAGCTATGCATTTTGTATCAAAATTTCCACCTGACAGTTTCTCTTGCGAAAGAACCAAACTTGAGACACTGGAGATGGAAGGATGGGGGGGAGAAGGTAGTAATATGGTGGTAAGATGACCCCCTCTTACCTTCCCTTGTGAGTGGTGAGTGGCAATCTTCTCCTAAGAATGACTAGAGCAGATTAGGGGAAGGACCGGGGGCCACTCCCTATGCCACACCTTCTGTTCAAGGAGTTGCCTTGTACTCCTCGTTCTGCCAAGCCGTCCTAGATCATGGGAGCATCTCGAAGAGAATAAAGTGGTCAACATTCCAGAAAATACGCCCTAATCATTCTCCGAAAAAATGCCTAAGAGAGACAGATCTGCTGCAACTTAGCCCTATACTAGACTGTATGTAACAGACAGGAGAAAAAATCAATACAGGACAGGATTTTTGTGTGTGAAGTTTCTCTTATGTATACATCTGTTATTGATGTCTGTTTGTTGAGAGCATAACTTGATGACGTATGGGGATTCACCTTAGGTGACTCTGGTCAGTAGACAGATATCATGGAGGCTAGTTTGAAAAATTCATAAAATATTCCCCTCAAAATTGGTCAAAATGGACCATTTCACAACGTTTTTTTCATATATACATACAAATGTGTAATGTTTGAACAAGCAGTGGTAAATCCTTTTGTTTTTCTCTATTGAGTAGCAGTGAGCCCAGTGGATCGCAGTTATTTTCCTAACCGAGGCGAAATGTTATCAAAACAAAATGTCACTAATTACATCAACATTCGTACATTGACCAAAGAGCTTCTACACAGCTCTTTGCATTGACATAGGTATCTTTATAGCCCAAGCTTAGTGAAACTAACTTTTTTTCATCATTATAAAAACTAGAATGATGTAAAAAGACAGCACTTTTGTCAGTTTGTGTAATGGCTCGACCACTAATTTTGTACAAGGAACCGTTTAGCACTTTATTAGCGGCGTCTGGAATATGACGAGTATACTTGTTATGCAAGGAGCACTGAGGCGTTTACAGCAAGTATAGGGGATTTTACAGGATTTCAGCCTAGGAATTATGCAGGTTTTGTTGGGATGTTTGGGAGTTCGCATGGAGCACTGGGAGTTCGCAGGGAGTACTGGGAGTTTAGAAGAAGCACTGGGGAGATTAAAGGAGTATATAAGTTATGCAGGAACGAGTCATGAACGGTCTACTAACTGTGGTGTAACAGTTATCATACCTGTTTACAGACCACGAGGCCCTGGGTTCAAGCCTGGGTTGGGTAGACACGTCAGTGCACCACAACTGGTTATCAAAGGCCGTGGACATTGACTTGGTTGTCGATGTTATGTCTGTCCGTACGTCGTACCTGTGTTCTCGTCCGGGTCGTATTAAGCGTTTCGTGATAGCATTGTTACTATTATAACCGAATACGCAGGCGACGACCCCGTCATAATTGTGTGTTCACTCGTTGTCGTCGAGTCATGGACAAAGCACGTATAATTGGAGAGGTGCGGGTGGTCACCCAACAGCGTGTCACATGCAAAATTCTCATGCACGCATCAAGAAAAGAACAAATTTACGCTTCCATAGGGATTGGTTTAAACCAGGGTGGGTCGTTCATGACTCAGTAAACCATTTGATCACCAAACGAGTGCTGAAAGGGTGGTTGCAGGCCACCAATGTTGGAAGCATGGTTTGTAGGAGAGCTCTTGCCCCTACCTCAGAGTTTACTTCATAAGAACGTGAGGATATGCTTGCCCATGCATGACGTCATCAGTGATGATCAAATAATTCTGACGTTGCCATGACAAATCTCCCAAAACAAACAAAGAAGACCATGTATCCCCACTGCTAAAACAATTACACTGGCTGTCAATGAGATATCTTATAAGGCTATGCTTTATGCAAAGAGCTTTATGTTTACAAATCCCTTACACTCCGGCTTATCTCTCTACTAACAGTAATACTAGGCGCGAAAGGTTTGCGTTCCGCATCCAAGAACCCGCTGAAAAGAAAGAAGTATAAATAGATGGTCACTTAAATCTGCAGCTGACAAAGATTTCTTTCATATTGCCCTAAAATCTGGAACCACTTACCATTAGCATTCATACAGCCAGCTCTTAACAAGTTTAAAAAAACATTGAAATCCTATTTACTTCCTCAATGATAATACTTGCTTTTTTTTCTCACCTTCAGTTCCTTTCGTCATCTTGTATGTTATTTCACATATATTTATCTTTTGGCGCTGTGGTCTTAATGGGATGGCACAGAGATAAAAAAATAAAAAAAAGAGCCTATTGCATGTATGTTATCATGGCTCACGGTCATCATAGGGGCAGAAGAAAGGTGGGGAGTTGCAGTGAGTTGTTTGGAGTCGTAGGGACCAATGTTGAGTACAAATAGAGTGTCTACTTACTGTGGTGTAGCGGTTATCATACATGTCTACAGACCACGAGGCCCTGGGTCGAGTCAAGCCTGATTTTGGTAGACACGCCAGTGCACCACAACTGGTTATAAAGGTCGTGGTTATTGTCTTGGTTGTCGATGTTATGTCTGTCCGTACGTCGTACCTGTGTTCTTGTCCGGGTCGTATTAAGCGTTTCGTGATAGCATCGTTACTATCATAACTGAATACGCAGGCGACGAACCCGTCACGGTCATTGTAATTGTGTGTTTACTCGTCGTCGTACAAATAAAGTAAGTGGGGAGTTGCAGTGGAGTCGCTTGGAGTCATAGAGAGCAATGTAGGTCCTAGTGCGGCGTATATGGCATATAAAACAACAGCCAGAAGAGACAACAACAAAACTTATCTTGCCTTTTGTGCTTATTTATTTCCTATCAACAATAATACAGGTATTCAAAAATGTTTAACATATGATACACGGATAATCGTTCTCATCATTGGTCTTGATGGAGTCACCAGATCTGTTCGGTGGGGTATGATGGGATGGCTTCATGTCGAGTTTGAGATGTATCGTCAGACAGATTGAATAAAGTGTTTTATCACCACTTGACTCTGCTTCCAGTCACCCAATGACATAAACTGATGTGATGTGATTTTCAAGGCAAAGGTTAGATTTTAGAAGCGTCCTTAGTTTTCATTGTTGCATGTGCAACTTTGAGCTCTCCTGCAGTGCCTCAAAAGACTGCCATGCCGAGTAAAACTCGTTAAACAGTGGGTACAAATACATTTTGTTTATGCACAGACTTCTTATGTCGTTTTAAATATAGTTTTGCACAGACGTATTCTCCATTGCAATTCTGTATTCAACTCGCTTAAAATGCTGTCTTCTTTCAATCCTCACTATGGATGGCTGCATCAGACTTGACGTCATCTGGCGTGTTTCAACTTGCCTTTCGCTTGGACCATATCACGTCATTAGATGTGTTTCAACTTACCTTTACCATCTGACGTCATGAACTGGGTAAAATGATGCAACATTTTCCTAAATTTTGCCAAATTTCAGGAAATCGCAAAAAACCTCAAGAGAATAGGCGAAAAATTGAGCAAACCTTTATCAAAATTTCCCAATAACAAAAGAAAGTTTCCCGAAAATAACACAAACTAGAACATCAATGATGTAGTAGCTCAATATATTTTGGGGGGTGATTACAAGCCTGTTTATTTGTTGGTGGGTTGTTAATTCGAGGTGGGTTGTAAGGGAATAAATACATATTTGATGTTTATTTTGCGGGGAAATTCAAGAGGGAGCTTTAATATCGTTGTGATGCTGGAATATAAATGATATAGTATCTCATTATATGTTTTGGGGCTCAGTATAATACTCTTTTTGTTGGAGGGGGTTATATTTGGTAGGCTTTTGTTGTTAGAAAGGAATACAAGTTTGATTAGCAGTGGCGCAACAAAAGGTTGGGATGCCTGGAATGGTGAGTAAACTTTACAGGCCCTAGGCAAATCGATTTGGGTTTAGCTCTGAACAATGACACTGCAATATCTTTGTTATGGGACCCAAAGCGCCAGAAGTGTCGGAAGGAACTTGGGGAAGCGGGGAGAGCAGAAAATCAAGTTCATGTGCGTTTTTTGACAGTAATTGAGAGGCACTTTTCATTTCAAAAAGGGACACTCTTGTCAAATTGACATTTGAAGGACAAAAATGTATGTCACAACGCATAGTAAGAAGGTTTATACAAGTCAAAATTCATGTCAAAGAGAGCTATAATACACCATATACAAAACACAAACTCAAAGCGCAAAGCGCTCGACTTGTGGGCGTGGGATCCAGGGGCCGCCTAATTTTCCCTGGTGGGGTCCAGGGGTGAAGCCTGGTAGGGGTGCAGGAGCAACACCCCCGAAAGCTCTTGCAAATGGACATTTTAAGGACAAAAACGAATGTTACAACGCATTGTAAAAAGGTGTATTATACAAGTCAACATTCATGTCAAAGAGAGCTATAATACACAATATACAAAAATTAAAATCATGAAAACGCATAATGTGAAAATATAATGTTTTATTGTTTACGTTTGTACATGGTTAGGTTTATCGTCACCCTTTGAAAAATATGGGTTGTCTAAAAGAAAGGTTTTCAATAATTTACTACAAACTTGTGTAAATCTTGTCAAAGTTTTCAAATGAGTGTTCTGTATCACGTGCTCTCTGACTCTTAAGCGGGCCCCTGGACCCCACGCCCACAAGTCGAGCGATTTGCGCTTTGATTTTGTGTTTTGTATATGGTGTATTATAACTCTCTTTGACATGAATTTTGACTTGTATAATATACCTTCTTACTATGCGTTGTGACAGAGTTTCCGGAGGCTTTGTTACCCTTTTTAAACGGTTTCACTTCAACTACATCACTAAATATCGTGTCGGTTCAATTCAACCTGTTTGTAGGTCTATGGTCATCTGAGAATGAATTTATTTGTTCCAGTAATTCAATTTTCTTATTGAAAAAATATAACATGTCTAAATGATACATTTGTAAGTTTAAATTTGAAAGTTGGGGGAGATCGGAAAAGTTGGGGCAATGGCTCCCCCCTCCCCCTTCCCCCTTGCTTCCGGCGCCTATAATTAGAGCACTTTGTAGGATTTTAACTCACTGGTTAATTCACAGGTATTCTACTAAGCACATGTCTGCATGTGGGCGCGTTTCTTTGCTTCGTAAACAATTGGAATTCCCCATATTTACCCATATTTATTTTTAGAAATAGAACCCTCTACGGCAGTTTATATAATAGTGATATACCACCAAAAAGCCAGAGGTTAAAACTCCCAACAAGTTATTTACATCATGCATTTATATTATGCGTGCATTGTAGAAACTCACGTACACAACATCTTTATTTTGTTTCAAGACCAACATGGAATAACAACACAAATTTAAGACAAGAAAAAGACGTGTTTTACGCTTTAAAGCAAAATGTCATCTTCAAAAGAAAGGAAACAAAATTATGTTGCAGAAACGGGACACGGTAGTTCCTCAAGACGAAAGCGGAGGTCATCGGCAGGTAGTGACGATTTTGACAGCGCAGGAAAACGCAAGAGATCCTACAGCTCCTCTAACGTGCATAGTGATAAGCCAGACATCGATGAAGTACGAAAAATCCACTCAGGAATAAAACAGATGCACATCTTTTCTGAGTCTGAATGCGTGAGAATTGAGAAAGAGATTGATCAAATCGTTTCGAAGGCAAAGGGTGGAGAATACAGGGAGCACACAGTTGACAGAGCACCACTTCGCAACAAGTATTTCTTTGGAGAAGGATACACTTACGGGGCACAGCTAGCAAAAAGAGGGCCAGGAATGGAACGTTTGTATCCGAAGGGGCACGTGGATGATATCCCAGAGTTTGTGACGAAAATGGTCATCAAACGACTGGAAGAGGAGGGTGTAGTCCCAAAGGGTGTGTAGCCTCTACTTCAGTCACTTCAGCCTGGCAATAAAGGCACACAAGACTGAAAAGTGAGGGTGTATTTTAAGGGTCCCTAATAGATCAAACTTTATCTAGCACACAACAGTATAGCAATTTTCTGTGTAATATAAACATTCAAGTGACCTTTGCCCTCAAGTCGTCTATGGGCTATTAAGGCATGAAGTTTATCAATCTGTTGTGGATAATATATCTGTGAAATTAGCAAAAAAAGAGCACCCTCAATTTTCGGTCTAGTGAATTCAATTTGTGCAGAAATGATCGCTCCACACATGGTGTTGCCATCCAGAGATTTTTGTTTGGTGTTTAACAATAACATACATATAGGAAAGAAAACAGGGTGGACACACACACTTTTAGGTCCAAGGTTAATTAGAAAGTCAATACTTAGATTTGCAAGAAGTGCAGAGGAGGAAGGGGACATACCCCTGCATATCCCATACTGCAATTGTGCAAAGTTTGTTTCTTTCCCAGCATTTAAAAAAATAATTTTGTTACATCTTGCAAAAAAAAGCATTGAATAATGCACCTATCAATTGAATGTCCCACCCCCTATACCCTGTGCGTCATTGCACGACCTGCGTCATGCAAGTGGTGTATTTTCACACACCACTCAGTCACACAAATGACAAACATCTTGTCTCAAAATGACTACCTGCATCACAAAAGTGATGCACATTTCAGTGTAATTGACACCAATCACAAAAGTGACGGAAATCACATTAACATTGACGCACATATTGACATACCAAAAAGTAAAATAAAAAAAAAGTAAAATTAGTTTAGGCAAAGATACATTGTGTATCAAAATCTTTTAAAAGCAATAGAATCTATAATGGTATTATCATTGGTCTTCACAAATTGTATATTTAATCACATGCAACAGATTTAGCAAGTGACCCACATTGACCCACTTCTGTGTCATTGAAATGACTGACATCTTTGGTAAAATGACTCACCCCACAGTCACATTTATGACTGACATCATAAGTGAAATGGCGGATGTGTAAGTCATGACATTTTATTTTGCAATGACCCACCTTTAACTAACCTTGCCAGTGGTATAGGGCGTGGGACATTCACATGGACACTAGATTTTTGGAAGCTACAATATTTTAAAGGGCACATTCCTTAAATGAGGGGGGTATTACCTACATGTATCATTAGAACCTTAAACCCAGATGAAAACAAAGATACACCACAGTTTTATCTGTCAAATTATCAATATTTTATGAACAGATGCAGCATACAGCCTACACATGAGTTGTTGCGGGAAGTAAATTTTCCCCATAAACACTAAAAATATTTGAACTTGAAGCAGGAGAAAATCACTTCACAGACATACTGTAATTGGGATCATTTATAAGGGATAAAATTACATAGGCTTATCCCACTTTTGTTTTCTCTCATTTAAAGTAATTTTCACTTCTTTTCCTTCTTTAGATTTTGTCAACAGTGCGGTCATAAATGATTACCTTCCCGGCGGGTGCATTGTCTCACACATAGACCCAATCCACATCTTTGACCGACCAATCGTCTCTGTATCGTTTCTGAGCGACTCTGCATTAAGCTTTGGATGCAGGTTCTCCTTCAAGCCAATCCGAGTCTCTAAACCGACTGTGTGTTTGCCGCTCTCAAGAGGATGTGTCACTCTTCTGAGGTCAGTATTGCATAAAATAATCAAAGTAGATATAATTTTTAATTTGCTTTATAACACATAATTCTTTTATTGAGACACCTATCTTATACTAATATATTGGCAAGGTTGAAACTTTCAAGCCTGTCCTACAGAAGAGCCAGGGGTGACAAAATAGAGGAATCTCAGAGGTGCTGACTTATTTGTACTCCATCAGAATTACTACGGCAAAGAGAGGCTCCAAATCAAGAAAGAATATGCAGCATCATCGCTCCACTAGCAATTTTCACAATTTCTTTACACAAAGAGTTTACAAGTTATGGAATTCATTACAGTACTTGGTGATGTTATGGCCAGGCTGTCAGCACTGGTGCATGCAAGTGTTTTGCCTTTACAGTAGTTTAGGCAGTAATCTTGCACTAGATTCCAGTATGTTTCATATCTGTAATCATAGACATTTATTGCCTTGTTACATTATTCGCCATAGATGGGTAGTACTGAAGCTACAAAGGCTAGGGACATTATTAGTTTACCTGTGAGTCTCAAAATTCCAACTGAATGAAAACACTTGCTGTATTGTTATCAGGTACAAGTATGCAAGAACTCATACTAAACTCATACTATACTCATACTATACTCTACTACACTCATACTATAGTTATAGTTATAATATAGTATAAGGTCACTTACAAAAATCTGAAGACAACTATTGAAAAGTGTGACATAGAAAGTTAAAAGCCTCTCACAATTGGTTTCAAAATGACAAATTTTACAGTGGTGATGGATTTTCAGGTCTAATTGGTCAAGGAAATATGCAAATTTATGGTGTTATCAGTGAAATAGCTATCAATTGTCTTTTGTAAATGCATTGTTTGATAATCATCTGATTGGAGTCATACCCAGTCATCATCTTGATAGGAAAGACATTCAGATGTAAATAGACAAGGTTGAAGATTAAATTTGATTTGGATAGCTCACAACTCATACCTCAATCACATCAACACTATCCAAAATGAAGCCCTCAGGCTTTGTCTAGGTGCCTACAGGACCTCCCCAATCACCAGCCTTCATGTTGAAGTCAAGGAACCCCCTTTCTACTTAGATGTAGAAAGCTTAGCCTCTCTTATGCTTTTAGAGTCCTCACCAATACCCAGAACCCTGTTTACAACCTCATTAGGTACCTCAATTTCTCCACCCTCTTTGATAGGACTAAAACCCTATCCCCTCCCTTCAGCTTACGCATTAAATCAGACCTCTTCCATCTCGGCATCAACCCCACCACTCTCGGCATTTTCTCCCAACCCACTTTTCCTCCGTGGGCCACCCCCCTCCCTTCTGTCCACCTGGGCCTCTCCACTCATCACAAAACTCAAACTCACCCTAACATCTTCATCAATCTCCACAACCAAATCAAAGACCAACTCTCAAATTACACCTCCATCTATACTGATGGCTCCAAGGAAGGCAACAAGACAGCTGCTGCTGCGGTCATCCAAGACATCACCCTCAGTAGCAAACTTCCCGACTACTCATCCATCTTTTCAGCCGAGGCTAAGGCCATTCTCCTCGCCCTCAACTTTATTGAGTATTCTCCGCTCAGCCACTTTCCCATTTTCTCTGACTCAAAGGCTCTTCTTACTTCTTTACTCAATCTTAAATGGGATAACCTCACATGGCACCTCCTCCTCCGGAAACTCCTTTCTCCCACCCTCTGCAGGAAAAGTATTCTTTTCTTCTAGATACCTAGCCATGTTGGCATCCCTGGCAATGACAGGGCTAATGCAGCCGCTAAGCTTGCCCTCAACCTCCTCCCTACCCCTTTTCCCAAAACCCTCTCTGACATCAAACCGCTTATTGCTTTCCTTGTTCGTAACCGCTGGCAAACCTCATGGAACTCCCAAATTGATAACATACTCCATGTCATCCAGCTCACAATTCCGATCAAATCCACCATCAACAACCTCTCTCTTATCGACAACATTCATATTACCTGTCTTAGAATTGGTCACACCCACCTCACTCACTCCCACCTCCTTATTGGCTCCCTACAACCCCTCTGCAACAATTGCCATTGCACCCTCACAATCCATCACATTCTCCTTGCTTGCCCCCTGTTCAACCTTCCCAGACCTTCCCTCGCTCTCCACAACTCAATTACTGAGTTCTTCCAGAAAAATCCTCCGGATAAAATTATCTCCTTCCTTCATCATGCTTCCCTCTACAACCATATTTAATTCTCTTCTTCCACTCCCTCTTTACTTTGTTTTTATTTGCAACCATGCACCTCCCCTCCCCTCTCGAGCTTTCTGACCTTTTTGTTCTTAACATTTCTTCTGACCTTTTTGTTTTGAAATCTGACCTTCCCTCATTTCTCCCCATGTTTCGTTAAGCCCTCATCAAACAAACAAACCTTCCAAGTTTTACCTCAGAAAGGAAAAGGGTGTCAATGATTCTGACCTCTCAGGGAATCATTGAAATGGCGTAGCCATTATTTTGACCAAGAGGTATTTGTTATGTAACTGAAAGGTGCCATAAGGCAACATTGTTAAGCCCTCATCAAACAAACAAACAAAATCCAAGTTTTGTTTGTTTAAGAGCAAAGTTTTTGTTTGGCAATTAACTTTTCAGTGAAGAAAAAACATGCTGCCAAAAATGAAATCATTTTTATTGCACATTATAAACTCTTGATTTTTTTTCTTTTTTGATGTGTAAAATTTTTAATTTTTTTGGTGTGGGATTGGGGGGCATCTTGGTTAAATGTTGACCTCTGTTGGAGGGGGGGGTGTTTAGGGTTCCACCCAAGCTCCCTCTGCCACAAGTTCTCCCTTTTTAGAGTAGAATTACAGCCCCGAATATACATCAGTATTCAAACCCTTACTGTAAGCTAATGTATCTGGCTGTGTTACCTGGAATTTAGAGACACTTTTGGTTCTTACATTTTTAAGCGGTCATTGTCTTTCAAATTAAACTTAAAAGTGTTTACTTGTTTTTCCCAAATCTAGTGGATATGCCGCTGATGAAGTGACTCATTGCATCAGGCCTCAGGATGTCAAAGCAAGAAGAGCAGTCATAATCCTGAGACGGTAAGATTGATTTTTATTCAAATTTGGTGCTTTATCCATCCAGTCAATGTGATATATTTGCAATCTTAAATGGGTCGAAATTTAAATTTTTCGCCACTGTTCTCAGAACAGTATTTTCTCAAATAATACTCTTCTGGATCATCTTTCACTGTTCCAACTTTTTTGCTTTAACAGAAAATTTCTTCTTCAAAATGGGCTTAATTTTATTACTGGAAGAAATTATTTTAATGATAATCTTGTTTGACAACATTTTTTTCAGCAGAAATCAAGTTATTGATCATTCATGCTTGTTAAAAGAACACTGTTTCACCAGAACACTTATGTTTGAAAGTTTACCGTTCCTACATAAAAAGCACTGTTTTAGGAATAGCGGAATAGTGGCAAATTTGACCCCTGTCAAAGGAAAATGAGATAGAAAAAACTGTCAGTTATTTTGTTTAGAAGACCCTAGATCTGCTGATGCTACTCCTAGAAGTTAAAGAATTACTTCAGTGGTCAAGCAAGTTTATTTTATATGAAAGAGGACATTAAAAGAATCAAAATGGTGAAGAAAGAATTCCAAAATCTTATTCCCTTCAGGAGATATTCAATTTTAATGCTCTGTCTTATCTGTGTAGAAATGACTGGTTTAATAAGTCTACTCTGGAAGGTTGGCACCCTTATCCTCACATTTTAACAATTATTTATGTATTATAAAGAAAAGTTTTATAACTTTTTGACAATTTGAATTATGTTTTCTTAAACCTTCTTCTGGTGGTAAATTATATTTACCCTTACTAGATTCTGTTTAACTGCATTCCTGATACATCCAATGGTTTTAAAGTCACAAAATCACAGGGAAAAGTATTACATAATTTATAAAGAGAAATCTGAGGCTGTGACATCACAACTAGTCCGATTTCAGTCGTTTCTACACAAATAAAACCAAAATTTAAACCTAACTATCTTCTTAAGGAATACAAGTTTTGAATGATATCTTCACCATTTTGTTTCGTTTTAAGTCCTTTTTAGTATCAGATGGACTTGCTTGACCCCTGAACAAATTCTTTAAGAAAAATGTTAGCCACATTAGATTTACTATAGATTAC
Source organism: Chiridota heheva (assembly GCA_020152595.1). Lineage (NCBI taxonomy): Eukaryota > Metazoa > Echinodermata > Holothuroidea > Apodida > Chiridotidae > Chiridota > Chiridota heheva. The sequence continues at coordinate 1,816,267 of JAIGNY010000832.1, forward strand.
CTAATACTTACATTACTTAAAGAGGCAATCTTGTCACAAGAAATTTGGTTGACCTATCATCAATAAATCTGATACATAATAGCAACGTCACTTCCACAATAGAGCTGTGACCGTTAAGCGTGTACACGCTACACGCTCGCAAATCTTGTAAACGTTTACTAAATACTTCATTGCGAGTAATCGTTTTTCATACATCATAGTGTCTTGCCGTTAAGATTTAATATTCATGATTCAAATCACACACACATTCGGCTGACAAAATTCCAATCAGTGACTTTTTACAAACTGTAAACCCGGTTAGCATAATCTTTTTTAAATGTGCGAATCACAAATGCGCAGTAATCACCAATGAATGGGGATATTATGCACTTTGATTTCGCCGAAATCTCAGTAATCTAACTTGTAAAATGCACCGCGAATGTGCAGCAGTAAACAGTGAAACAAACAATAGGCCTAACGTTAGGCCACAAGGCTTTAAATCCCACGCAATCAAGGCCCGTTTTACAAGCTGTTAAATCGACCAAAAAACACTTAAAAAATACTTGAATCGTGACAATCAGTACATTTACATGTAATTATTACCTAATGAGTCAAATAGATTTTGCAAGAAAGAAAAAATATTGCATAATAAACAAACAGAAAAAGGTTTTGACAGAGCTGAAATTCTGCATGCGTCGCAAAGATGGCGGCCATTTTTTGGAGAGGACTGGTATTTCAGAACTTCCTGGTGGTGGTGGCGTAGTTTTGAAATGTTTTACGGCGAGGTATATCATAGGCCTAGTATGCAAGATTTTCACAGAAGAACTTTGAAAGCCGTAGCGAATAGGACAAAAAAGTTACGCGATGTTGAGTTTAAATGACATTAACAGGAAGTTATCTGTTCTTTCTAAACTGAATTTCCATGCATATTTTTCATAAAAATGATGATTTATACTGTAGAAGTAAACTTTTTACGATTTGGAAAGCAAAACTTAACGTCTATTTGGGCAATGGAGTCAGTACTTTTGCCATACTGGTTGCGCGATTTTTTTTACTTTGCCTTGTAGTTTTGAAGCAATTTTTGTGTATTTCCGAAAATTACGGTACTAAACGCGTGTACACGATACACGCTCGCTTTTTTGGGTGTTTACACGTTTACTAGAATCCCTAAACGTTCACAGCTCTATTCCACAACAGTAATTGATTGGCTTGTCGGTAATTGTGTCAATATTTCGACCAATCAGGATCATTGGATTGTATTGTTTTTTCATTGCCATGTTGTCCACTTTAACACAATATCTGGCCTTTAAGATACTTCAAGTAATGATGGTCTGGGCAGTGGGCAGTTTATTACATGACCTCTGCCAACAAAGTTGGATGAAGGTTATGGTTTTACTTGTGTTTGTCTGTTTGTTTGCCATCAAGATATCTCAATAACTGATGATTAGGTTTTGATTGAATTTAGTGTGTGGTTTTGTTACTGCTTTAGGAAGAAGTGGTTACAATTTGAGACAATGAAACAGGGGAAGGGCCCAAATAAAGGGGTGGGGATGCATCAGCCTAAGGTTTGTCAAGACTTATGTAATTGAAACTTTCCAATGGAATGTGCTTATAAACAATAAATTCATGCCTGAAAAGAAATGAAAACAATCAATTTTCTGGACTCTAAGAAAATCAGATCAAGTGGTTTCTGGTATCAAAGAGGATCAAAACATTTGGCTGTATAGAAGTTAAACAATGAATGCTAAGCCTGAATAAAACTGAAATCAATGTTTTTTGCTTTAAGCATGATATCTATTAATGATTTTATATTATTTTGAGAAATTGCTCCTTTCCTTTAGACTTCTTAAAGGTTTTGATGATTTAATGTCCATTTTTAGGGTGTTTCCTGATGCCCCAAGATTAGCCGCATCTGAGGTAGTAACCTCCCCAGCCAGTCACTACAAACCAAGAAACAGTGAAAATGGGCACTTTTCACGGTCAAGAAGAACCTCGGAAAGCAACGATAGAAGTGATTCACGAAGACGACGATCATCTGGCTCCTCGAGAGATCGCAGAAGGTCGCGATCTAAATCCCGGTCCAGATCTCGTTCTAGAGATTCTGACAGGCGGCATCGGAGATCCAAGATTTACTGCTCGTCAGATGATGATGACAACAAGAAGCGGCGTCATTTGTCACCATCCCATCGATCAAACCACCAGGTAGTAAGAATGATTGAAAACAAGTAATGTGCAAAAGCTGTGTTTAATTTTTATCTTGTGATGGTAACTACAATTGTTGGCTTATCATGTGTATTGTTGTTTAGAAATTGCCTTTTACTTAAAATCATTTATAAAGATTTAGAACAGCATGCAAAATGCAACTTGTATGTCTTTTTGGTTGTTAGATAGTCTTATTAACTGTTTTTGAGAAGACTTCTAACAAATTATATGGAGAAAAATGAAAGGCAATATCATCGTTGTGTTAATATATTCTCCTTGTACACCTGAAAGTTACATTTTGAAATCCCCCTTTGCACTAAAAGTTCTCACAAACATGTCATAAGTTGATGAGAAAGTTGTTGAATTTGTCAGAATATGAACCAAAGGACTTATCCTGTAATAGATAAGTTAAATCCCTTCAAACCTCAAAGGCTTATGCTTATACCCAGTTTCCATGGTGCTAAGCGGACAAGAGTACTTGACTCCACCAGTCCATCACATATTTATCTTAACTCCCAGCTGAGTGAACTGGAGGAAATGGGGTAAAGTGTCTTACTCAAGGACACAGCACTGTAATACAGAGGTTGCGTTAGAATTTTTTGCGTGGCGTATTTGGTTACGACAAGCCCTTGGAGTTCAGCGTATTTTGTAAATTTGCCTTGTATGTACAGGGCATTGCGTATGATGTACAAGGCATTGCGCACTAGCGAAGCATGCAAGTAATTGTTAACACACACACTTGTGTAGGCCTGCCTTACTAAAGTGAATCAAAATTGCGCTTAAAATACCAAAAACATTAACAAATCGGACTATTATTATCATAAAAAATATTAAGAAAAAGTTCATACCCAATCCTTGTCTAATGTTGATTGTTGAATCATGAAATTTAGGTTAGCAATCCCAAAATAAACTGGAAAATACTTTTGTCTATCGTATCCAAACTTTCATAAGATTTTAGTGAACTTTGACCAATTGTCAATGATAATATACTATTCAGATCTCGAACAAGCCTGCTTCTTTACAGTATAGTAACTTGACTTGCAGACTGTGATCTCTTCACAGATACACGATCAACACAATACAGGAGGAAAGTTGAATCCTAGCTAATAATATTGTTGACAGCCTGCATTTAAAACAACATCAAAACTTTCATGTACACTGTACAGTGTATGTACATCATGCATAGGGCCTAGGGTCTAGCCTATATGTGTTTATGACAGCACTACGTGCATGTTGAATCATTCGGCTGTTAATCTTGTAGTTGTGTCATTTTTCTTTTATTTATGAGTAATTCAAAATCATTTTTGTGTGAAATAAAACTTTGAATCGCACCAGAGAGGTAAGATGTTCATGATTTTATTTATGTAAATGAAAAAGTCTGGTGTAAAATTCCACATGCTTTATCAAATCTTACGATGCAGGTACAATCTGTGTTGTAAGAAATTTCAGCCATGGCGTAATATATGACAAATTTGTTGTTAATGCGATCTCTGCTGTAATATCTACTTTAGTTCCTAGATATGCATGGATTTTAATTTTGCTGTTTACTAGAATGTGAAACTTTCTTGAGGTTTAATATTTCTTTGCTGGTTAGAAATGTCAGTTTTTCTTTGCCTTGTTAAATGGTAGAAATATGTATTGATTCAAAGTATTGAATACACTACCAGCATCATCTTGTCTTTGCATTGTAGGCATGTGTAGCAGGGATTGTAGGCATCTGTAGCAGGGATTGTAGGCATGTGTAGCTGGGATTGTAGGCATGTGTAGCAGGGATTGTAGACACATGTTGCAGGGATTGTAGACACGTGTTGCAGGGATTGTAGACACGTGTAGCAGGGATTGTAGGCACGTGTAGCAGGGATTGTAGGCACGTGCAGTAGGGATTGTAGGCATGTGCAGCAGGGATTGTAGGCACGTGTAGCAGGGATTGTAGGCATGTGTAGCAGGAATTATAGGCATGTGTAGCAGGGATTGTAGGCACATGCAGCAGGGATTGTAGGCACGTGTAGCAGGGATTGTAGGCATGTGTAGCAGGGATTTTAGGCATGTGTAGCAGGGATTGTAGGGATTGTAGGCATGTGTAGCTGGTCTATAACTCTCATTCTCCCAAGTCACAGAAAGCTGTGATTTTGCGGATAGAATCCTGGGCACTATTTGCAAGTTTTTATCAGATATATGTTTTTCAAATCCCAATATCAATAAATGTACAAACTGATACTGAAGGATGCATTGGCACAAACCAAGTTAGCATGGTTTCATTGATGTTTATGCACAAAATACAAAGACCATCTTACTATGTCTTTATGATTTATCAATATGATGCTCTTGTTGGGTCTGACCTGTTACGTTGCTTTACATGTAATGTTGTTGGGTCTGACCTGTTACGTTGCTTCACATCTAATGTTATTGGGTCTGACCTGTTACATTGCTTCACATCCAATGTTATTGGGTCTGACCTGTTGCGTTGCTTTACATGTAATGTTGTTGGGTCTGACCTGTTGCGTTGCTTCACATGTAATGTAGTTGGGTCTGACCTGTTGCGTTGCTTTACATGTAATGTTGTTGGGTCTGACCTGTTGCGTTGCTTCACATGTAATGTTGTTGGGTCTGACCTGTTACGTTGCTTCACATGTAATGTTGTTGGGTCTGACCTGTTACGTTGCTTCACATGTAATGTTGTTGGGTCTGACCTGTTACGTTGCTTCACATGTAATGTTGTTAGGTCTGACCTGTTACGTTGCTTCACATGTAATGTTGTTGGGTCTGACTTGTTACGTTGCTTCACATGTAATGTTGTTGGGTCTGACTTGTTACGTTGCTTCACATGTAATGTTGTTGGGTCTGACCCGTTACGTTGCTTCACATGTAATGTTGTTAGGTCTGACCCGTTACGTTGCTTTACATGTAATGTTGTTAGGTCTGACCTGTTGCGTTGCTTCACATGTAATGTTGTTGGGTCTGACCTGTTGCGTTGCTTCAAATATAATCACTCTTTTTTAAAATGAGAAGCAAATGCACATGTACTTGATTGGTTTTATCTGGCACTTTCCATACATCTGGGGGGATAAAAGGTTTTATCTGGCACTTTCCATACATCATGGGTAGATCAAATGTTTTATCTGGCACTTTCCATACATCGTGGGGGCGGATAAAAGGTTTTATCTGGCACTTTCCATACATTGTGGGGGCAGATAAAAGGTTTTGTATGGCACTTTCCGTACATCGTGGGGGCTGATGAAAGGTTTTATCTGGCACTTTCCATACATCGTGGAGACAGATAAAAGGTTTTATCTGGCACTTTCCATACATCGTGGGGGCAGATAAAAGGTTTTATTTGGCACTTTCCATACATCGTGGGGGTGGATAAAAGGTTTATCTGGCACTTTTCATACATTGTGGGGGCAGATAAAAGGTTTTATCTGGCACTTTCCATACATCGTGGGGGCAGATAAAAGGTTTTAAGTGGCACTTTCAATGCATAGTGGGGGCAGATGAAAGGTTTTATCTGGCACTTTTCATACATCGTGGGGGCAGATAAAAGGTTTTATCTGGCACTTTCCATACATCGTGGAGACAGATAAAAGGTTTTATCTGGCACTTTCCATACATCGTGGGGGCAGATAAAAGGTTTTATCTGGCACTTTTCATACATTGTGGGGGCAGATAAAAGGTTTTATCTGGCACTTTCCATACATCGTAGGGGCAGATAAAAGGTTTTAACTGGCACTTTCAATGCATAGTGGGGGCAGATGAAAGGTTTTATCTGGCACTTTTCATACATTGTGAGGGGGCAGACAAAGGTTTTATCTGGCACTTTCCATACATCGTGGAGACAGATAAAAGGTTTTATCTGGCACTTTCCATACATCGTGGGGGCAGATAAAAGGTTTGATCTGGCACTTTCCATACATCGTGGGGGCAGATAAAAGGTTTTATTTGGCACTTTCCATACATCGTGGGGGCAGATAAAAGGTTTGATCTGGCACTTTCAATGCATAGTGGGGGCAGATGAAAGGTTTTATCTGGCACTTTTCATACATTGTGGGGGCAGATAAAAGGTTTTATCTGGCACTTTCCATACATCGTAGGGGCAGATAAAAGGTTTTAACTGGCACTTTCAATGCATAGTGGGGGCAGATGAAAGGTTTTATCTGGCACTTTTCATACATTGTGGGGGCAGATAAAAGGTTTTATCTGGCACTTTCCATACATCGTGGAGACAGATAAAAGGTTTTATCTGGCACTTTCCATACATCGTGGGGGCAGATAAAAGGTTTGATCTGGCACTTTCCATACATCATGGGGGCAGATCAAAGGTAAAGTTACTCATGCAAACATCTGTAGCTTTCCCTAAAATAGAGGATCATTTCACTGAATATGTATTGTGAATTTATAATCCTTGAAAACTTGTTTTCAGTACTGAAGACATCAAGGTTCCTTTTATTTAATTTCAGAAATTAAATGTAACTTGCATTCTGATCTAGGCACACAGAAGACCCAATCATACACTCCCCTTTAATAAGAGAAAGCAAATATTATTTCAAAAAATTAGGTCCCAGAAAGTAGTTAATTTTTAAATGTATGAATGCAGGTTAATGTCACCATTACTCTACATAATTACAACGTAGTTGGACGGAGGTTATGTTTCTGCCTCAGTTTGTTTGTTAATCTGTTCGTTTGTTTGTCTTTTTGTTGTTTGTCATCAAGATATCTCAATAACTGATGATTGGATTTTGATTAATTTTGGTGTGTGGTTTTGTTACTGTTTCAGGACATTATTGGAACGGGAAGGGCAGAATTAGGGAGGGGTGGGGGGAGGATATTGTAGGATGAGATCTGTCAAGACTTTCTAATATGATGTGCTGAACAATGAAATCATGCTCTGAATGAACATTGAACATCCACACAATCCATTATTTGGACTCTAAGGAACTTAAATCATGTGGTTAGGTACCAAACAAAATTAAAAGAATTGGATTTTGGCATGAAAAGAAAATGATGGACTGTGAATCTTGTCTGCAAGGAACTCAAACAATGAATGCTTAGCCTGAATAAAATTGAAAATAATGATATGACCTTTGAAAAATACAATCAGAAGGTAGATAACCCTGAAGTGTTAAGAATATAAACAGGCAATGCTAATTAAAAGTGAGGAAGAGATTATGTGGGGATAAAATCCAGTGGGTTCCTGAGGTGGAATAAAAAAGAGGGGAGGGGTTAAACTTGACATATTGGAATTAAGCTGTCTGAGTTGGATGCTTGACAGCTTTTTCAACCAATCACCGCATGAATTTTCCTAGCACAAAATCTGTGTAACTAAATGGGACAAACATCTTGTGCAGTACTGGTACAGTACAACTAGCTAGCGGCGCACACTCATGTAGTCAATGCAATCTGATTGCTGTTACCCAGAATGCTTAACAAACTGAATTTTGTTGATTTCTTTGCTAAAAACTCTAAAGATCCGGAAAAGTGCCATCAAAGCTTGCGACAAGCCTTGCGAACATTTAAATGTCAATGCATTGGTAATGCAAGATTGTGGATTCAGGGTTTGTTTCCCCACCTAGTAACCGCATTGCTATAATGGGTGTGGTTTATTTCGTAACTCAGAGACGTTAATTGCAAAGCAGACGGAGGTATGCGTTCTTCAGAGTGCTAATATTCTACTTTATGTTACATGGACCTGAAAAAAAATCCATTGTTCCGGCGGTTATAGCCACAGGAAAAATAGGAATTCACGGGAAGAATCTTTTTATTTTCTTTATTTAAGTAAACAACAGTAGGCCTATATGTGGTCAAGCGTTTTGGTTTCAGCCACAATATTTTGAGTGCATGGTTTAAGAATGTCCCTTCACATAAATGTGTGATGAATAGTATAGTAAATTGCAAAAGAGGTTGTGGTTAAGTCTTTTTCATTTTTAAAAGGGTTTAAAAAATGTTTGTGGGAAGATTTTGGACACATTTATTCAGAACTGGGAAATTTTATATTTAATTCCAATTCTGGTATTACATATTCTCTTCTTGAATGCTTATAAAGTGATGTAAACAATTTGTCGGGATCATTCTGTAAGTCTTACAGATTCAAGTCGTAGTTGTAAATGTGAAATGGTGATATGTAATATATTAAAACACCGAAAACATTTATCAGCAACAAACAAGACATGGACACTGTGTCCTGAAAGTGAAAGAAGTTATTCAAATATTTTTGAAATATTTAGAGATCAACAAATGAAACTGGTTTATTAAAATTTTTAAATCTTTTTGTGTTATTGTATTTCTGAATGTTTGAGAAATCTTACACTGTAGCATTTATTATGATGTACATGAAGAAGAGAAATAAGCTTTTGGGGTTTAAAGTTTACAGGGCCTAGAACTTTAGGAAATTGTACTGGAACCCTGGTGTCTGGGTGAGACCATTTGCAACCTAGCGATTGAATAATCAGCAGTAATAATTGCTCAAGCTAAGTAATTTTGTTTACCGCCGCAACCAATCCTCATTCAACTTGTTCATTGTTTCATCACGTCTCGACTTAACTATGACAGCAACTCTCTTCTTTATGGATGTTCTTCTTCCCTCTTGTACAAACGTCAACTTATCCAAAATTCAGCTGCCCGTCTAATCACTAATCCGAGATGAACGGATCACATCTCACCTATTCTGAAGGACTTAAATTGGCTTCCTGTCGAAAAGCGTATTATTTTTAAATGCCTCTTCCGACTTTTCTATTCACGGTACAGCTCCAGTTTATCTTAGCAGTCTTATTTCAACCTATAATCCATGTTGCGCTCTACGTTCTGGTGATTCTTTGTATCTTCTACAACCATCAACAAGATCCCACTTTGGTGATATTTCTTTCTCAGCATCAGCACCTAAACTCTGGAATTCTCTACCTCCTCACCTGAAATTTTCACTGACATTGGATACATTTAAAAGACAACTAAAGACTTATCTTTTGGATTTACACTTTTGTGATTAAACTTAGCCTTTTTTTGTGCAGCGCCTCGAACAGTTATTTTTCTGGATGTCAGTGCCATATTAGCATTATCATTATTATTATTATTATTATTATTATTATTATTATTATTATTATTATTATTATTATAATTATTATTATTATTATTATTATTATTATTATTATTATTATTATTATTATTATTATTATTATTATTATTATTATTATTATTATTATTATTATTATTATTATTATTATTATTATTATTATTATTATTATTATTATTATTATTATTATTATTATTATTATTATTATTATTATTATAATTATAATTATTATTATTATTATTATTATTATTATTATTATTATTATTATTATTATTATTATTATTTATTATAAGTAGTAGTAGTAGTAGTAGTAGTAGTAGTAGTAGTAGTAGTAGTAGTAATAGTAATATTAGTAATTATTATTATTATTATTATTATTATTATTATTATTATTATTATTATTATTATTATTATTATTATTATTATTATTATTATTATTATTATTATTATTATTATTATTATTATTATTATTATTATTATTTATTATTATTATTATTATTATTATTATTATTATTATTATTATTATTATTATTATTATTATTATTATTATTATTATTATTATTATTATTATTATTATTATTATTATTATTATTATTATTAAATATTATTATTATTATTATTATTATTATTATTATTAAAATTGCCATGAGTCTGCAGAGTCTGCTGACTCATACACTACAACTTTATGTAAATGGTTGCATTATATTAACCTTGAAGGAAATGGTCAATATTCAACCAAATCTGATGAAAATTTTTGTCAGTTAGATTTTAGATTAATGTAATTGCCTCCCCTTATCTACGACACGTTTAATAGAAGCTGTCATATAGGGCTGTCACGATATGTGTAAAACAGACATCGATAATTATGGACAAAAATATCGAGATATATTGAACAACTGCTTGAGTTTCAAGCATGCAGATCTTCATTTTTTCCATAGAATTTGATAAAAGGAATCACAAAATAAAACAAATTTACTACAAATGAAATATCATTCATTTGAAATATTTTTAGATTTTTGTTGTTGTAATTTGCAGTTTATTCATGAAAATGATGTTGTTCAGGGTATCTTTTATATCGTGAAAACCTTCATGTGTGTTTTGAATTTTTCTTGAGATGAGCTCCTTCCTTTGTACTTGCTTTTCACTTCTTACTACACTGCTTCGTAATATTCATCATCTTTATGGTTTTTTAGTCTTGTAGCTTAGTATGTTTATAATACATCTTATTTCGTTTAAAAAGGGATAATTTTTTGCACCTTCAGAGGCCAGATATTTTTTATAAACTTTTACACTGCAAAATTATCTGATGGTCATTTTTGAGACTGCTTTATGCTGCTGTAATAATTATTTATTAAGTTTTTAGACTTTTGACAAATTTATGGCACAGGGCAATTCCCCCTGCTCTTTTGGTGCTGGTGATGTTCATCTGAGGGGGGATGGGTGTGCCTAGGGTGGGAAGTGAGTATTGTACAGTCCATTGTATTGTGTTTCTGAATTTCTCTCATGAGAGGAAAACAATGTCTTTTCTGTGTGTGTCTTGAAGGATTATTTTAGTGGTCGAGCAAGTTTATCTTCTATGAAAGAGGGCTTTAAAAGATACAAAATGGTGAAAAATATTCAAACTTCTTATTCTGTTAAGGAATGATTTACCCTGTGTAGAAATAACTGGTGTCACTGTAGTAAGTCATATTGTTAACAATTGTTCATGCATTTTAGTGAAAATTGATTAACTTTTATACTATTTGAATTAATTTCCTCAAACTCTCTTCAGGGGGTAAATTATAATTACCCAGACTGTTTAAATAAGTACTTTCTGACATATCCAATGGTTTTTAAGCCACACCATCACAGAACAAAATATAATATAATACTTTGAGGAATCTGAGGCTGTGATGTCTCAGCTACTGTAGTCTGATTTCAGTCATTTCTTCACAAATGATACTAAACTTTAAACTTAAATATTTCCCTAATGGAGTAAGATTTTTGAATGCATTCTTTACCATTTTGTTTCCTTTGAGGTCCTCTTTCATATTTGATTGACCCCTGAACTAAACTTTTAAGTATTGGAGTTCTGATTGGAAGCAAGATAGACACAGTGAGAAAAAGGTTATTTACATATGCAAGATGGACACAGTGAGAAAGGTTATTTACAAATACATTGCACTAACAGTCTCTTGTCATTATGATGTACAGTCACTGAAGTCAGATGAAGGAAAGCATGTATAAATAGATCAAATGTCATTCAAATCAACTTTTTTATATTAGAAAAAAAACATGTAATGATAAAGAAAGTTTTCTTTTTGTACAAAAAGATTATAAGATATTTGTCTGGTTGTTACTTCCATTGCTTCAGCTTGGAACATGGTTAATAAAAACATAGATATTTGTCTGGTTGTTACTTCCATTGCTACAGCTTGGAACTCGGCTAATGAAAACATTAACCGCACATGTTTATAAATGACTTAGAAGTTTTGTTTTGTTTGTTTACATGGTCTTCCCTTGCGGGAACTCAACAGGACTCCCTAATGGAGTATTGACACCAAGGTATACAGTAGCAGGTGCTGGCTACATCAATTGCCAGTCTTGTGGGCAAGTCTTACGTAGATCTAAGATTTGGAATTGCAGATGAGAAACTACAACACAGAGTATTATATGGCAATTTCGAAGCTGAATTTGAACCTACGACCTTATGTTTGGAAGAAGCAGGTTATACTGCTCCTTAATGGGTGGTGTATTATGGGTAAAGATCAGAAAACCTCTTTGTTTGAATTAATTGTCCTTCAAACATTATGGCATAGATTAAAAACAAACATTAGATTTAAGATAGTCTGCTTGGGTCATACACCACAAATTTTGATAGAATAAAATGGCAACTCTTTAACCAATCTTGATACAAAATTTGCTGTTCTTATGAAATTTCATAAATTTTAAAACAAAGAAGCTATTATTGCCTCAACATGCCCACAGTCATCATTTAGATAAGCATTCAAATATAGATATTGTTGTGTGTAATATTTTGTTGAACTTGAGAATGACAAAAAATTAGGTAGACACATGTAGTATTTTGGTAACATAGATATGAAGGTTAAATGATACTATCGAGTAGTGTATAATTTTAGGGCTGCGGCTGAGCCTATAAACTGGCAGGAAACTTTAATGAGCAAACTGTACCTTTTAAAGAGTTTTGAAGAAATTTATCAAGCTTTAACCTCTCCATTTACCAAGCTCTAATTTCTCCACTTGGAAAAATATTGATCAATTGCTGAAGTCCATTCACCATTGTTTCCCTTCAATGATCAGTTTGGAGGGACCTATCATATTTAAACTGAAAACTAAAAAGCAAGAACAATACCAGCGGATTCCTGGTGATTGAAGGTGTTCTGTTAGATTATTTTACCCCAAAAGTTTGCACAGATTTCATTTCTGACATCAAGATCATAAAATTAGTTAGCTTAATACTTGTGATGATTTTTCTGACATCAAGATCTATTACTTAGCTTAATACTTGTGATGATTTCTTACAAGCATTTTATGTTAACTGATAACAGAGAATTTCAAACTTTCATTCAGCAATTTAGTTTGATAATTCTGAGCTTTTACCGGTGCAACTGGGGTCTTTCTGGCATTCATATCAAGATACCCGTGCACATAATGACAATTGGTATTTTTGACTCTTAATGGTGCTCAGAAGTTTGGTTAGAATGTCATGATGAATAACTCAGGCTATAAATGTTCAAGTCTATTTCTCTTGATAACACCAATGTGTTAATAACTCAGTGATGAAAACATCAATTCAAAATCCAAATGAATCCTCTGCCACAGGTTACGCACTTGGTCTGGCCCGGCAGTAACACTAGCCACAATAACCTTGGTCTTCACAAAAAGTTCTTTTGTTTGCATACAGATGATGAGAGAGTGTTATAACTGATATGTGCAATCAATAGGTTATTTGTGATGGGTTTCTTAATTGTTTCTAGCAGAGTCTAAAAGTCATATCCCCAGAAGTGCAGGTTCTTGCGGGTGTAAAAACTGAACATTTATGGCGAGAATTGGGCATAATGTAAATATTCAATTACTTAATGAAACAACATGCTATGTAATCATGCTACCCACTTCCTATTTTAGACTATTAGTCTGTTTGAATAATGTAACCTGCGTAGGGCAGTAAGTAGGTGGTATTTGAATACACGCATACACACACACACGCACACATATATATATATATATATATATATATATATATATATATATATATATATATATATATATATATATATATATATATATATATATATATATATATATATATATATATATATATATATATATATATTTATTGATATAGATAGATATATATATATATATATATATATATATATATATATATATATATATATATATATATATATATTTATTTATATATTTATTGATATAGATAGATATATATATATATATATATATATATATATATATATATATATATATATATATATATATGATATATATATATATATATATATATATATATATATGTATATATATATATATATATATATATATATATATATATGTCCCTCACATATGGAAGTGCCCCCTCCCTCCTTCTGGGACTGAACATATTGCAGGGTGGGTTGTAATGATATATAGAGACAGTAACTGTATAATGATCCTGTCAATCCAGTTGGTGCCAATGTTAATCCACACTCTTTGATTTCAAAACATCTTGCATACAGGTCTTAGCTTAGATGTATAGAACATTTGTAATAGTTATGCAGACTTTTGTTTATTATTTTTAATATTTTTGTAATATTTAGCAAAGTTAAGATGCTTTTTATGTTGTCTTTAGGTATAAAGAAGTTCAAACAGCAATCTTTTGTAACATACTTCTTTTGTAAAATAAATAAGATATATATTAATATTAAGTTTAAATTTTGCTTTTCTTTGTTATACTCATTGTATAAACTTTAACAGTATGGAATGAGAAGTTTTGTTTACCTATGGCACATATTCAGTAAAGTATCTAAAAAGGAAAACTGGAAAGGCACTGAGATTAAATCTGGCAAATAAATAATTGTGTGTTGTGATTTTTTAGTCGACATAATGATACATCTTTCTTCAGCCACAAAACAAGCTCGCCACCCACCCTGACCCACTCTGACACCCTCATCTACCACAGCTATTTTCAAACAGACTAGACTGGGGCACAAAAACCACAAACTCTAAATCATCCATCCAAGGGTCTCCACCAACCTTACAAGCATCAATTAACCTCCCATGCAAAGACGAGGTCACCATTACCGCCTCAAAATAGGCCACACCACTTCTCACCTCCTAGGTGACTCGCCCCAACCCTTTGCGAAAAATTCAAAAAGCATCTCACTGTCAAACACAACCCTGTAAGCCACACACTCTCCCTATAATGTTTCACTACTCTCAACACCCATCATGGACCACTTCTACCCCCCACCCTAACCCCACCACCAACTCACCACCAACCCCACCACCAACTCACCACCAACCCCACCACCAACCCCACCACTAACCTCATCACCAACCCCACCACCAGCCCCACCACCACCCAGCCCCACCACCACCAATCCCCACCACCAATCCCCCCCCCCCCCACCACCAGCCCCCACCACCAATCCCCCCACCCCACCCCCCACCCACACCAGCCCCCACCACCAATCCCCCACCACCACCACCAGCCCCACCACCAATCCCCCACCACCCCACCACCACCACCAGCCCCACCAATATTTTCTTATCATCCTCCACCCCACCCTACCCCAACCAACTGGGTTTTTTAACAGTATATTGGTACATCTATTAATGGAGGCAAAGACATTGTTTTCCAATCGTTATCAAATTTTCATACACTTGGCCTATCTATTTTTGGAATTCTACAAGAAGCATGATTTTGTCTTGTATGAATTGCTTCATAAAGATTCGGACTGAAAAATTAATACTATTATACTTAAGATACCTGAAGCCCCTCAGAAATAACAGAAGCCCCCTGCCCCCGCTTCTTGCATCTGTATGATCATTTGGAAAATGCATAAGGTCAAACTTGCCAGTGAACATTGTTGCATCTGTCACCTACAAGGTATCCATTACTGCACACAACTAGTGGGGTGCAATTAATGTGGGCATCATTTCCCACAATAATGTTTTGGGCCTTCGTAAAAATGTTTGTGCAGCCCGACACTTCTGGTTTTACGTTATTGATATGCAATGTCTTCCCCGAGGGTAAAATCTGAATATGAAATAGAGAAACCAGTGGGGGTTCTGTTTTTAACTTGATATACTTGATATATTGTTCTTTACTAAGAATACTATTATGCAGGCACAAATGAATATTGCTTTAACCCACCCACGTACGGTAGGTTGCACGTAGGCCCTTTAGTCCAAGATTTTTCTGACAGCAGATTCAACAGCAGCTTCCTTAAATCAGTCGATCTTTTAATTTTGACATTTGTGGATGGTGCATATCAAATAAAAAACATATCGTCAACATTGAAAACTGATATTAGTTTAAGCACTATCACATTTAGAGGAATCTCAAGTCGAGTTTAGAGCAATTGCTTAACCACTATCACTACAGTTTCTCCCCGTTGGATCAAACTTTTAGCGCTTTCCTCTTCATCGTTCAGATCATTTTTGTTGCTTGTGCAATTGATATTGTTAATCATTTTTTGTTTAATTTCTTGTGTGTTATTTTTTGTACGAGACGGGGGGCATGGGAAGACTGCCCCCTCCCCCCCAAAAAAAAATAAAAAAAAATAAAAATATATATTATATATATATATATATATATATATATATATATATATATATATATATATATATATATATATATATCTATATATATATATATATTTATATATATATATATATCTATATATATATATATATATATCTATATATATATATATATATATATATATATATATATATATATATATATATATATATATATATATATATATATATATATATCTATATATATATATATATCTATATATATATATATATATATATATATATATATATATATATATATATATATCTATATATATATATATATATCTATATATATATATATATATATATATATATATATATATATATATATATATATATATATATCTATATATATATATATATCTATATATATATATATATATATATATATATATATATATATATATATATATATATATATATATATATATATATATATATATATATATATATATATATATATATATATATATATATATATATATATATATATATATATATATATGTATATATATCAAAATAACATATTGGGGCCACCATAGATTCAGGCAAAATGTGTGTCAATATTCGGGTAAAAGCTACATAATTCTTTAAAAGTTATTTAATCTGACAGGCTGAGAACAGATTTCATTTAGGACTACTGCAGGATACTAGGGGTGAAGTTAATTCACCTCAATTTTCAGAATGAAAGTGAAAAGGTTACAGGATGCTTTGCCCAAATATTTTTCTAAATAATATGAGTAAATCTGGGCAAATGCAATTGTGAACTGAATAGGTTTGGACAGTAATTTCCCTGAATCTATTTCGAGTGATTAAAGAATAGACAAATTAGGGCACAGAGTAAATTTGCCCAAATGATTCTTGGAGTAGTCAGGCGACTGTACTGGTCCGGATTTCACGGTAAAGTCAAATAGAGAGCTAACTGATTTGTTGGAAACTTGGAAAGATCAACATCTTAGAAATGTCAGCATGTGTGTTTCTTCATAAGCCTGCTTTTGGAAATATTTTATATTTTAATTTATTCATTGAATGACTCAAAGACAGAGATTATTTATGCTACTTCTCAATTTTTCTTTTCAAATTTGACAGACTAAGATCACGCCTTGTCAAAACTATGGGAGTTATATTGGATTCGCATCTTGATATGAAACAACATGTCAATGCCGTTTGTAATCTCTATGCAATCCAGCCGAATAAGGACATTTTTAATGAATGAAATAACTACTAAGTTGGTATGTTCCTGCACTTTGCCCAGACTTGACTATTGTAACTGTTCTCTGTTTGGCCTTCCTGACTTTACACTTGACCTGTCTATCCAGTCTGGCAATCTTTCATATTGAAAGAGAGGCACCCAGTGTAGTTATTTCAATTAGGCCTAATATGGAGAAAGTCATTGACATTTTTGACTCAGGAGGCGGGGGAACCGTATAAATTGTTCTTTTGATCTGCCAGCAAACATGGCAAAATAACCAATGTATTCCATATGAAACTTTTAATAGACCGGACGTGTTGCCTGGATTTATTGTTGGGATGGAGGTGGGGATCACCGTAGCCAATCAAGATTGAATTTCGAAAAAGTGAAAGTTCCTTAAGAGTACCCATCCCCGTTTCACCAGTTCGCAGTGTGTTCAAACAAACAAAAACTGAAAATAAGGCCATTACATATTTTGGCTTATAGAAATTGAAGTACTATTTGATATGTTTCGTTTCTAGACCAATATGGGTCCTTTAATTTCTTTAGCAACAAAATTGGTTTGACACTTTTTGGAAAGGGGATCTTACCACCCTCTCGACCGCTTTCCCTTCGGTTTCACCTATGAAAAAGACATAAGAATGATATAAGATCATAAAGCTGGCACATTTCCTTGTAGTTTTCTCAGCTGAGATAGAAAAAAAAAAAACCTCTCAATTTACACTTCAAGACTTGGCCAACTTATGCGATTTGGCCTTCTTATTATTTCAAGAATGGGTGATGGAGGAGCATGGAACGTGGATTTTTTTGACATTATCATAACAGGCAAAATAAGTTATCAATCTTGCCGAATATTCGGGAAAAATATGCTCTGCCACCCCCTCTAAAATGAAATTTCCCCCGGCGCTCATCATATGTATATTTTTGTAGGTAAATTTGATCTCAGAGTGAGTAATTATTTTCAATTAATCAATAAATGTCGTTCACAGGTTCAGTGCCGTCAGGTTTGTTTTCAACAAGCATTTACACAAGTTCAAAAACAAAAAAACATTTATACATAAAAAAAGAATGGAAAAACAAAAACAAAAAAACTTTGTGAACAGACTATTTGAAGGTTATATCCCAAAATTATTCTTTATTTGGGAATTTTTTTTCCTTTTGGGGTAATTTCTTGTGAAATTTGTTGCGGTTTTCAGAAAATTTCCTTCATTTTCGTGAAATTTACATCATTTTAATGGATTTTTCTCCAATTTTTAAATAGTTTTTGGACCGTGATAAGAGACTCATACATTTTTGTAGGTTTGTTGGGACAAAAATAAAATCTGGCTCCCCAACTGTCCAATGTCAGATATCTTCCTACGCCGCTGCTTTTTTTAATAATTTTTTTTAAACACACCGCCCCAACCCCGCTACATATTCCCCACTCACGATCACCTGCATAATCTCAAGAATCTCTATTGAGGGCGCTGTTTTCGCTCAAAAATAGTTTGAGTGAATTTTTTGGTTTCCAGGCGATGAGAATCTGACAACGCATAATCAAAGAACGGTTAGATTAATTTTCTTTTTTTTTAATTCATTTAATGGTAATTTGTGCATTTATATTTTTTCTATTGATTACTAATGTATAATAACTTATGAGTTCTTGCATCTGACAGAGTATAACATCGTTTTTCCGTTGACTTGAGCTTCGACGTAAGGCAGTGTTGTTTTTCTTGCATACCTATTCCGCGAGGAAGAATCTAGCCATTGCCTGTAGGCTGTAGGCCTACTGTATTAATTTTATATTACTGATAACTTTAGTCCTAGGCTAGTAATGCTACTATGTTAATGTAGTACTGTTGGTACTTTTAGTGCCTAGGCCTATCTAAGAAATTAATTTAGATAATTCTTATGAAGATTAAAATATCGTTTCCAAATAGGGTTTTTTTTTTTCCATTTTTTTTTACAATGGTGATAAATTTATTGAAAATTTTGACAGAAAATTGTTGTTTAACCCTTACTCTACCAGCACTGTTTTGAAAATGCGCTCGGGAGGCGGGGCCAAAGACGGGGCACCCAAAACGGCGATAATATCGCCGTGTGGTAGAGTAAGAGTTAATCAAGGCGTGATTATTGAAGGGTCCTCTGTCTTCCAGGCAGAAGAGTCGGGGCCCCTTCCGCTTTCATAACCCGCTGGGCCGCCCACCGGGATCATGCTGCCTATATTTTCGGGTTGGCGCATATGTCGCGGGTTGATTAACCCTTACTCTACCAGCACTGTTTTGAAAATTCGCTCGGGAGGCGGGGCCAAAGACGGGGCACCCAAAACGGCGATAATATCGCCGCGTGGTAGAGTAAGGGTTAATACAATAGGCATGCTCCAAAACCTTCCACTGAAAAAATGAAAAAAAAGGCTCTCTATCACAAAAATTTAAGTTCTAAATCATCAAACAGCTGTAAAAGGGTATAAGGCCTAGTTATGCATTATTTAAATAGTTAGCAGGGGATGAATTTCCTGATGATAGCATAGAGAAAGGACCTGCTGTCGTAGACCTCCTTGTCGGCGGCAAGTTTTTGCTGTCGATCAAAGTTGTAGGCGATCTTCCAAATTATTCTCTAATTTTCAATAAATAACTTGTAAATAATGTTGATTATTATATCAATTTTTCAATATATAAAGTGCCCAGTGTTGAAAAGTTTGTGATATGCACCATGAATGTACAACTTTCCAGTTTTACAAGTTGTAAAACTCACCCAAAAATACATTATCAAAACAGCTTTAATTGTTGTACTCACTAAATATGCATGTAAATATTACCTGATGAGTCAAATAAATTGTACAATAACGAAAAAATGTTAAAAAATAATTATAAAAAAAAAGGTTTAATCAGAGCTGAGTTGCAGCATTTTCTGTATAGAGAGTGGCCATCTTGGGAGAGGATCGTAATGAAATTGATTTCCAGGTGGTGGTGCAGTTTTAAAATTTTATGCAGCAAGGAATATTTATGTTTGATGCATGATAAGCACAGTAAAAAAAGGAGTCGCGTGAGATCGGTACTAAATGACATTGAAGAGACCTGTTCTGTAATATCTTAGCCAAATTTCCATTCATGTTTTATATGAAAAAGATTTTTAATACTGTAGAAATAATCTTTTTATGATTTTGAAATCAGAATTCTAGCATTTATTTTAGTGCTGTCATGACATGTCGATTATCGCGATATCATGATATCTCTTTTCCCACGACATGAAATATGCCTCTCAACACATATTGCGATATCAAAAGCTAATACTCAAGTAAGAAATTTCTGCAACGAGGCTAGGCTACTTCATTTGTAATAAGGTTGTGACAGTTAGCATTTTTTTATAAATGTAAAGTTTTCTTCATTATGGTCAGTTAACTGTTTAACCGTAAGTGATGACGTAATTATCCAGTGACATAATATTCTATACTCGTTATGTGTGTAGTCACTCACATCATGCATGTATAGGTCATTCCCACATGCAAACTTGCAAAGCCTACTGCCGTTTTGAGGATGGATTGCGTTTCTATGTTGGAGTAAATACTATAAACGAGTGGAAAAGATAGTGGTAAAATTATATCATAAGTGATAAATGCAAGACGAAATTCATGGAAAATGAATGAAATACAATTTTCTGAAATAAAATCAGGTCACCTCAAAGCTCAACCTGAAATAGTAGACAGAATTGCTAATACATAACCTCTCCTATACAATGCAGTGGTCACAAAAGAACATGAAAATTGAAAAAGAATCACACGGCACGTTTGTTACAAGACACGACAATTGCGTTGTCGAGCACTATTATAGATGTTTGCATTCGACTACTTCAACACCCTTGTACTTTTGTTAATATTATACGTGCAAATTGGATGCTTTGTACATGTACATAGCTAACATGTAAGTAGGATGCACAACAGTGGCGAGGTGGGTCATGTTTTACCAGAGAAGGATGGGGGTGGCAAGGAAATTTGGGTGGCAACAAACTTACCAACAATTGAAGAAAATTGAAGAAAACTACCCAAATATTGAAGAAAATATCCTGAAAATTTCAACTAAATGAAAATTTCCCGAAAATTGAAGAAAACTTCCCAAATATGAAACAAATTATCCTGAAAATGAAGGAAATTTCATGACAATGGAAGCAGAAAAAACCAAAAAATGAAGGAAATTTCCTGAAAACTAAGGAAATTTCCTGAAAAATTAAGAAAGCTTAAAAAAAAACTTGAAAAAAACCTGCCCAAATATTAAAGAGAATATCACCAAAATTTCTGCAAAATGAAGAAAAATTCCTGAAAATTTAAGAAACTTTCTGAAATATTTAAGAAAATTTTCTGAAAATGAAGGAAACTTCCCCAAAATTGAAGAAATTTTCCGCAGAGTGAAGGAAAATTCCCGAAAATTGGAGATTTCCCAGAAATTGAAGGAGATTTCCTAGAAATTGTAGAAGATATCCCAAAGAAAATAAATTTGTAACACATTCATTATTGGGGGGCTTAAAATTGTGTCAACTCTGGGCATGCTATAGAGGCGAAGGTTGCGAAGCCCTGGTTGGGACCCAGGGCTGCGCAGGAAGCCCTATGTTTGTCATGGTTTTAAAAGCAGAAAAGGGCTTTAAAATGTGTCACATCTATTGGGCGAAGCTACATGTAGGGACGCTGGGGTGAAACCCCAGGAATCCTTGCATTTCTTGCTATTTTCAGAGCAGAAAATTGCTTAACATTGTGTCAAATACAGGGTCGACGTCTTAGGCATCGAGGGGGCAAAGCCTCAGAAAGCTAGAAGCGGGTATGTTTCTGATGTAAGAATAAAGCTTTAAGAAATAATATTTACAACGTTGAGAATAAAAAGTATATAAGAGTATATTTTCATAACAATTTTTGCGCCCCTGTGAGCATTTGGCGCCTTCTTGAAAAGCTTCTACCAGCGGTATTCAATCAAATTGTTTGCTCTTCATGGCAGGGGCAGATATTAAATATTGCCAACAAGCTATCGTCATGCATCAGTTTCTGTCCAAGCGCAAAATCCAGGGGCCCTCTTGAGTGCCAATGGTGAGGAAATGGCAACAACTTTGGTCTTTTCTGTGAAAAACACATTTGGACTACACAAATGTAATATTACTTGCTTAATAGTATAGGAAGAAGTTATTGATCAACACGTAATTTCCTAACGCCTATTTTTTTTTTTTTTTTGGACTTTGGCGCCTTCTCAGAAAGCTTCGCTGAGGAGAGGGGGTGCTGTTTCCCCCCTGGCCCCCCTGCCACCACGCCACTGATGCACAAGAGTTCATTTATTCGCTTAAGACTGCACAGGGGATGCAGATATGCACTCAATATATGTCAATTATTTCTTTATGCAAGCAAATCTTATTTTGGCTGAAAATGCTTACATGCGTGCTACATTTTTGTCAAGATGCTCGCAAAAAATGTGTTAAAACTTTATTTTTGAAGGAAAAATGTATATCCTTTTAGGATAGCAATTGGGTTATCACAATATTTACAATGTATTGAACAAATTCAAGTTTCAGTGTGCTGATTTTCAGGATAAAATATGAAAGTCTTCACATCGAAAATCAATTTTTTTGAAAACGCTCATTGAAGCCCATTGACTATGCTTAAGAAGAACAATAGATAATATGCAAGGCAGTGCAGTTTCAATATATTTTTGAAAACCGCTAGCTTGCAGTATCACATTATCTTTATTTTTATTGGAAATTGGAATTTACTTTTGCTTTTGCAGATTACCAAGTCTTCCCCAAGCACTCGTGTGTTCTATCATCGTCTCATTATACTAGAAAAATTATAATGTAACGGGATAAAAATGCCCTCCACTCAGGATCCATTTGTGAGTATTCTAATAACATTGAAAGCATTTTATTTACCATTATTATCACTTCTATAGTTTTTAGAAAGCAGCTGACTGTAAAGTACTTTCTTTATCTAAATTTTGAAAAATGGATGATTATGTACAATGGTATATTGCTGCAAAGATTCTAGAATATTGAGAATTTGTGCAAGAGAAATGTAATAGTTTAGAGATGATCCTGCAGAGAAAGGGTCCAGCACATTTCTTACTGTCCTAAACTTATTCAAATCACATTTTATCATAGTCTTAATAGTGTTTATAGACCTTTTCAAACTGATTTTAGCCGAGCGTGATTTTTTCAGTACTTCACCCATTTAACTGCTGGGGGATTTTTCCTTTTGTTACCCAACGAATCAGCTGCAGTTTTGTTAGGATTATTTTGTAAACAGCAATGCGTGCACATATTACCCTCATATATAATGCACGAGTGATGTGTACGTTTGAAAGTATTTATTTAATACGCTTGGTTTCATGCCGTGCGTGAATTGTGCAGATGGCCAATATTCCCCTAGTATTTAATTGGTCGAATAGATTCCTCCAGTATATGATTGGTCGATTATGGACACGTGAATTTTGGCCATGTGACATTATTTTAATTAGTTTTCCGGAAATTGTCGATTCAGATTTAAAAAGGTCTATAGATTATACTAGTCAAGACAAAATAGATTTTAAAGGAATATTCCCATGGAATTTCATTTTAATATACTTGATAGAGGACAATTAAAGAAACATTGGTGAAGACACCATGTTAACCCTTACTCAACCACGCAGCGATAACATTGCCATTTTGGGTGCCCCGTCTTTGACTCCGCCTCCCAGGCGCATTTTCAAGAAAGTGCTGTCAGAGTAAGGGCCAATACTGTATCTTATTCCTACAAGAAGTTAATGAATTCTAAAGATTTTTCTTGTCTGTGTAAAGCAGATTGTTGGTCTGAGTCTAATTTTACATTATGATGTCATCACAGCACTTCTGTACTATTCTTTGAAAATTATTTTTGTATTTTGTAAATGATTGGGAAAATATTTTCTTCAAAAATTATTAAGAATAGTGTAGAATAAAATCTATGATAATGTTTTCCAATCTGTTCTTGTGATTTATAGCTGAATTATGAACAATTGTTGCTTAATTTTAAAAGAAATCATAAAGATTTGTACAGGAAGCACTGATGACATCATAATGACTTCGACGCAGTACAAAAATCATTTTAATAGACGCAGTACAAAAGTCATTTTAATGCAGGCAAGAAAAATCTTTAAAATTCAATAACTAGAAATGAGATATCATTTTTTTTTTTTGTACCATTTTTTTAATATTTTTTACATTTTTTCTATCAGATACATAAAAATGGAATTCCATAGGAATATTCCTTTAAGATGACAGTTACTTCAATTTGTTATTTTCCCATGCTGCATGTTGTGTAGTGGACACCTTGCATATAATTCAGTCTAGGTTTGCATTTGAATCATTTTCTTAGCTCAAAATAAAGAGCAGAAAAAGAAAAAAAATGAAATTAAAGGAAAGAAATTTCCAATACACCAATAAAATGGTAGAAATGTGACATACAAGGACAGAAATATTTAAAAATTATGACATAACAAAGTGACCCAAATAAAAAATAATGTGTATGTCAGACTTACAAAAATGATACAAATCTTACATGCAATATTATTACAAAAGTGTTACATCAAAATGACTTTTCTCCATCTCATATCAAATCAACTGAAATATAGCACATCAATATGATAGAAATGAGCATAACAATCATATGATATTTAACATTTTCCTACCCAGTACTTCAATCATATGATATTTAACATTTTCCTACCCAGTACTTCAATCATATGATATTTAACATTTTCCTACCCAGTACTTCAATCATATGATATTTAACATTTTCCTACCCAGTACTTCAATCACATAATATCTATCATTTTCCTACCCAGTACTTGTCAGACAATACTGCTGGTTCGGATTTAACTGATGATGATGTTGAGCTGCCAAGGAATCTAAGCCAAACACCAAATCCTGGAAGAGGTTCATCAAAGCCTAAAAGTGGGAAAGGAGGGAAGAAGCCTGTTAAGAAGCCACGTAAGTTTCTGATGGAAAGTTACTTTGATCATAAAGATACTATTGATGCTTTGATATCCAAAAGGATGAAAAGCATATTATTACTGTATCTAATGTTTGTCTATGAAAGATCTTGAATTGTTTGCTGTCAGAAGTAAGAAGAATTTATGCAGCAACTGACTTGCTTTTTCATAGATTTTACCTATTGTTAAAATAGTTGTACTTGATATATCCTATCAAAGCAATTTTTTTTTAACTCCATAGGCAGTAACAAAACCACACACCAATTTTGATCAGAATTAAATCAACAGTTCTTTAGATATCTTGTTTACAAACAAACAAACTTACAGAAACATAACCTTCTTTCAACTTCGTTGGCAGAGGTAATGATCAGATTTGTCAAATGAGGGTGTCCTACATCATTATTTGAGGAGGGTCCTCGGTATGCAAAAACCTATGATTCTATGTTAACTTAAAACACGTTTTTGGTCAGAAAGACCTCACAAACTTCATCATTTAAAAAAAAAAGCGCCAACAGAGTATATTGGATGTACATTTGCTTTTGTGGAATACAGAAGTTTATACTGAAAACATGTCCTGTTTCTTTCTTTCTTTATTTTTTTATAGTTTTTTTGAGACAGAGTGTATAGACAAACCTGTATGGATGTGTGTCCAAGTGTTTATAAAAAATATTGCATTAACAGTGATTGAGATAAACTTCTAGCAGTGGTTATCAAGATTGCATGTATTCTAAGCGTATTGAACTTATTCACTTGGTCTTGATACAGCTTCTCCATACCTCAACAAATCCGGCAGCAAGAAAGATCGAGCAAAAACTCCAAATGCATCACGAGAGTACTGGCTCCAAAGCTTACGAGCAGGAGGCAATGGCTGTAAGTATTTAACATCATTAGCAATCTGCAGATGTTGTTGGCTCAGTGGCAATACCATAATTCTGAAATGTTTGCTTTAAAGTCATATAATCGGGACTGGACTTTCACAGCTTGCCCAGTCTTGTTTTGAACCAATTAGACTTGTGTTTACAGATATAATCGGGACTGGACTTTCACAGCTTGCCCAGTCTTGTTTTGAACCAATTAGACTTGTGTTTACAGATATAATCGGGACTGGACTTTCACAGCTTGCCCAGTCTTGTTTTGAACCAATTAGACTTGTGTTTACAGATATAATCGGGACAGGACTTTAACAGCTTGCCCAGTCTTGTTTTGCCCAGTCTTGTTTTGAACCAATCAGACTTGTGTTTACAGATATAATCAGACTTGGACAGGACTTTAACAGCTTGCCCAGTCTTGTTTTGAACCAATCAGACTTGTGTTTACAGATATAATCCAGTCTTGGACAGGACTTTAACAGCTTGCCCAGTCTTGTTTTGAACCAATCAGTCTTGTTTTGGACCAATTAGACTTGTGTTTACAGATATAATCGGGACTGGACTTTCACAGCTTGCCCAGTCTTGTTTTGAACCAATTAGACTTGTGTTTACAGATATAATCGGGACTGGACTTTCACAGCTTGCCCAGTCTTGTTTTGAACCAATCAGACTTGTGTTTACAGATATAATCGGGACAGGACTTTAACAGCTTGCCCAGTCTTGTTTTGAACCAATTAGACTTGTGTTTACAGTAGGTGGGATGTAGTCCATATCATATGCATAAGTATAAATGTTGTGATTACTTACTTAATCTGTCTTTTTATTTCTTGCTTATGATTGACCTTCCTTTTTGCAATATATCTTGCCTTGTACTTATGACTGTTCAGTTTGGTTCTTAGATGTTTCTTTTAGTCTGTTTCATCCATTACCTAATGCATTCAGTTTTAATCTTACTGGACATTTGTTGGCCTGAGACGTTATGCATTAAACCAAAATTGACCACAATCACAGATCTAGTTATACAATATTATCCAAGGATAATTTAATAATTGTCAAATAAGTGTATACAAAATCTTTTATTTTATATATTAAGTTACTTATTATCTCAAGTTGAATTGTAAGTCTTTAAAAATAAGAACTGTAGATGGAATAAAATAAAAAATAATTAACTCTGGAAAGGAAAGTTAACAAGACATTGGATGGATAAGAACAACCTTTGCTTCATAAGTTCAATATGTGTGCAAAACAATTAAAAGAGAATAAGTTCTGTGTTTTCTTAATCCTCTCACAGTAACAGCAGCTGCCAAGAGTAGTGACTACATGGGGATCAGTGGAAAAGGGAATTTCCGACCTTCAACCTTAGATAATTGCAGCGATTATTTGAAAGAGACGGTACTTGGAATGCCACCAAAACGGAGAAGCAGAGGGAATACTATGAATGGTAAGAAGTGATATGGGTTAATAGTTAGGGCAGACTGTAGTGTAGAATGAAGGATGACTTAAATGGGAGCAACAATTTAATTTGCAGCTTGGGTTCATAGTTAAAAAATAGAATTGTAGGAATTACTTTCATATAGAAAAAAATAATTTGCAAAGAATTGCATCTTGTGTGTTTTTTTACATATATTCATGTTATGTGCTTTAAGTAGTCAAGCATGTTCATTGTTTTATAGAGTGCAGTAAAAGAAACAAAAGGTGAAGAAAAATATCTTATTTCTTGTAAGGAAATAATCAAATTAAAAAAAAAAAAAAATGTTTAGAAATGACTACTATCAAATTTGATATTTTGTCAAAACCCCAAATGCCTCAAAATATTCATTAGCATGTAAAGGGCTATCAAGAACGATTTTTCATTATAAAAGAAAAAAATCAGATGAGAAGCATATTTACTACCATTATTCATTTTGCATTTACTTTAATTTTTCAGGGACAATGATGCGTTCGACTAAAGGCACTCCAGCTTACAAGCCACAGGAGGACATGTATGATGATATTATGGACTTGAAAAAGGTAACAACATCACTTTACTTCTACCATGTGGCTTGTTTATACCTGAAATATTGAAAGAGTATAAAAAAAAATAACATTTAGAAAAATGTCAGATACTTCAAAATGGTAATATATTCAAGCTTTAAAGGATTATTTCAGTGGTCAAGCAAGTTTACCTTTCTATGAAAGAGGACCTTAAAAGAAACACAATGGTGAAGAAAGCATTCCAAAATCTTATTCCTTTAAGGAGATATTCAAGTTTACAACTCGTGTCTTATCTGTGCAGAAATTACTGGGGTACAGGGGTAGTAAGTCTACTGTGGAAGGTTAGCAGTCTTAACAATTATTAATTTATCTTAAAGAAAATGTATTAATTTTTTTTTTATTTGAATTATTTTCTATTAAATGAAAAAAAGGAGGTAAATTATAATTGCCCTTACTAGATTTTGTTTCATTACTTTCCATATGCAATGGCTTTTAAGCCACAAAATTGCAGCACAAAATATATCTCCTTAATGGAATATGATTTTGTAATGTTTTCTCACCATTTTGTTTCTTTTGAAGTCCTCTTTTATATAAGATGGACATGCTTGACCACTGAACTAATCCTTTCAAACCTACACATTTGAAAATTTGCAAAATATATGCATTTTGTAGAGAATCTTCCTACATGTAATCTTTTTTATGTCTTCCGTTAGCATGAGGCTGAAAAGTCATGATTCGAGGGACATTAATGATTAATTCAATGGTTATAATTTGGAGAAAATAACCAAATTGATCTTGATCTATTACCCCTGTATCAATGCATTGTCTGCATGGTAGGTCTAAAAGTTATAAACTTAAATCAGCCACATTTTGAACTCTTCATGAGCCTTTTCAGCATAAGGGCTGAACTGCAAAGTTGGTCAAGTTGACTCTTTTTAATATCAATTATCCCTCTTAGTTTAAAGAGGTCATGACATGGGTTTTCATATTACTCTCACTTAATTATTTGGACAATTTGATAGAGATTTAATCCAAAAGTTGTGTTGGTTGTAATAGCAGAAAATAGTGTTTATAGACCTTTTCAAACTGATTTTAGCCAAGCATGATTTCTTCAGTACTTCAACCATTTAACTGCTGGGGAATTTTTCCTTTTGTTACCCAACGAAAAAAAAGCAAATATAATATTCGTTTTTATCTGCTCTTGCTCATAAAAATTGGTAAACTTGTGATGATGTCACTCCCAGGATGAAATTTCTTGCGATACTTTCACATCACATGTACGTACAAGTGTTATCGTGTGTGTTTCTTAAAATTTGGCATATTTACACTAGGAGTAGAGTGGTTTTTCAACAATACATTTCTTGCCAAGCTATTATTATTTTCTTAAATATATATTTAAATAAGTCATTCTTCAAGTTTCATGAAAATATATCATCGCTTTTCGAATGCCGTAATGATGAAAGCCTAAGTGTTGCAAAGCTCGTGTCTAACGTTAGGAACACTGAAACCTAGAATAAAAATGTATAAAGTTAAACGTGACGGCATTGAATATATTTCTTAATCTGACATTTCACGTAATAATATCATATAGTGTATGTACATTATTGTCACAGAATTAAAATGTAGCACAAATTATCACGATGTATAAGTTCTTACAAAAGAAATCATAGGTTGAAACCAAATTACATTGCAAATTTTCCCTGCTCGGCAGCAGCCTAACATAGTAAATTGTAATAGAAACCTATTGTTAAAATTATGCATTGACTTGTACATTGATTTGTTCCAAAATGAAATTTGTAAGTCACGAATTTTAACGGGCTTTCAAAGTTTTGACTCAACTTGTAATAATTGTAAACACTGTCATCTATATTAAAAACATATATTTACATCAGAAAGAACCTGATATATCTTCTGAAGAAGAAGAATTGCGAATTGAGAAGAATCGAAAGGGGAAACTTTGCTCATGGAATTTGCACTGTATTTGGATGTTGGCTGATGAATCGTTCTGGGAGTGACGTCACACAACTTTTCGGTTTCGCCTAGCAGTTTTCAATTCTTGCATCGTTGGGAGCGTCGACTACTTAGTTTCGATTAGGCTGAATCATCATTTTCGATTAAATTTTATTTTTCAATTTGTTTTCCAATTTCGATTTAAATTTCGATTTTTTTTTTTTTTATGCAAATAGTTCCTTTTTGGGACTTTTGATTGGATATCATGCTTTTGATATTAATGAACGATGCAAAACTGTTATAAACTCAATTTTATTTTTTGGTGTCATTCCCTCTTTAATGGGAAGTAATCTTTATATTGACGATTTCACTGATTGGATAGCTTTTATGATTGCGAGAGACACATGACTCCAATTCCAAGAACTAGGATTTCAGCACTTTCTAGAGTACATATCTCCGTCTTCACTGCTCATAGTTCATTCCTCATCCCCAATATAATCTACCTTAGAAATCCTAGAAACACCAAGATTTATTCCCAAGGAATCTCTTTCTCACTTCTAATCTGTATTACCCATTAGCAATCTAAAGACTTTAGGATTATATACCTTCTGACTGATTTCTTTTAAGGTTGCATCATTGTTTTCAGTTTTATTCAGCCCAATCATCCATTGTTTGAGCTCCTTTCAGACAAGATTCACATTCCATCATTTCCCTTTCATGCAAGAAACCACTTGTTTGATTTTCTTTGATACCAAAAATCACTTTGATTTGATTTTCTTAGAATTGAGAAAATTGATTGTTTAGATTTCCTTTCAGGACATGAATTCATTGTTCAGCACATTCCAATGGAAAGTTTCAACTAAGTCTTGACAGATCTCACCCTAACACCTCCCCACTCCTCCATTTCTGCCCTTCCCCTGTTCCAATATGACCCAAAGTTTGATCACTTCTTCAGTAAGTAGTGAAAATTCTAATTCTTAAGATATGAAATTGTTAATGACTGACAGACAAAAGCAGGCGAAAACATAGCCTTTGTCCAACTTCGTAGCTAGGCATAGCTATGTCAGACAGAGGCACCTGGCAGGATGTTGTCCAAGGCATTGCGGCTGAAGGGTAAGGTAGTGATAAACTTGGGAATCTAATGTTGCTGATTTTGTTAAAATAACCCTTGTTCTGTCTTGCTGTCCTTGAAGAGCTTCTGATACCATCTTACAAGCTTCCATGATTCTGTTTTGATTATGATATTACAGCAAGTGAATGTAGTGACCGCTGAGAATGACCGACTGAAAGCTCGGAACAGAAGGCTGGAGGATGACCACACCAAGAAAGAGAGGCAGATTGAGCAGCTGCTGGACCCAACTCAGGTTAGTGTGCAAGGAAGGGGATAATCAGTGTCCCAAAACACCGCTTGACCTGTTGCATGTCTGTGATGGTGAGGAGGCTTTGGAGCCTTCCTACAATATTGTTTTTATTTTTCACGCTGCTTGACTTTGCATGACAAACATATATTTTTTTTTAATTGAAAGTTGTATTACAATGCAGGATGTAGTTCTAGGAATGTGTAGGGGCTGGGGGAGGGTACAGGTTGAAAATGGGGTTTAATGGCATTCTTTCTTAGACATTGGCAAGTCAGGGCCTCTCCTTTTTTTTGTTATTCAAGTGATAGAACTAAAACAGTTGTTGTAGTTATAAAGACTGCTAGGTTTTACGAGTTACTGGGTGAGGTAACCTTGAGCTTTTTTTGTCTTAAAATATCTGGGAAAACTTAAAGATATTTTAAAGCTTGTACTGTAGTGCAAATGAAAATATAAGTGCATCTTTCAAAGCTCAAGTAATTTTGAATCATCTGCCCCTGCTACCCTATTTTTGTATATACTTCCCTCTATACTAGATTTAAATAGTCGAGCATACTGTCCTTCCGACAGTTTTAGTTGAACTTGTATTATTTCTTGTGAATAATTAAAATGGAGGATTTGTTTACATAATTAGATTATGAAATTTCCTTTCCATTGATACCAGTCTACATTTTTTTCTCAAAGCTAAACATGCAAAAACAATTGAAATAAGCAAAAAAATAATCACCCCTATAATTACATGCGGAAAAACAGCCATGCATCCGCTGCGGGATTCGAACGCGGGTCATGCATGGTGTAATCTTGGGCACTAACTGCTAGACCACAGTGGGTATGTCTCAGTGTGTGGATTTCTTTTCCGACTTAAATTTTGGTAGGAATAAAGAGGGCATAGTAGCTCTTTATGTTTTCAATCAAAACTATATGAAATGAGCTTTGTGACACTATTTTTCATGTACAGCAGTTCCATTGCGATCAGGAACTACAATTTTTGCCAAAAATTGGTCTCAAAATGGCTGAAAACCATGTAATTTTGCCCAAGTTTTGCCAAAAAAATTTATTGATGATAGGGACATTCAAAGTTGCATTTAATGTCTTAACACTTCCTTTAGCTAGGTCTGGAAGTATGGTAAGTAAGTATTCTGTGTATTTTGTCAATTCTTTTTTATTTTCAACCCATTTTTTCACATGATAACACAATCACTGCTGTGGGCCTATTTGATTTAACAAAATAATTTTTTGAAAAGTGCATGTCAAAATCGGTTGTGCAATGACCGGTTGGGGATTTAAGAGTTTTTAAGTTCAAAATTTTGTGTCATTTTTGTAGAAATGATTAAAATCAGTGACATCACAGCCTCAGATTCCTCAGTCTTTATGAGTCTTTATCAGTCTATCATATTTTGCCCTGTGATTTTGTGGCTTAAAAACCATTGGATATGTCAGGAAAGTAGTAAAACAGAATCTTGTAAGGGTAATTACAATTTACCATCTGAATTAAGAAAATTCGAGGAAAAATAATTCAAATAGTAGAAAAGTTAAATAAATTTTCTTTAAAAGTACATTAACAATTGTTAAGAATGTGAGGATAAGGATGCCAACTTCCATAATAGACTTACTATACCAGTCATTTCTACATACATAAAACAGAGCTCGATTATTTCCTTAATGGACTAAGATATTGAAGTATTTTCTGCACCATTTTGTTTCTCTTAAAGTCCCCTTTCAGATAAGATAAACTTGCTTGACCCCTGAACTAATCTTTTAATTAAAAGAAATGGAGATTGATGATTGATTGATTGAAGTGTTAAAACATAGTTGCTGGAATTTATGTTTATTTTCCTCTTTCAGGGTGATTTGAGACTGACTTTAAGTAGCCGGCAACCTGACACAGCTGCAGTAAGTATTTCACGATTTTTCTCCAGCCAAAAATTATGTTAATATAAATTTTGTTATCATCCACTCAGAACATACAAAAAAGACATACAGCTGTAATGATAAGATACGTAAAATAATACATCGAACAAGTATTTCCATACTCATTATTGCTGAAAGCTTTAATATATCATAATAACTTCTTAAATAAAGGCACAAAGGCTCAGACTCTAGGACGCTACAATGCTTTATTTTGTAAATAAATATTTTTGCTAAAAGCAGAATCAAACTGAGTGTTGCGTCATTCGCTAGACCAAAAGGAGGTCTTTAGGGCATCTGCATCGTTGCACATTTGATTTCTTTTACTGGTAAGTCTGAACTAACTCATTAATTTGTTCATGTCATTGATATTATGATTTTGCTCTTACAGAAAATGTCAAGCTTGAAACAAAAGAATCTGAAATTGGAGATGGTGTTGAAGGAGAAGGAGGCGGAGCTAGCGTAAGTAATGACCATTTGTATCCCGCAAAAGCAACTTTATCGTAGAAGAAAATACAATTTTGCCATGAGACTTTGATGTGATATTCAGGAGTAAATGATTTGAATTACTGGGGGTCACTACTTTAACACTTTGCATTGTTATTGATGTAATTTGTGTCCAATTTAATGGCGCAATGGCTGTAAAGATGTAACAGTTCATCAACATTTTTATGACCAAATGAATGTCAATATCAAAATTACTTGTAAGACCAGCCAATATATTCATCACCCCAATATCCTCACTCTAATATCCCCCACTCCAATATTCCCACCCCAATATCCCCACCCTAAACCTCCCCCACCCCAATATCCCCCACCCCAATATCCCCACCCCAATATCCCCTACCCCAATATCCTCACACCTATATCCCTACCCAATATCCCCAGCCCAATATCCCCTCACTAATATCCCCACCCCAATATCCCCACCCCAATATCCCCACCCCAATATCCCACCCCAATATCCTCCACCTTAATATCCCCACCCCAATTCCCCCACCCCAATATCCCCACCCCAATATTCCCCACCCTAATATCCCCACCCCAATATCCCCACCACCCCAATGTCCCCACCCCAATATCCCCCACCACCCCAATGTCCCCACCCCAATATCCCCACCACCCCAATATCCCCCACCACCCCAATATCCCCACCACCCCAATATCCCCCACCCCAATATCCCCACCCCAAAATCCCCACCCCAATATCACCCACCCAAATATCCCAATGCCCACCATCACCATTTTGTGCATGCTGTACAGGCATGATTTATTTGTATTAGGGTTTTTTAGTAAACACTGTTATGTCTCTATTTGTATTGAATACTACTAATGAGATAATGCAAAAATAGTAGGTACTGATTTCATTTCTACAAAAATCATCTTGTGTTGAAATTTATGACAAAAAGACAAAAAATATCAGACATACATGTGGTCTCCATTTATCATTTTCCTTGGTATCTCTGTTTCTTATCTAAAGTTTTATGCTTAATTATCTTCAAATATTTTGGTTTACAGGTAACTTTGCACAATTCCTTACCTTTGTTTCAGTCATTGTACTCTAATTGCTCTATTTTCTTTTCATAGTAAATTACAGTCAGATTTAAAGAGCACGAAGATAGAAGAGATGAAGGTTGCCATGGAAACATTCTACTCAGAGGCAAGTTGCTTCAATATGAAAAAAAATATTGTTGTTGAGTTAAAATGTTGTAGGATTGATTTAAAAATTAAGAGGGCATAGAAACAAGTATAGGTATACATTAGGAGATTTATTGAAAATATTGCAGAGACTATTCTGAATAAGTTAGTGATTATACAATCCTTCTTGAAATGTGTAATAATTTAAACCAAGATTTTTATTCTGCATACTCTCTGCAGTAGTTTTTTACCTATTTACCCAAGAAAACATTTTTTGGTGTGAAGAAATCAGTCAAGTCAAGCACAGCAGGAAAATGTCAGGGAGGTATTGGAGGTAAAAAGTGTTTTTTCTTCCCTTAAAAATTGTTGGTGCACAAGTTATTCTCGGGATATGCAAATTATGTATTCTGATGAACAGTTAGGCCTGAAAATTAAGATAACGTAAAGGTTTTGCTACAGTGCAATGCATATGTGAAAGAAAAAACTAGTTTGTTCTTGGAATTCAGCCATTTGTATCTTTCTCATCACAATGATGATTAGACTATGACAAGTATTCAACACTCCTGTCAGATACGCTGCTTTCAACTTCAAACAATGGATTTACATTTGAAAATATTGTAAATGTTAGTACTGTATTTGACGTAATAAGCGCCCGGGGGGCCTACGAAAATAGAATTACACAACTTTTTGGGCCCAAAATTATTTTTTTCCCTAATAAGCGCCCATGCTCCTGATCTGCGTAAAGTGTGTTATTCAAACTGCATTGTGTAAACTGGTTTTATACTAGCCTCACAACAGCCACCACAAAAACATCGTGAAAGTCAGATGCAAAATAAGCAAATAATGTAACAAAACTTATTTTAATTCTTTAAATGAATCAAATAAATTATGTTATTAGTCAGAAAATGTTGAGTGGGTGCTTATTAGAGCAAAGGTGCTTAATACGTTGAATACAGTATATTCTTTTCAATATTCAGATGTGCAATTGTCAATGATTGTGCTGATATTTAAGAGACGTTGATCAACTTTCATGATAATCAATCCCTTTTTATACTAATAAGAAAGTGACCATAATGTGGAGGGCTTGTATATAAGTATATTTACTTCAAGTTATACCTTACCTTCCATGCTATAAATATGCAATCTGGTCACATGACCTGATTCTAACTTCACTTCTAACCGACCTTAAAAACCTAGTTACCAGCCAAGCCCTGACCTCCATATAACCTCTACTAACCCTCACTCTTTTTCAGCGCATTGTTTTCACAACATCGCTGGAACTGGTCAAATTTTATTTTATGAATATAACCTTTTTCTAACAATTTTCTTCTTTGCAGCTTCTACCAGGCAGGGTTTTACGCTGCTCTATCTTATCTGGTTTGCCTTTTCAAGTCTTCTGAGGTAAGACGAGGTAGACATGGGTCCTGGATTTCTTCGGTCCGACTCACAGGATTTTCCCGTGTAGCCTACACTTAGGATAGAGTGTTTTTGTCTCCATCCGTACAAAGCAGGTAGGCCCTAGAGCAACCAAGTGTGCCTGTCTGGTGGACCTCTTGCCCCTGGGTTTAAGTGTTTTTCACCCTCGGGCCCCGCCCTTCCACAAGGAGAGCTCCATGGCTCGTGTTTACGGGTCCATTAGACGGCTCCATGG
This sequence comes from Chiridota heheva, assembly GCA_020152595.1. NCBI lineage: Eukaryota > Metazoa > Echinodermata > Holothuroidea > Apodida > Chiridotidae > Chiridota > Chiridota heheva. The sequence goes on from JAIGNY010000832.1 coordinate 1,852,804, forward strand.
CCCATTTTTATGCGTCCATTGGACGGCTCCATGGCCTGTGTTTACGGGTTCATTGGATGGCTCCACGGCTGATGTTCACGGGTCCATTGGACGGCTCCACGGCCCATGTTTACGGGTCCATTGGATGGCTCCACGGCCTGTGTTTATGTGTCCATACGGGTCCATTGGACGGCTCTACGGCCTGTGTTTACGGGTTCGTTGGACGGCTCTGGTGAATGGGTCCGTACGACTTCATTGTTTTGTAACGGGGTAACGTACACCGTACCATTAACCCGGAAATACACCCACTAGCTACGAAGCTACATGGTCAGGTGACAAGTGACAATCTTCGCAAGAAGTATAGCACCACAAGAGCTATTTTCTTCTTGGTCCCGTAGCCATTAGCTACACAGTTCCATGGCCGTGTGAATGCCATTAATAAGATTGTCCGCATTGAACGTTACATTTCTGCAATTATTTTCACCAATATCATGGACACGGAGGACAAGTCCCCGAGTGTCGGTGCGTTACACCCAAGATGTCCCGTGATGTGTCGCGTGTAAACCCTTCTCTAAACCGTACGGCTCCAGTGAACGGGTCTGTACGGCTCCAGAGTTTTGTAACGGGATAACGTACACCGTACGATAAACCCGGAAATATACCCACTAGCCACAAAGCTACGTGGTCAGATAATAAGTGACAATCTTCACTAGAAGTATAGCATCATGAGAGTTATTTTCTTCTTGTTTCTGTAGCCATTAGCTACGCAATTCCACGGCCGTGTGAACTGCCTCAGTAAGATTTTCTATGTTGAACGTTACAGTTCCGCAATATAACCAGTGAACGGGTCCGTACGGCTCCAAAGTTTTGTAACGGGATAACGTACACTGTACGATAAACCCGGAAATAGACCCGCTAGCTACGAAGCTACTTAGTCAGATGATAAGTGACAATCTTAACAAGAAGTATAGCATCACGAGAGCTATTTTCTTCTTGTTTCTGTAGCCATTAGCTACGCAGTTTGGCGGCCGTGCAAACTGCCTCAGTAAGATTTTCCGCGTTGAATGTTACAGTTCCGCAATATTTTTCATCAATATCATGGACAGTGTTGGTGTGTTACGCGCCCAAGACGTTCCCGATGCGTCGCGTGTAAACGCTTCTTTTAGTTATGCTCCTGTAATATAAAAAAACCCAAAAAAACTGTGTACACCCCTGTGGACCACGGTTCCGCAAAGGGACCGGTAGGCCCACAAGAGGCAGCGCCCTAAAGGGTTTTACGTAAGTTACAGATTTTTTTACGGCTTGTTGTAGAGCCATTGGATTACTTTCATGGGTCCGTATGGCTCCGGTGATTGGTTCCATACAGCCCCACGGCTTGTTTCCACGGCCCCGTAAGGGTCCGTAACACGGCCCTACGGCTCCATATGGGACGGCTTCATACGAGTCCATACAGTTTCGTAAGCTATGACTTTGGGTTCCATACGGCTCCGGGTAATGGGTCCGTATGGCTCTATAGTTCTTTAGCGTGGTAACGTACAACATATGACAAACCCGAATATAGAACCTTTAGCTATGAAGCTACATGGTCAGGTGATAAGTAACAATCTTCACAAGGAGTATAGCGTCACAAGAGCTATTTTCTTCTTGTTACCGTAGCCATCAGCTACGCAGTTCCACGTCCGTGTGAGCTACCTTAGTAAGATTTCCGCGTTGAACGTCACGGTTACGCAAAAAATTTCACCAGCATCATGGACACGGAGGACAGGTTGGTGGGATTGTTGGTGCGTTACGCACCCAGGATGCCCCGCGATGCGTAAGCACTTCCTTACGTTACGAAACTTGGTTGTCGGGTGATAAGAAAACCATCTCCATTAGAGGCATAGCATCACAAGAGCTATTTTCTCTGTGTTACGTAGTTCCACGACCATCCAAACTACACTGAATATAATTTTCGCATTGAACGTGGCGTTCCGCTCAAATTATAAAGAGATTAACGCAGGTTTATGTATAGCGTACGGTAACCCCGGGAGTACCACAACTTTACAGGGCCTCTGAACGGCGCCGTATCGGTACCTACGGCTCCAAGACCTGAGTTTACGAGTACGGAACACAGCTTTACAGGTCCATACAGTTCCGTAGCTACACTTTACAAGCCCTTACGGCTCCGTTGTGTGGCCCTGTATGGGCCCTCACGCTCTCAGAGCCTGGCCTTACACGGCTCTGGTGAATGGGCCGTTACGGCCCCCACAGGACATACACGGTATAACATACGATAAACCGGGAACACAACTTTGGAATAATGCGACAGATAGCCGCATGCTACAGAATCCCGCGGTCGTCATTCTTACTGGGACATGTATAGCGTTCGACGGCAGTCCCTCACACCTAGCCACCAGCTACGCTGCACCCTGGTAAACAGATACAAACGGAGTTAATGGCATACACCAGCAGCTAAGCGACCAGTGGCCAGGAGCTATAGAGTTCTGCAACCGTTATTCTTACCAGGACACATACTGAGTACCACGGTAGTCATACTACCCCCTTTCCCCACGCAGCTACTAGCTTCGTAGCTCTGAGTGAAACAAACACAAGAGTTTATGGCTCGTATAGCTTGTGTAGCATGTGAACTCCTCCGTATCCCATTCGGCTCCAGTATATTTTTAGCTATTCCCACAGGAACGCGTACTGAGTATGACTTACTCCCTCACGCATAGCCACTTACTCAGTGGCCCCGTGGTGAATAGAAGTATACTGAGCTAACGACTCATGTAACAGATGTAGTACGTTAATGCTATCATAGACCCAGATGGTTCTTTTGTACTGATAGCTATTATGTTAGGGACAAGTACCAATACGGCAGTAGTCCCCCTCGCGTAGCCACTAGCTTTGTTGCTCCGTGGTGAACAGAGGCAAACTGGGCGGACGGCTTGTGGAACTTACTTGTCATGTTGACGCCTTGTCATGTTGATCCATAACGACTCTATACTACTTAACGGGGATGGGTACTGAGTACGGCTGATAGGAGTGGCCTAGAGCTTTAGGTTTTGCGTCTGCTACAGTTTTCAGACACCGCTTCGGAGCCGTAGACAATGACTTACGGCTCGGCGGTCTTACAACTCACAACCATCTCGCAGCTACGTAGCCTTACATGGTTAGCAGCCTGTTTTGTATACATTTTATGTTAACGGCCTGCCTTTTAATTCTCTAACCATTGGTTTAGTTCAGTAAAGTTTAAACAAACTTTGCTCAGGGTCAGCAGTCTTATCTGCCACGTTGCTCCATAATCACAGGGGCTCACCTCATACTACAAGAACATGATTACAATAGTCTTGCTTCAGTGGAACCTTCACAGGATGGGCGTGCTTCCCATAGGTGACCAGAGCGATCAGGTCCTTATTCGATCTCCCGGATGTATGTCTGTCCGCATCCGTGGACGATCACAAGCTATCGATTCTTTGCGTCCTATCTCCTGACCCGCGGGTTTTGGGGTTGACGCATTTACTTTCAAAGGGACTCACTATGTGAGTTACTATTTCCGCCTTTCACGCTAGAACCGAGTATGCAAAGCAAGACGATGTATGACTTATAGCACCCGCTTGGCCAGGCCAACTGCGGTTCCCTCAGCTGCTCAAGACCTTGCAGGCTTCCCGTACGAGCCTCGGGTCAGGGACAACCTTTGTCTTTTTCCCGGGCTCCGGCAAACTGCATCACAGTCCCAAAGCACTTTGCTTGACGGTGTAGCCTTTGTCCGCCGATCTTCGGCGTTGCAAGGCCTTTCTGAGGAGTTGTTCACCCCCCTCCCCATCCACTTTAAAGGGGTGCCCTCTCTCAGACTTGGTTCAGTCACGGGCTCTAGGATAGCTTGCAGCCATCCACCGAGGTTTTCCAGTTGGGTCGATGGTCACTGTCTCGCGACCACTGGGAAGATACAGGGAGATATCATCGTACTGTGTCACAAGACATTTTCCTCCGATGGATTGTCCAGAAGCAATCTCTTAAAGTATTCGACACTGTTCATGGAACGGCCTAGGTTCAAGGCATAGCCCCTTTCATGGGATTTCTCGTGCCGCCGCTCGGGAAAATGCATATCTCAGTTTTTTCCCTTTTTTTTTGCCTGACTTACTTTGCAAAATTTGTGTTAGCCCGCTAACTTTTGCTCTTATGCAGTTACGCGCTAACGAATTTTTCCCTGGTCCGGGAATTCTTCAATTAGTTTTAGCTAGTACACACTTTGTTCTCAATCGTATTTTACTAGCCGGTTCCGTCTCGTGGACGAACGCGGTGCGTTTTGTGGCGTTATTGTAGACACTACTATGATATTCATATCGTGTCCAAAAGCTCTTCCAGTTGGCATGTTTTCTCAGTTTCTAACTCGGGTTCATGCGATGTTTGCCTCAGTTACTGTTCGGTTTGACTGTAACTAGAAGTGGTTTAGTATGTTTTAGTACTTCCCACTCTTATGGTCTTTCACCCATAAGAGGAGAAGGAATTTTGTCCTTCAAGCGGGATAAGATTAGTGAGAGTTTTAGTACCAGCCTTTAGAAAATTGTGCTGCGACCTGAACTCCCTTCCTTCCTATCCTCGGTTGCAATCAGCATATTTATAGCATGGAAGGTAAGGTATAACTTGAAGTAAATTTACCCCGCTAAGCGTAGTAGGGATATTTACGAGAGTTATACTTACCTTCCATGCATCCCGGCCCGCCTCCCTTCTCCTTCAGGCCTCTGTGGAATGTTAAGTGAGAGTTAGTAGAGGTTATATGGAGGTCAGTACTAGGCTGGTAACTATGTTTTTAAAGTCGGTTAGAAGTGCGTTAGAATCAGGTCATGTAACCAGATTGCATATTTATAGCATGGAAGGTAAGTATAACTCTCGTGAATATCCCTGCTACGCTTAGCGGGGTAAACTTAATGCTTATCAGAATTTTGATTTTTGTTCTTCTTTCAACCGTAGGTTCAGAGATTACGACATCAGTTAATGACTAATGGACCTACCACTCCTTCTTCTGCAAGGTAAAGCTGCCCACAATTTTGAATATTACTAATAGTTGTATAATTCAAGGCTGATATAGAAATAACAGGTTTAAGACCAGAGCACATCACAAACCTTTTCTTTCTTTCTGCTTTTCCCCTTTATCTCCCTTACAAACCTTCCATCTCCTCACTATCCTTACTCTTACACCATTATTTGTTAACACCCTCTTGGCACATTTTACTCTGACTGTCGCGGTGCCGTTAAACATCAACAAACCAAACCAAACCAAACCAAACCAAACCAAACTTTCAGTTATCAACAGTCTGTGTGTATTTCATTAAAATGTCTTAACAAATTGGTTAGCTTGAAACAGGGTATGATGCCAAATTTGTAATGTCTTGTAAAGTTACTGTTATAGACCATCTGAAGATGTTTGTGAAAATTTATTTTCCTTCTGTAGGAATATTTTCAATTTATTTTCAGCAAGATTCAGTAACAGTCGTAAAGAAAGTTAGTGTGATGCAACTATTCCACACAAAAAGTATATGAAACAAATTGTTGTCAACATACCTGTAGTGTCCATGGTTTTTAATATATTTATGGTATCAAATATGTGTTGACATGGCTCAAATATGTGTTAACATAGCTCAAATATGTGTTGACATGGCTCAAATATGTGTTGACATGGCTCAAATATGTGTTGACATGGCTCAAATATGTGATGACATGGCTCAAATATGTGTTGACATGGCTCAAATATGTGTTTACATGGCTCAAATATGTGTTGACATGGCTCAAATATGTGTTGGCATGGCTCAAATATGTGTTGACATGGCTTAAATATGTGTTGACATGGCTCAAATAAGTGTTAACATGGCTCAAATATGTGTTGACATGGCTCAAATGTGTGTTGACATGGCTCAAATAAAAACAGCTTTTCAGCATGTAAGATAGCTTTGTTTGTCTCAAAATTTTGACCTCTCCTTGTCGTACTTATATAGATCCCATAGCTTGTAAAACTTTAAGGCACCCTCAGTTTTACTTCTTCCCCGTGTCCAGCCTTGGCATTATTCTATGGCATTATGTACAAAGTTGTGTTACCCCCCCCCTCCCCCCCCCCCATAACTCAAAGGACCCTTTATGTTCTAATTTTACTGTGTAGCTATTGTCACAATTATTCTCCACTTTCAGCATCTTACAGAAATCGTTAATTTTCTTGCTCCACTTCCTTTCTGTGTCTCATTACATCGAAGCTTATGAGTAAATCAATGTCATACACACCATAAGATTATATTTACTGAGTACTTAGGATCAAGATATGTTGCATATCATGTGTAAGGTATTAGAATCAAGATATGTTGCATATCATGTGTAAGGTATTAAGATCAAGATAAGTTGCATATCATGTGTAAGGTATAAGGATCAAGATATGTTGCATATCATGTGTAAGGTATAAGGATCAAGATATGTTGTATATCATGTGTAAGGTATTAGGATCAATATATGTTGCATATCATGTGTAAGGTATTAGGATCAAGATAAGTTGCATATCATGTGTAAGGTATTAGTATCAAGATATGTTGCATATCATGTGTAAGGTATTAGGATCAAGGCATGTTGCATATCATGTGTAAGGTATTAGGATCAGGATATGTTGCATATCATGTGTAAGGTATTAGGATCAAGATATGTTGCATATCATGTGTAAGGTATTAGAATCAAGATATGTTGCATATCATGTGTAAAGTATTAGGATCAAGATATGTTGCATATCATGTGTAAGGTATTATTAAGATATGTTGCATATCATGTGTAAGGTATTAGAATCAAGATATGTTGCATATCATGTGTAAGTATTAGGATCAAGATATGTTGCATATCATGTGTGGTATTAGGATCAGGATATGTTGCATATCATGTGTAAGGTATCAGGATCAAGACATGTTGCATATCATGTGTAAGGTATTAGGATCAAGATATGTTGCATATCATGTGTAAGGTATTAGGATCAAGACATGTTGCATATCATGTGTAAGGTATTAGGATCAGGATATGTTGCATATCATGTGTAAGGTATTAGGATCAAGATATGTTGCATATCATGTGTAAGGTATTAGGATCAAAACATGTTGCATATCATGTGTAAGGTATAAGGATCAAGATATGTTGCATATCATGTGTAAGGTATTAGGATCAATATATGTTGCATATCATGTGTAAGGTATTAGGATCAAGATAAGTTGCATATCATGTGTAAGGTATTAGTATCAAGATATGTTGCATATCATGTGTAAGGTATTAGGATCAAGACATGTTGCATATCATGTGTAAGGTATTAGGATCAGGATATGTTGCATATCATGTGTAAGGTATTAGGATCAAGATATGTTGCATATCATGTGTAAGGTATTAGAATCAAGATATGTTGCATATCATGTGTAAAGTATTAGGATCAAGATATGTTGCATATCATGTAAGGTATTAGTATCAAGATATGTTGCATATCATGTAAGGTATTAGGATCAAGATATGTTGCATATCATGTGTAAGGTATTAGAATCAAGATATGTTGCATATCATGTGTAAAGTATTAGGATCAAGATATGTTGCATATCATGTGTAAGGTATTAGTATCAAGATATGTTGCATATCATGTGTAAGGTATTAGGATCAGGATATGTTGCATATCATGTGTAAGGTATTAGGATCAAGACATGTTGCATATCATGTGTAAGGTATTAGGATCAAAACATGTTGCATATCATGTGTAAGGTATTAGGATCAAAATATGTTGCATATCATGTGTAAGGTATAAGGATCAAGACATGTTGTATATCATGTGTAAGGTATTAGGATCAAGATATGTTGCATATCATGTGTAAGGTATTAGGATCAAGACATGTTGCATATCATGTGTAAGGTATTAGAATCAAGATATGTTGCATATCATGTGTAAGGTATTAGGATCAAGATATGTTGCATATAATGTGTAAGGTATTAGTATCAAGATATGTTGCATATCATGTGTAAGGTATTAGGATCAGGATATGTTGCATATCATGTGTAAGGTATCAGGATCAAGACATGTTGCATATCATGTGTAAGGTATTAGGATCAAGATATGTTGCATATCATGTGTAAGGTATTAGGATCAAGACATGTTGCATATCATGTGTAAGGTATTAGGATCAGGATATGTTGCATATCATGTGTAAGGTATTAGGATCAAGATATGTTGCATATCATGTGTAAGGTATTAGGATCAAAACATGTTGCATATCATGTGTAAGGTATTAGGATCAAGATATGTTGCATATCATGTGTAAGGTATTAGATTCAAGATATGTTGCATATCATGTGTAAGGTATTAGGATTAAGACATGTTGCATATCATGTGTAAGGTATTAGGATCAAGACATGTTGCATATCATGTGTAAGGTATTAGGTTCAAGATATCTTGCATATCATGTGTAAGGTTAATCAATTATTTTTCACTATCTATCCTTCATCTTTGCTGTAAGTCCCTGCTTAAATTTCTTGAATTCTTTCCAGGAATGGGAAGCACAACTCACCGTCACATGATAACAACAACACATCCAAGGTGAAAGCGCTGAATGCAACGATCATGCGACTCACCGAGAACAACCAGCGACTACAGAGTGAGAACAAACTGCTTAAAACGGATCTAGAGAGGGCCCTAGATGAGGGAGCTTCGTCAGATGATAATTCCAGAAAATCAAAGCAAAAAGGTATTTGAGGCGATTTCAATGCTTTTTGTTATTCAAATGATTTAGTGATTGTAAATAACATTCATTTCATCTTAAAGTTCAGTGATACTAAGAGCCTTGCATTATGGTCATGATGGAATTTGAGGGTTTTTTTTTTTTTAGGATTTTATCTTTATATAAAAAATCATAATGGGAAGTGAACCCTTCAGTTAGACACAAATTGAAAATTTGAGTAGGACTGGATTAAAAACAAATAACGAAAATAAAATTGAAACACTTTTTACCACCTAATTTCCTTCCTAATAAGCACTTATGCTAAAACTTGTTCACTCGTTGAAAGACAGAAAGAATAATTACTGTGCTGTATCAATCCAGGTTCGATACCTTTCTTTTGATAGTTCTATCTGAAAATTTAGACTAGGGCACTGTGTTTAGGGTCCATGGCTAAATGTCCATGTGCACTTATTAGAGCATGCACACTTATCAGAGCATGGGCGCTTATTAGAGCATGGGCGCTTATTAGAGCATGCACACTTATCAGAGCATGGGTGCTAATCAGAGTATGGGTACCTATTGGAGCATGGGCACTCATTGGAGCATGGGCGCTTATCAGAGTATGGGTGCTTATTGGAGCATGGGTGCTTATTGGAGTATGGGTGCTTTTTGGAGCATGGGCGCTTATTGGAGCATGGGTGCTTATCAGAGTATGGGTGCTTATTGGAGCATGGGCGCTTATTGGAGCATGGGCACTTATCAGAGTATGGGTGCTTGTTGGAGCATAGGCGCTTATTGGAGCATGGGCGCTTATCAGAGTATGGGTGCTTGTTGGAGCATGGGCGCTTATTGGAGCATGGGCACTTATTGGAGCATGGGCGCTTATTGGAGCATGGGCGCTTATCAGAGTATGGGTGCTTATGGAGCTTGGGCACTTATTGGAGCATCAGAGTGTGGGTGCTTATGTACCTTTGTACATTGCAGTAATGCTTGTGTTCTGAGGGCTTTTATTTTGATGTTGATTTTGAAATGAGAGTTTTGAAAATATATTTTGAATATTCTCTTTATCTTCATCTCGTTTCTTTCTCAGAATATGAGGACATGAATCGAAGAGAACTTTTGAAAACCATTGCAGTTTTAGCGGAGGTTTGCAATTTGATATCTTTGTATTTCTTAATTATAATTTATCAATAAAGTATGATTTTGCCATGATACTGAGTATGATATGTACTTTCTTTTTGACAAACTAATAATGAGATTCAGAGCTCTTGATCGTGAAAACAATGAAGTCAAATATATAGGTTTGTTGGTGCTTTCATGTACAGTGTATTGATGTGTCATGTAAAGCCAAAGATATATAGGTTTGTTGGTGTTTTCATGTACACTGTATTGGTGTGTCATGTAAAGCCCCCAAAAATTGGTTGTGTGCCCTTTATTATGAAAAATTGTAAGGGAGAGGTAAGTGGAAAAAAAGTGTTTTTTTTTCTCCCAAAGATCATTGAAATGGAATCTTTCCTCAGGATGCCTGATCAAGACTGACTCACTTAGGGTTTAGTATCAAGAAGACTTATAAAACAAGAACACCGCTTTTTCTGATCTTATTGAAAAGATTGAATCACACGAAGCAGATATACTTTATCTAACAAATTGTATCATTTGGCTTGTGTTTGCCAGTTTCTGTTTTTTTTTTTTTTTTTTTCTCTTGTAAAGTTGTGCTTAATTACTTGTGCGCGCCTTAGTACAAAACTGTTTTGGTATTTGGCGCTATATAAATGTGACTGATTGATTGATTGATTGATTGATTGATTGATTCTCCCTACAGTATCTCTCTAAACATAGGATTATATGTTATATGGCAATGCAAAAGTGCTTGCCACACCACACCATTTTGATGAAGCATAGGGATTTTGATGAAGCATAGGGATTTTTGACAATTAAATTTGCGGCGGAGGAGGGCAAACAAATATTTATTTTCTTAGGCCTTATCTCCTGTTTTGTTCATGCATTAGTGTTCTTTTATCACATTGTATATAATACAGAAGGTGGAAAAGGCAGAGGGCAGTCTAAATAAATCAAGTCAGCGAAAGTTGGATGTGCCGGGCAAAATTGAATTATCAGGGTCTTTGGCTGACCGGCTGGACAAACTGGACAAGAGAGAGTCTGAGCTGCTTGGGGAGAATCAGAAATTGACCAAAGAGTTGGCCAGACTTAAAGACGACAAATCCAAACTGAGGCAGAAGGTCGAAGACCTGGAGTGAGTGGTTTGATTGGTTTAACTCTTAATACCGTATTCGACGTATAAAGTGCCCCTACTCTAATAAGTGCCCACCCAACTTTTTTTTACATAATTAATTTAATTAATTTGAAGACTTAAAATATTTTTTTTTACATTATTTGCTATTTTGCTTCTGACACTCACGTTGTTTTTGTGGTGATTATTGTGAGGCTAGTAATATCGTATATAGCAGAGCTCATGTCATCTTTAACCCTTGCAATATCAGTGTTTCATTACTCCATTAAGGCGGTATCAGACAAAAAGAAATTTTGATTCTCACAGTAATTATTAACTTATGTCTTGTTTTGTAGTCAATGAAAGTAGGTTATTTTTGAACAAAGGAAGCCATATCTTCTGCCAATTCTCAGATGCTTTGCAGGTGCGTGATCTATTTTAAATCAGCTTTCTGATCTGGTTTAAGGTAGTCTCATTAGATACAGTGTCAAGGTAAGGACCCAAATTCTTCCATTGGTTATTCATTGTGCATGCTTTACACTGATTGGTTATTTTCTTTAAGTAGGCATGTCTTCTACCAGCCCAAGAGCACACTTTTGATGAGAGAGCTCAAACTGGTAGGAACTTTGAAGAAAAATTAAGACAGAGTTGGGTTGAGAAGTTGGTAGTAACGAAAACAAATATTTGTGAACTGTTTTTAGCTCCGTTGATTACAGAAGGATTATACGTATTAAATCATATTTGTGAACCATCAAGAGAATCTAGAGAATCTACTGTTAAAAAAAAAAATTGTCACCCAAGTATTTTTTTTATCTGGAGGAAATAATGTAGACTCACTGGTATACCATTTGTGCGAATAAACTACAGAGTTTTGAAAAATTTCTCTGATTTTGGACTTTTCTCCGATGCATAGAAAACCAAAATTTGACAGTATAGAACCAGTTCACACAATGCAGTTGGAAAAGCACACTGTACGCGACCCGGAGCATGGGCGCATATCAGGAAGAAACTTTGGGTTTAAAACGTGGTGCAATTCTATTGTCGCATACGGTGTTGTAAGAATATTGTGTGGTGGATTAATTTGTTTCTAGTTTAATTTCTTAAAGCTGAAAGGTAGAGTATATGGACAGGTAGAGGCACCTTTAGCTAACTTGATTCAAAATTCACTAAAATACATAAAGAAAAAAAAAATGATCAAAATCGGTTAAGAACTGATCATTTTACAGCTTTTTGAATAATTTTGGGCATATGTGCAAACAAAAAATGTTGGTGTTGTTCATCACATTTAAAAAAAAAATCAAAATAGTTTCGAACTTTGATTGCTCATAACTTGAAAACTACACATACTATTCTTAAAATTCAGAGACAATTAAAACAAGATTGAATGCTTATTTGGGTCAATGGTTGAACATTCAACTTTTGTACTGTCCATTGACCTTTTAAACTTATGCAATATATTAAGCATTTCCTCCTAAGTATTTCTTTATTTTGTATCGCGAAGACTGGATTACATAATTCAGGAAAGCATAACTTACTTAGTTCAGTGGTCATGCCTGTAAATCTCATATGAAAGAGGACGATAAAAGTAACAAAGTGATACAGAAAGTATTCAAGATTCTTCAAGGTAAAGAGGTTTACAATATTTATGAAGAAATGACTGAAGATAGACTAGCAGTGACATCACAGCATCACATTTCTCAGAAGTCTTTCTGTATTTCATTTGAATATTTTTGAGATGTTGTGACTTACAATATTGGATATATCAGGATAGGACTAAGACAAGAGTCTAATGACGTAACTAGGATTAATATCTCTAAATATTTGATTCTTTAAACTTGGCCATATATGGTTTTGAGAATGTCTTTTAGGTAAGTTTGGGGTTATTGTAAAGTTTGATTGTCAAAATTCAGCTGCTTTCATTCGTTGCAGAGGATTAAAAACAATGGATCAATGTTTACTTGGGAAATTCAAGTTTGTTATAAAGCCATAAATCTGATGAAATTTTTCTGTTTTTTAATAAATATTGAAGATATATGGACAGAGTAGCAAGAATATCAGCTAATATGGTTGAAATGTACTAAAAACATGAAAACAGCAAATATTTACATCAAAATTGGTTAATAATTGACTATTTTACAGCATTTTAAAACATAGATACCTAATTAGCATGAATTGTGCAATATTTTGTGACCTCAAAACGGAAAAAATATATTTTGACTGGGACAAGTTGGCTATAGTGAACAGGAAATTAGATATTATTATAAGCTTGACCTATATTAAACAATAGAACGCAATTCGAGAACATCTGATATTTGAAATTTGGGAAAGAAATATCAAGAATTTCATTGAGGAATTTTTGAATGTATTCCTGTTCACACATCATTGCTTTTGTGCATGCTGAAAATTTGTACAAACTTCGATTTGTACAAACTTCGATTTGTACAAACTTTGATTTGTCATAAGTTGAACACTATAAGTGCTATTGTTACTGTTTAAAGACTGTTCTGCTCAAGACTTTCATGCTCTTTTATCCACTTGTCCATATCCCTTTATTTAATCTTACTAATGTTGACCCTACATGTCACTAGTTCTTTGAGTACACTTAAGTTCTTATCCTGATAATATTCTTCCCATAAACTCTATGATTATATGTCTTTGTAGGGATGAGAGCATGAAACAACGGGAAGAGATCAAGGATCAGCAGAAAGAGATCGCTGACCTTAGGTCACAGATGAGAGAAGATAGAAAATCCATACAACGACACCCAAGCAAGGAGTCCCTACAAAGCCACCGTAGTTCCAAGAAATCACACAGCAGTGAAGCGTCGATGAAACGCAAGAAGCAACGAGAAGAGGAAGAATGGAGGAGGGAGCAAGAAAGGAAGGCGGAGGAGTTGAGGCAGAATAGATCAGCAAAGAACATACAGAGGAACTGGAGGGCTCACAAGGAAAAGGTGGGGTACAGGATGTTTCTTTGATATAGAGATGTAAGGATTTTTCAAGAGAAATCAGGATTTTTCAAGAGAAATCAGGATTTTTCAAGAAAATTTTGGATTTTTTAAGAGAAATCAGGATTTTTAAAGAGAAATCAAAATTTTGATAATGCAATGTATTGTTCTGGTATTGTTTTGTATTGTTTTGTGTATAGGAATCTGAAATGCTGGCTTTACTTGCTTTACCTCTGACTCTATAGGTAACTAACCTTTAGTGATTGTTGCAATACTTCAAACTCGTATACTGTACATTCTGTCGAGCTTTCCTTCTTGATAGATTTCATTGTCATTATCTTACTTCCATAAACCTGATAATGACAGGATGTCAACTGAGTGTTTTTTTAATAGTTATAAAAAGTTCCATAGAATGAGCAATGTGAATACAAGCATGCTCAAAGCTCTTTTACACAACTGTCTCAACAAGCCAATAAAGTCACTCAGTCCACAGGGTTAGGAGATACAAGTCAAATATTCTAGCTTGATATATCATAGAGAATTAGAAAATAAACCAACTACCAAAAACCCTATTATAAAATCATATTCCATTCTCAAGTTATCTAAAATTTTAGAGGGTGTATGAACAAAATGGCCACTCCCATGTACTGTAAGTTTATATTGACAGAATTAATGTTTGAATAAATTATAAAATATATGCTAGATTTTTTTATACAATGTGAATTTTTTTGAGATGACTTATAATTATTGTTTCTATCATAATAAATGAAGGAAAAGACCAGACTTGATGTTTTTCTTTAAGTAGTCGCTTCATGGTCCTCTGACCACTATTAATCCACTGAGTTTAATATTTACAATAGATGTCTATTATTTTTGCATTATATGTTTTTGATGTAATGATGATGTTTGATTTATTTCTTGTAGAAGAAAGAAGATGAGGATCTGGAGCAGGTGAGCTTCATAGTCTCTGTACTCTGAATTCTGCTTTGAATGTTAAGCTTTGTTCAGTTCATATTCATTATGTAATAGTTTGATTACTTGAGTGACTCGCATTTATCTGGCAAAATCGTAAGGGGGAATTATTATTATTTTTTTTCATTAGATCTTCTTGGAAAGAAATATTTATGTTAAAGACAATAAAGCTTTTAGTATTTCAGAATAGCTTGATGTGTCTGTTTGAGGGTGTAGGAATTTCTTCATTCCTTTCAAAACATTACATTCCATATATGTCCTACATGTAGATGCAACTTGACCCACTTAACCTTACCATTATTATTTGTGAGATCAAGTGTGCCTAGAGTGCATACATATATGTGAGTAATAAAACACTGGAGAGCATAAAGCAATCATTGAAATGAAAAAAGTTCAAATCAAAATTTTCTTGATTTTGATAATCATGCTATTACAAAAATATCTACATTAGCTTGTTGCTACTTCACTGTTTGCTGTTATACGACCTGTGCTATTTAGAAGTAAAAAAGGTTTGCATTTGTTAAGGTATCGTAACTCTCGGTGTTATACATGTACCATGAAAGTACAGGTGGGTGATAAAGTGTATAATTCAAACCAAATGTGTGATAACGAATTGTACTATCAATCGCATAAAGATATCACATTCTGAAAGAATCCAAACCTTGTTTTCTTAATGTTAGGCCGCAAGAACCATACAGTCGGCGGCAAGAGGTCACAAATCCCGCAAAGAACAACTTGACAGATTTTCACCCACGACCACCGAGATAGTCTCAGACGAAAACAGTGACAGTGAGGTGGAGTATGCTGCACGAACGATCCAATCAGCGGTCAGAGGTCACTGGACAAGGAAGGACCAGCTGAACAAGATGTTAGCATCTTTATTTGTCTATGGACATGTTGCAATTTCTATATTGTTTGAAAACTGTGTATTAAAATCTGAGCAGATCCACTTTTCAATTTTGAAAAAAACATTGGTAGGTTTGGAGGGGGGAGTGGAGGGGTGCATGGCAATGAACCTAAAACTTTTTGTCAGAATTTGCTGCAACACCCTCAAAGCATTGTGATGTCCAGACATTAAGAACAAAGGATTTCAAAAAGAAACATCAAGTCGCCCTGTAATTTATCACAAAATTTACTTTGAATCTGTAAATTGATGTCTGATACAGTATTTAAAAACACTGGTCTGATTTTTTATATTCTTAAAAAATTACATGAGTATTGAGAAGAAATAATAATTATTAATTTGAAATGCTTCAGTTTCATCTTGTCCACAATCGTATGTTTGAATATTCTTGAGACTCAACAAAATATGCCCTCACTTTACAGCTGCCAGCTCCTTTAACTCCTAGAATCCGAGGGGATCCAAAATGTGACTGCAATTTTTCGGAACTTTTTTTTTTCGTTTTTAAAATTATTTTTCACAACTTTTCTTTCCTTTTCTAACACTTCAAAAAGTCAAAATAAGAAATTATTGACATAAATATGCAAACATTAAAATGTTTTGAAAGTGTTTGAAAAACGGTAGAATGTCTTGAAAATGTTTGAGAAACGTTAGAGTATCCTACATGAGAGAACAGCTAAAGCATTGATCAGTGAAATGTATCTTTATAAATGTCATGGAAATCTTTGAGAATGTCATGGAAATGTCATGAAAAACGTAAGAATGTCTTGAGAATGTTTGAGAAACATAATGTCTTGAAAATGTTTGAGAAACACTAGAATGTTATGAAAATGTTTAAGGAAAGTTAAAATGTCTTGAAAATGTTTGAGAAACACTAGAATGTCATGAAAATGTTTAAGGAAAGTTAGAATGTCTTGAAAATGTTTAAAAAACATTAGAATCTTTTGAAAGTGTTTGAAAAATGTTAGAAAGTCTTAAAAATGTTTGAAAAGCTTTAGAATGTCTTGAAAATCTTTGAGAAATGAAAGAATATCCTACATGAGAGAACAGCAAGGGCATCGATCAGTGAAATGTCATGGAAATGTTTGAAAACTTTAGAAGGTCATGAAAATATTTGAAAAATGTTGGAATGTCTTGAAAATGTTTCAGAAAAGTTAGAATGTCATAAAAATGTTTGAAAGACATAATGTCTCGAAAGTTTGAAAAACAGTAGAATGTCATGAAATTGTTTAAGAATGTCATGGAAATGTTATATTTTGTAATTATTAGCATCATCTTTAAAGGGATTGAATGATAATCATATAAAAGGCCTCATCAAATTTTCATTGGATTCTTTTCAGGTCTTATACTGATTCAGAATCAGAGTCAGTCCGATCGGCAAAGAGCAAGGCAAGCTCGTATAAAAAGGGATCCCGTAAGTATTGAACAAAATATTCTTTATCAGTTCCTTACTTGTTTATATCTGAGTTTCATGTGATACTTGTGTTGCTACTTATTTTATAAGTAAATCTAACTCTGTCTTTCTGTAATTTGAACCTATAATCCTGCAATGTATCCATTAGCCATTTCTGTTAATCCTTCCATCTCATATACAGATTCTTCGAAGCATTTTGACTCTGAAAGCGATTCAGATGATGACATCATCATGACCCCGACCTCGGGGAAAGGGTCATCACAGCACAGACCATCTTCAGGTAATAAGGGATGAAGATGATGGTGGAGTTTGAGTTCAAACTTGAGTTTTAAGGTTTGAGGATGAGCTCTGAAAGATTTTAGTTTCAGCTTACTTGCCCTTTTGAGTAATTTTGGTACAATCTGAGCTCTTGGGCACTACATGACTGTGGACGTCTACTTTTCATTTTTTTAGCTCCACAAGCCAGTATTTTCTAGCGCACAACTTTGTATGATTCTCGTATAATTATGATAAGAGTTAAGAGAAAAATTAACAATTCTTTAATGAAACAATTTGTGACTGAATTCCCATTCGTGGGTTGTCAGTCTACTAAGAATATTCACTGATTGCATGCTGTTAATTAATATCAAATGAGTTGAGAGATAACAGTAGTCAAAATAATAGGAAAAAAATTCTTTTTGACATTTGCTTCAATTTCCAGCCCAGACGTATTTAAATGGTTAGTAAGTTAAAGGATTATTTCAGTGGTCCATAAAGTTGATCGTATATGAAAGAAGACTTTTAAAGAAACAGAATGGTGAAGAAACCTTTCAAAAATCTTATTTCGTAATGAGATATTCAAGTTTAAGGCTCTGTCTTATTTCTGTAGAAATGACCGGTGTAGCAAGTCTATTATGGAAGGTGTACACCCTTATCCTTACATTCTTAAAAAAAAATATATTGAAATTATTTTCCTATTTTAATTTTTTTCCTTCAAACTTCCTTCAGGTGGTAAATTATAATTATCCTTCCAAGATTCTGTTTTGCTGCTTTCTTGAAGTATCCAATGGTTTTTAAGCCACAAAAACAAAGGACAAAATATGATAGAATACATAAAGATGTTGAGGAATCTGAGGTAGTGACATCACAACTAGTCTGATTTCAGTCGTTTCTACACAAATGATATCAAGCTTCAAACTTAAATATCTCATTAACAGAATAAGATTTTTGAATGCTTTCTTCACCATTCTGTTTCCTTGGAAGTCCTCCTTCATGTAAGATGGACTTGCTTGACCCCTTAACTATGCCACAAGAGTCACTCTGCTCCACTTGGCAGTTCCTATCTTGCCAGGTTTTTTAATCTTGTTCCTTAGCGCTGAAGATGAATAGTTGAATATGATCATTTGAAATAATTGACGTGTACCAATTTGACCATTTATTTATACTTTTGTTTTTGTTCTTTTACAGCTCGCAGAGGTAGCAAGGTAAGTTACAAAAACATTACACCCATAAATGTTTTCATATCAGTCATTTGGAAATTGATTAACTTCTACAAAATTGATCAAACACAGAATCTTTTCATCTTACATTAATATAGAGTGGTTTGCTGTGACTGACAAATTTTGTGTACTAAACATACTTTAATATTTACTTCAAGTTATACCTTACCTTCCATGCTATAGATATGCAATCTGGTCACATGACCTGATACGAACGCACTTCTAACCGACCTTAAAACTGTAGTTACCAGCCTAGTCCTGACCCTCCATATAACCTCTACTAACCCTCATTCTTTTTCAGCACGTTGTTTTCACAACATTGCTGGAACTGGTCAAATTTTATATTTAACATTTGTCTAACAATTTTCTCCTTTGCAGTAGTGCAGGCAGGCTTTTACACTGCTATATCTTATCTGGTTCGACTTTGCAAGTCTTCTGAGGTAAGACGAGGTAGCCAAGTGTCCAGGATTTCTTCGGTCCGACTCACAAGACTTTCTCGTGTAGCCTACACTTAGGATAGAGTGTTTTTGTCTCCATCCGTACAAAGCGGGTGGCTAGTTCGAGAGAGTCCCACTCTCGCGGCGGGTGTTTTTAGAGCACCAAATGTGCCTGTCTAGTGGACCTCTTGCCCCTGGGTTTAAGTTTTTTTCACCCTCAGCCCCGCCCTTCCACTAGGAGAGCCTAGCATTGTACTATGCATTGTATTTACATGTTAGGATATCTTCAGTACAGATTTTCCTATGCATTGGGCCAAATTCTTCAATCAATTTTGGCGCATGATTATTGGGTCGATGTCACCACAGGGTTTTTGAGGAGTCGGCTTCTTACAGCTCCAAGGAGCTACAGTTGTTACGAGAGAGCCTATATTTTATTTAACGTTACCAGTACATATGTTTTCTCGCACATAATTAAGACAAAATTGATCATTTTCAAGCCTGAGTTTTGGAGTGTGGAGAGACTTTGAAGGGGTCTCTCTGACGTCCTCTTCACGGGAAATCTAATCTTTTCTTTTTTATCTCCACAGATGCCAAGTTACTCAGTGGTTCATGTTTTTCACGTTACCCCTACGCTCTAAAAGAATTTACGTTCGGTGCATTTTCTCGGGTTTCTAAAACAAATTAGATAGAAATTTGTCTGATAAAATTTGTTGATGTACTAAATTGCTGTGGGTTGTCTCTCTATGTTTGATGAAGGGTCGTAGGTACATCCCCCGTAGGGGCATCTTGGTGTAAGTATATATGTATGCATTCATATATATTTTTACTTTTCAGAAAAACGCCAAGAGGCGATATAAATAAATTAGTCTCAGAATTTCTACTTATGCGAGGGCCACCTTCTTGATAGATTACTAAGTCGGGAGGGCCACAGGTGCAGTCTATCAGACGTAAGCTACCTGACTCTATATTGATAAGCTAAGTGGCGTCCTAGACGTCACTTAGAATAAACCACTATAAAGAAACGGTCCCTTCTCGATAAGATTACTGAGTTGTGGGAGACGCGGATTTTTTGTGGGTAAACCCTTTGTACACCACTGTGGTCCACGGTTCCGCGATAGGGACTGGTAGGGCCACGTAAAGGCGGTGCCCAAAGAGTTTATACGTGAGTCACAAGTGATTTCACGGGTCCTTTCTAGTCCGTACGGTTCCGGTGATTGGATCCATATGGTTCCACGGCCCGTGTTCACGGTTCCACGGCCTGTGTTCACGGCTCCGTACGGGTCCGTTGGACGGTTCCATACAACTCCACGGTCCATGTTTACGGGTCCATTGGAAGGCTCCACGGCCCGTGTTTACTAGTCCATACGAGTCCATTGGACGACTCCATATGGCTCCACGGCCCGTGTTACGGGTCCGTACGGGTCAATTGGACAGCTCCACGGCCCGTGTTTATGGGTCTATTGGACGGCTCCACGGCCCGTATTTACGGGTCTGTATGGGTCCATTGGATGGCTCCACGGCCCGTGTTTACTGGTCCGTTTGACTGCCAGATGGTTTCATGTGGCCCACGGCTCCATACGGCTTCGGTGAATGGGTCCGGATGGCTCCAGAGTTTTGTAACGGGATAACGTACACTATACGATAAACCCGGAAATAGACCAGCTAGCTACGAAGCTGCATGGTCAGGTGATAAGTGACTATCTTCACAAGAAGTATAGCATCACGAGAGCTATTTTCTTCTTGTTTCTGTAGCCATTAGCTATGCAGTTCCACGGCCATGTGGACTGCCTTGGTAAGATTTTCCTCGTTGAACGTTACAGTTCCGCAATATAACCAGTGAAGGGGTCCGTACGGCTCCAGAGTTTTGTAACAGGATAATGTACACTGTACGATAAACCCGGAAATAGACCTGCTAGCTACGAAGCTACATGGTCAGATGATAAGTAACAATCTTCACAAGAAGTACAGCATCACGAGAGCTATTTTCTTCTTGTTTCTGTAGTTATTTGCTACGCAGTTCCGCGGCCATGCGAACTGCCTTAGTGAGATTTTCCGCGTTGAACGTTACAGTTCCGCTATATTTTTCATCAATATCATGGACACGAAGGACAGGTCCCCGAGTGTCGTTGCGTTACGCACCCAAGACGTCCCGCGATGCGTCGTATGTAAACGCTTCTTTTATTTACGCTCCGGTGATATCTAAAAGAAAAAAACCTGTGTACACTGCTGTGGACCACAGTTCCACGAGGGACCAGTAGGCCCACAAGAGGCAAGGTACAATTTTTGTTTTTTGTTTTACGGCTCTTTTTAGAGCCATTGGATTACTTTCACGGGTCCATATGGGTCCGTACGGCTCCAGTATATTTCGTAGCTCCGTAGTGATACAAACAGAGTTTACGGCTCGTATAGCTTGCTTAGCACGTGAACTCCTCCGTATCCCATACGGCTCCAATATATTTTTAGCTATTCCAACAGGAACGCATACTGAGTACGACTTTACTCCCTCACGCGTAGCCACTTAATCAGTGGCCCCGTGGTGAGTAGAAGTTTACTGAGGTAACGACTCATCTAATAGGTGTAGTACGTAAACGCTATCGTAGACCCAGACGGTTCTTTTGTACTGATAGCTATTACGTTAGGGACATGTACCAGTACGGCGCGTAGTCCCCCTCGCGTAGCCACTAGCTTTGTTGCTCCGTGGTGAACAGGCATACTGGGCGGATGGCTATTGGAACTTACTTGTCACGTTGATGCCTTTGTAGATCCATAACGGCTCTATACTACTTAACGGGGACGCGTACTAAGTACGGCATTAGTCCCCCCACGTAGCCACGAGCTTCTCAGCTCTGTGGTGAAAGGTGTTTAATGGAATTAACGGCCTGTGTAGTATACACAGGACGTCAACTCTTTCATGATTTCTACCCCAGTGCTTGGGTTAACGACTCATATAATTGACATAGTACGTTAAACCCCCTGTTAAAATTAATTCCATGAAGGATACTTTTTTTGACATAGGTGGTCTTTTGATAGACAATCTCACGATCCGGGTAGCTATTAAAAACAACGGCATGTATAGTTCATACTATACTTTAACACCTCCTTAAACAGTTCAACGCGGCTTGCGGCTTCACGGCCTGTTAGTTAAGTACCGTACAGACATACGGTATTGGTTTTCTCCACATCCGTAGCCATAGGCTCCGCAGTTCCAAAGTTGTAACTTTACGTCGTACGTTAACACCTTTTCCAATCAACTTCATAGACTAGTTTCGCTGTTGATAGGAGTGGCCTAGAGCTATTCAGTTCCGCAACTGCTACAGTTTTCAGACACTGCTTCAGAGCAGGAGACAATGATTTACGGCTCCGCGGTCTTCAACCCAAAACCGTCTCGCAGCTACATAGCCTTACATGGTTAACAGCCTGTTTTGTATACATTTGATATTAACGGCCTACCTTTTAATTCACTAACCATTGGTTTAGTTCAGTAAAGTTTAAACAAACTTTGCTCAGGGTCAGCAGTCTTATCTGTTACGTTGCTCCTCAATCACCGTGGCTCCACAACTCCGAGTTAACGGCCCGTAAAGTGTACGATGTACGTTAACCCTAAGTTAGAATTAACTTATCAGTGCTATCAGCCTAAATGACTCTTCCCGCTCAACGGCACTTCACCCTGGCATTTGGCTGACGTTCGGCATTTTGCTCATTTCTCTCCCTTGGTTCTTTCCACAATGGAGCAGGTTTTGGAGTATGGACAGAGAAAGAAACTGGAAGCTCTAATGGGAAGAATTTTAGTTTCATCCATGGGAGGATGTTTCTTTTCTTCATGGACCTCTTTACGTCCAGACTTCCGTCTTGGATCACACAGGCCGTGGAGGAGAGGCTGTTGCCTCCCACACACCACCGGCCATCAGCAACCAATGCGTATTTTCGACACCCCCAGACTTGGCTAGTCATCGCTTCCCTTGTTCTTGACCTCTGGCAAACCTCATGGAACTCCCAAATTGATAACAAACTCCATGTTATCCAGCCCACAATTCTGATCAAACCCACCATCAACAACCTCTCTTGTATCGACAACGTTCGTATTACCCGTCTTAGAATAGGTCACACCCACCTCACTCACTCCCACCTTCTTATTGGCTTCGTCCAACCCCTTTGCAACAATTGCCATTGCACCCTCACAATCCATCACGTTCTCCTTGTTTGCCCCTTTTACAACCTTCCCAGAACTTCCCTCGCTCCCCACAACTCAATTGCTGAGTTCTTCCAGAAAAATCCTCTGGATAGAATTATCTCCTTCCTTCATCATACTTCCTTTTACAACCATAATTAATTCTCCTCTTCCACCCCCTCTCTCCACTTTGTTCTTTGTTTCAACCATGCACCTCCTTTCTCGATCACAGCTTTCTGACTTTTTGTTCTTGAATTTTGTTCCTTTCCTTCCTACCTCTAGAATGATCTGACCTCTCAGGCACAATTTGACCCTCGTTGTCATGGTGCCGTTAAGCCCTCATCAATCAAACAAACAAACAAACTAGTCATGGAGAGGACAGTGTTAAAATCTACCCTCAGGCTGAAGATGGTCTCATTCAGTAACTCCTCTTTACAAGTTTAGTCGGTGGCCACCCCCGTTTGGTGGTGGTGCGGACGCTCCCACCTGTTGTGAGGAATGAAGTTTTCACCAGTCAGACTTTCACCGTCAGTGCCGACGGATGCGTCTTGGTCGAGGTAGGAGCACATTTCATGTGACCCCCTATGACAGAAACTTGGACAGGTACTTTGCCTTTTTCACAGGCAGTATTCCGGGCATTTTTCACCTTTTACTGCTAGTGCTGAGCAAAGCACTTCAGATTCGCGCCGACTTTACACCACTGTTGTGGTCTCCTTTTTAGACAGAGAGGAACGGACTCCAAGACTTTGTGGAATCCTTCCTCTTGTCTCGGCACAGGACGAACTAAGCCAGCCTTAAGGCCGCTCACCTCGGACTACGAGAACATGATCACAATCGTCTCGCTTCAGTGGAACCCCCCACAGGATGGGCGCGCTTCCCATAGGTGACCAAAGCAATCAGGACCTTATTCGGTCTCTCGGACGTAGGTCTGTCCGCATCTGTGGGCGATCGCAAGCTTTTTATTCTTTGCATCCTATCTCCTGACCCGCGAGTTTTGGGGTCGACACATTTACTTTCAAAGGGACTCACTATGTGAGTTACGTTTTCCGCCTTTCACGCTAGTACTGAGTATACTAAGCAAGGCAACGTACGACTAATAGCGCCCACTTGGCCTGGCCAACTGCGGTTCCCTCAACTGCTGAAGACCTTGCAGGCTTCCCGTACGAGCCTCGGGTCAGGGACGACTTTTTGTCTTCTTCCCGGGCTTCGGCAAATTGCATCACAGTCCCAGAGCACTTCGTTTGACGGTGTGGCCTTTCTCGGCATAGCAAAGCCTTTCTGAGGAGTTGTTCACCCCCCTCCCCATTTTGAAGGGGGGCCCTATCTCAGACTTGGTTCAGTCACGGGCTCTAGGATAGCTTGCAGCCACACACCATGGTTTTCCAGTTGGGGATGGTCATTGACTCGCGACCACTGGGAAGATACATGGAGATCTCATTGTGCTGTGTCACGAGACATTTTCCTCCGATGGATTGTCCAGAAGCAATCTCTTAAAGTAGTCGACACTGTTCATGGAACGGCCAGGGTATGCACTCAGATTCGAGGCATAGCCCCTTTCAGGGTATTTCTTGTGCCGCCGTTTGGGAAAACGCATATCACGTTTTTTCCCTTGTTTTTTGCCTGCCGAAGTTTGTGTTACCTTGCTAACTTTTGCTCTGATGCAGTTACGCGCTAACGAATTTTTCCCCGGTCCGGGAATTCTTCAATTTGTTTTAGCTAGTACATGCTTCTTTCCCAATTGTATATTACTAGCCAGTTCCGGTGCGTTTTGTGGCGTTATTGTTGACACTACTATAATATTCATATTGTGTCCAAACGCTCTTCCGCTTGGCATGTTTTTTGAGTTTCTAACTCAGGCTCATGTGATATTTGCCTGAGTTACTCTTAACAAATAGTGCCTTGTTCGGTTTGACTGTAACTAGAAGTGGTTTACTATGTTTTAGAACTTCCCACTTTGAGGTCTTTCATCCTTAAGAGAAAAAGGAATTTCGTCTTTTAAGCGGGATAAGATTAGTGAGACTTTTAGTACCAGCCTTTAGAAAATTGTGCTGTGACCTGAACTCCCTTTCTTCCGTTCCTCGGCTGCAATTTGATTGTATATTTATAGCATGGAAGGTAAGGTATAACTTGAAGTAAATTTACCACGCTAAGCGTAGCGGGGATATTTACGAGAGTTATACTTCCCTTCCATGCATCCAGGCCCGCCTCGGTGAAATGTTAAGTGAGGGTTAGTAGAGGTTATATGGAGGTCGGGACTGGGCTGGTAACTACGTTTTTAAGGTCGGTTAGAATCAGATCATGTGACCAGATTGCATATTTATAGCATGGAAGGTAAGTATAACTCTCATAAATATCCCTGCTACGCTTAATGGGGTAAGTTTATTATTTTGAAATATTACAAAATTTGTTGCAGTGTCTAAAAAATTTAAATCAATGCTGGA
Organism: Chiridota heheva; assembly: GCA_020152595.1. Classification (NCBI taxonomy): domain Eukaryota; kingdom Metazoa; phylum Echinodermata; class Holothuroidea; order Apodida; family Chiridotidae; genus Chiridota; species Chiridota heheva. Next base: position 1,878,467 of record JAIGNY010000832.1, read on the forward strand.
ATATTTGTTTTTCATTATTATAGAGATTGTTTGTTATTGTGTAGTGTATGCTTCAAAAGCTTGTATGTTGACACCTGATTAAATGCATGCAAAGATCAAAAAATATAGTCCTGTATGTTAAATTGGTATGAATTGCTATACAAATAATAAAATTTAAAAGATTAGTTTAGGGGTTAAGCAAGTCTATCATATATGAAAGAGGACTTCAAATGGAACAAAATAGTGAAAGAAGCATTCAAAATTCTTATTTTGTTAAGGAGTTACATAAGTTTAAAGTTTGATATATATCATTTGTGTTGAAACGACTGAAATCAGACTTGTTGTGATGTCATAGCCTCAGATTCCTCAAAGTCTTTAAGTATTCTATCATATTTTGTCCTGTGATTTTGTGGCTTAAAAACAATGAGATATGTCAAAAAAAGTAGTACAACTGAATCTAGGAAGTGTATTTATAATATACCACCTGAAGAAGGTTCAAGGAAAAATAATTCAAATAGTGAAAAAATTAATTAAACTTTCTTTAAAATACATTAACAATTGTTAAGAATGTGAGGATGAAGATGCCAACTTTCCATAGTAAATTTACTACACCAGTCATTTCTACACAGATAAGACAGATTTAAATTTAAATATCTCCTTAACGGAATAAGATTTTTAGCTCGACTGTTCAAAGAATAGTAGAACTAGCCTAGGTGTCAGTGTTAGCATCCAGTGTTTTGGTTAAAGTTTTCAAAGTATTTATAACTTAAGTTATGAATGGTGTACATTCATGCAACTTGACATTAGGTTACTGTTCAAGTGAGCATGGTTAGGGGTTGTGTGTGCATACTAAGTAGCCAATTTGCATAACAATGCAAATATTTGTATCTATGATATCTCTTGAATTAAAGTGGATGTGGGTATTTTGTTTGCACAAATGATCATATATGTGAAGAGCATTGTCTACACTTATCAGTGAGGTGAAATGTACATATTAATTAGGTTATTTGCATAACAATAGACTTTTCCAATGTCTAATTTGTCATACATTAAGCAATATTGTTTCACATAATTTTGCTTTGATGTTATTGTACATTTTTCATGTAGCTTGACTTTGCTTGCCACACATATTTTCTTAAATTGGAAGTTGTATTACAATCCAGGATGTAGTTCTGGGAATGTGTAGGGGTTGGGGGAGGGTGCAGGCTGGAAAGGGGCTTAATGACATTCATTCATTGCCATATTAGGGCATCTTCTTTGTTTGTTGTTCAATTGATAGAACTAAAAGAGGTGTTATAAAGACTGCTAGCTTTTTCATGTTTTCTGAGTTACTGCATGGGTGAGGTAATCTTGAGCTTTTTTTTTGTCTTAAAATATCTGGGAAAACTCAGAAGATATTTTGAAGCTTGTAAAATGTTGTGAAAATTAACAAAGCAAATGAAAATGTAAGTGCATTTTTTAAAGCTCAAGTAATTTGAAATCCTCTACCCCTGCTACCCTATTTCTGTATATACTTCCCTGTATAAGTCCATTCTCTACACTAGCTTTGAATAGTTAAGCATACTTTCCTTCCGACAGTTTTTGTTAAACACTCTCTTCACAATTTTGTTTCTTTTGAAGTTCTCTTTCATATAAGATGGACATGCTTGACTGCTGAACTAATCCTTTAAACCTGACTTACCTCCTGAAAAAGTTCCTGAAATTGTTGACAAATATTAAAAGGTTTTCCGATTTTCCTTTTAAAATGTCTTACTAATCATTTAATGTAGTGTGGGTTATTAAAGGTTTGATGCATGTTTCGTCTGCGATGAATCTGCTTGCCCATGTGGACAAAGACCTAAATCGTCTTTGAGCCTCAAAAATGCTTTTAAAAGAAATTGGAATTAAGGAAATTTGTTAAATTTTTAAGAACTTCCCTTCTGATAACTAACAAAGAAAAAACAACAGTTTATAGACAATTTTCATCCAAAGTTATGTTACATCCTTCACTGGAACAGAGAAATTATGTATCATGTTGTGTTCTTCATGGGGAAGGGAGAAATCAAACTTTGAAGTTAAAAGTTAGTTTGAAGTTAGGACACCTTCACGTTTTGAATGCTGGGTACGCCACTGCTGGTCCCACAATTGTTTTCTCAAAAGCAGCACAACACTGTGTTATCACTTAGGATCTGTAAAAATGTGGATCCTAATATCTTTCAAGCAAAAAAAAAAAAGTGATTTGCAATATTATACCTTTGTTTTCTAAATTGACATCTGAAATTTTCATATTGTCAAAAATCTGAAACAAATAGAATGCCACCCTGCTAACAACAGAATTTCTTCCTTGGTTAACTAATTCATATTTTTACCTTTCTATCGGTTTTTCACTCACTACATCATTCTCATCAGCTCTCCGACTCACCCGCCTCTCATTCATCCTTCACTAAATCCAAGAAGCTATCTCGCCAGCAAGCCATCTCTGAGGTCCAAGAAGAGGATGCATCTGCCACAAAAGCCAAAAAGAAGTCCAAGTTCTCTTTCTTCTAACTTTCATTCTAATATCACCCTAATGCACAAAATGTAAGATCTCATCACTTCATGTTGTACATTATAGTATTAATGAGGTGCCCCATATTCATAAAACCATATGTGTCTACATGGTCAAGAGTAACAATCACTACTTTGTACCATACAACATGATTGAGATATTCATACTTGGTGCTTCAACTGTTTAAATGAATATTCCCATGAATTTTCATTTCATATTTATGATAGAGGATTATTAAAGAACTATATTGGTGAAATCATCATGTTCATATCTTATATCAGTTTGGAGTTATTGCCTTTGAAAGATTTCATCAGTGTGACCAGGCAGTATAAAGAAGTGACTTTAAAGTTTTACAAAAATGCTTGAAATTTCAAATGATGCATCTTCATCCAAGAAAATGTTTAAAAATCACTCTATTCAAACATTGCTTTATTTTATTTGATTAGTTAAAATTATATCAATATGTTTTCTGAATGTATTTGTACATGTAGTTTCAGTGAGTGAACTTAATCTTTTTTTTGTCATTGAAGAGGAATCTCGTCTCAGTAAAACTGTGATGTTCATATCTTTCTCATTAAAGAGGGAATCTCGTCTCATATCTTTTTTTATTAAAAAATCTGTCTGTAAAATGTTCATATCTTTCTCATTAAAGAGGGAACCTCGTCTCAGTAAAACTGTGATGTTCATATCTTTCTCATTAAAGTAAAACTATGAATCTTTTTTTATTAAAGAGGGAATCTTGTCTCAGTAAAACTGTGATGTTCATATCTTTCTCTAAAATGATGTTCATATCTTTCTTATTAAAGAGGGAATCTCGTCTCAGTAAAACTATGTTTATATCTTTTTTATTAAAGAGGGAATCTTGTCTCAGTAAAACTGTGATGTTCATATCTTTCCCATTAAAGAGGGAATCTCGTCTCAGTAAAACTGTGATGTTCATATCTTTCTCATTAAAGAGGGAATCTCGTTTTAGTAAAAGTGTGATGTTCATATCTTTCTAATTAAAGAGGGAATCCCGTCTCAGTAAAACTATGTTTATATCTTTTTCATTAAAGAGGGAATCTTGTCTCAGTAAAACTGTGATGTTCATATCTTTCTCTAATGAGCGCCCACGCTCTAATGAGTGGCCTCTCCGGCTTGAGGTTGGTTGGGGTATGGTAAAGATCAAATCCTCTTCATTAGAATTATTTTGAGAAATGTCAGATGGTTAAAAAACAATGGATTTACCTAAAAAAATAGGGAGACAGTACATCACAAGAGTAATACAAAAATGTGCATATTTTTTGCACAAAAATATTCAAAAAGCTGTAAAATGGCCAATTGAAATCAAACTTTTCTTGCCTTGTCCATATACCTTGAAACATGACATCAATTAAAGGATTAGTTCTGTGGTCAAGCAAGTCCATCTGATGTAAAAGAGGACTCTAAAAGAAACAAATGGTAAAGAAAGCATTCAAAAATCCTATTCTGTTAAGGAGACATTTACGTTTAGTTTGATATCATTTGTGTAAAAACGACTGAAATTAGACTAGTTGTGACATCACAGCCTCGGATTCCTCAAAGTCTTTATGTATTCTATCATATTTTTTCATGTAATTTTTGTCGTGCGGCTTTAAAACCACTCAATATATTAAGAAAGTAATCAAACATAATCTAGTAAAGGTAATTATAATTTAGCACCTGAAGAAAGTTTAATGAAAAATAATTCAAAAAGTAAACAAAATTTACACATTTTATTTAAAATACATTTGTTAAGAATGTGAGGACAAGACCTCCAGCCTTCACATACATTTACTACACCAGTCATTTTAACACAGAGCTTTAAACTTGAATATTTCCTTAATAGAATAAGATATTGAAGTAGTTTCTTCACCATTTTATTTTCTCTCAAAGTCCTTTGTTCATATAAGATAAATTTGCTCGACCACTAAGCTAATCCTTTAAGTTTTATTCTAACCTGTAAACATAAGATATTGTGTATGATTTCAATCCTCTCAGGGTTCAATTTCGAGCAAGAGCAGTGTCAAGAGGGCGACGACCAATGGCAAGAGACGAAGCTTAGGGGGCAGTGATGATGACATCATGTTGACACCTACCACAAGGAGGGCATTCCAGAGAGACTGATTAATCTGAGGGCAAACCAGAGAGACTGATCAATCTGAGGGCAATCCAGAGAGACTGATCAATCTGAGGGCAATCCAGAGAGACTGATCAATCTGAGGGCAATCCAGAGAGACTGATCAATCTGAGGGCAATCCGAGAGACAGATCAATTCGGAGACTGATCAATTGGGGGACGGGTCATTCTGAGGATTGATCATACTGGGGGCTGATCATTGTGGGGACTGATCAATCTGGGGACTAATCATTCTAGAGGTTGGTCAATCTGGGGAATTATTAATCTGAAGACTGATCAATCTGGGGACTGGTCAATCTGGGGACTGATTAATCTGGGGACTGATCATTCTGGGGACTGGTCAATCTGGGGACTGATTAATCTGGGGACTAATTATTCTGGGGCTGGTCAATCTGGGGATTGATCAATCTGGGGACTGGTCAATCTGGGGACTGATCATTCTGGAGGCTGGTCAATCTGGGGATTGATCAATCTGGGGACTGATCATTCTGGGGACTGATCATACTTGAGATTGTCCATTCTAGAGACCAATTTCTGAAGGAACTGATTAGTATAGAAAAATATTTGATGTGATTTTAGTAGCTTGTATCAGTACTTAGAAATAGTCTAATAATGATAGTAGATATTTTTATTTTGTCGGAAGGGGGCTTGAAATATTAGGTGGACTTCCATTTTGTAAAGCTGCTGCCAACTCAAGAACTTGCTGAGGTCAATCTGATACATTAAACGAGCAATTTCTCCCATTCTTTATCTGGCAGTTGAGATATAAAAGATTTAAATTAAAATCTGTACATCTTTGGAAGCAAATTTAAGAGAGATATTGTAAATTTTCTAAGCTTGGTTAAAATGTCATTGTGACATACTATGTGTTTTACTCATGATTGGTTATATGAAATAGGTTGAACTTTTTAGGTAATAGGTGATGGAAAACATACGAGTTCCATTGTTTCTCAGCTCAAGTGTGTAACTTATATTGAACATATTTATTTGTACTTTTGAAATTACCAGCAAAAAAAGTGCTGTTGCAAAATGCTTGTGAAAAGAACCCCCAGGAAAACATTCCAGTTAGGACTTTCCCAACTGGGAATTTCCGACCAGAATTTCGGAAAATCCTAACCTAGATGAACTGGTCTAAGTTGGGAATATGTTCAATCCCAGTTGGGACCAGTTTTTCCCAGTTGCCAATTTGTTCAATTCCAAGTTGGGACCAGTCCACCCCAGTTGGGAATCCAACTGATTTTGACTGGAATTTTTCTTAAGGGCCCTTTAAAGGTCTTTCAACCGGGTACAAACAAAATGAAAAGAGCCATAGCCTAACAATTGAAGCTATGATATTCTAGAGTATGACATGAATTCAAATAGCTTTTGTTTCAACTATTCACATTCTCCTGTTATCATTTTGACAATTGATGTACAGTATTTGAAAATGTCATTTTGACGAACACCATGTGCCTTTATGAAATGTGTACCACGTATTGTTTCACAGAAACATGTAATTTTTATTGAGTGTACTTTAACTTTGGTGGTAGATTGATAAGTAGATGGGATTTTAGACCTGAAAATTGTGTGCATCTTGAATCAATGTAATTAAGTTTGTTTAAGTTAAATTGTTTTTATATCTAAGAAACTTAAGTTAAATTTTCCTTATTGCCTGTGGTAGTATTGTTATATTGAAGTAGTAAGTATAATTTTTGGTTAAATGTGAAATACGTATAGTTTTCTCATACTGCTTCCTCAAGAAATTGTTGGACTAGCAATCATTTATTGTTTCCAGTACCTTTCTAAAGAGTCTAAAAGTTATTAGGCAAACAGTTTTAGAATTTTGCAAAGAGCTGCAGAACTTTCAGTTATGACTGATGTTGCCTGATTCCTCATCAGTATTTTTTTAAATGTTGTGGGGGGAGGGGGCTGTTACAAAGTACAGATGTTATAGGTGCCATTCGTCATTACCCATATATCTCCATTTTATTATTATTTTTTGTTGGGGAGGGGTTAAGTAAAATCATGAGATAGAAACAGTAATTAGGAGTTGAATTGAGGTAACTGGTGGAGGACAATATTTATGTTTTATGCCTTCTTCATTTACTTCAAATTATACCTTACCTTCTATGCTATGAATATATGCAATTTGGCCTCAGAGACCTGATTCACCACACTATACAACAAAAACAAAAAGCTACCCCCCTCTGTGGCTCCCGCATTGCGACACGTATTCACTTTCTTTTTGTGTGCCTACTGGATAACTGTAGGCCGCTTAGGTCTCTGGGTTTTCAGAGCTAAAATCCCTGGTTCCTTCCGCAAAAGAGTCTCCTCTTTTCTCTCAGGAGTTTCATACCTGTTCCCTGTTACCATGTATCAGGTTTGAAGTGTTTTCAGAACCCTTTTCCAAGGAAATACAGGTAATAAAGTTTTTTTCTGGCCGCTTAACTTGGTGTTGGGTGAGCATCAGTGTGTAGCCTGCATGGACAAGCTACAGAGATTCAGACTCATTTTTGTTCTTCATAATGCATGTTTCTTTACGAGTCTGCCATATTACAGAGTTTTTATCCCCTGGTGTGCCTTCTGGACACCTTCCAGTGAGTCCCTAATCATATTCTTTGAGTTTTTTCACACTAACGGGGCCCAAGGTTACATTTGTCCTATGCCTTCCCTTGTTAGGATATGTTTACTGTGCTTCTCCTATTTCTTTAAGTCATTCTGCCTCTCATCCGGGTGCTTCCAAGGATGACCCTGGTTGACCTGTAACAGCTGTTCAGGAAATTCCTGAGCCTTAAAGAGATACCCTACTCTGTTAACTAATATTTACTATGATGGGCCCACCGATTGGCATTCACGTTTCTCGTACTTTTTTTCTTTTTTTTAAGAACTTTTGTGACGAGAGATTTCGCAGGTTACATCAATGGTTCCATGGGAAGAAAGTTTTGTTTAGTCATTTTCTTGAGCTTGTGAAAACATTTTTGTGGCTAAAATTTTTTCCATTTCCAAACTTTCACATTTCTATTACTGACATTTCTATACACTGACTGTTACCAGTGCAGACTGTAGCCAGACTGCCCCTTGCACAGTGTGCAAGTCCTGGTCCAAGAAGGTGTGGACCACGTTTCACGGTTTTACCAAGGAGAGTGAAGTAAGTGCGGGGAGAGATGGCTGTCCTCCTCGTCACCTTCTTCCCCTCCCCCAGCAGGTCATCCACCTGCTTCTCGCCAGGCAGGCACCACCTCTGTGCTAATCCCAGGTCGGAGTTACTCCATTACTTCCGTTCCAAGGGACCTTGAGGACACTCCAGCAGAAGTGTCAAGTCCCCCCCTCCCTCCCACAGTGGGGTTCCCATGCTCGGGCAGGAGCTCCAGAAGTAGACACCTTGGGCACTCGTCTTTTTCAGTCTCCTGACTCTCCTCCTACTCCCCCTCAGGGGGAGAGAGAATTAGGAAGGGGGAGAGAGATTTAAGAAGCAGAGGTCAGCCCCCCTCAATGAGTGGGAAACTCTTAGCCAAGTTACAGGGGTCCATGCAGTCTTGGCTTTCCCAATTCCTAGACGCCTGCTCTGGACCGAGCCTTCTGTTCCCCCGCCTCCAGCACTGGAGGCGGAGAAAGATACCCTCACACTATACCCCTCGGTCGAGAAGGACTTAGATGATGGGGTCAAGTTTGAGTTTGTGGCTTCAGCGAGGTCCGAAGACAGGCCAGGAGTTTCCTCCTCTGCCTGTTCTCACTCCTCAGGTGGCAGCGCCTTCCATGGTTCCAATCAAGGACCTGTCGGGACCACCGGTACCTGCAGAGTACTGGACGAGGTGCTGTTTCCCCTGTCACCCCCAGTGAACCCTCTCCTTCAGGGAGACATGGTCTCAAAACTGCTGGAATTTATACATCTAGAAATTCTCCTGGCCGTGAGTGACCCCCAGCTAAAGCTGCAGACCCACCTTGCAGTGTCGCCTGCTGGCCCCCTCCCAACCCAGCAGTTCCTAGTGGACTGCTCCCTCACCCAGCGGGTGAGGCATTGGGGCGGAAGCCCATCCGAGACTGGACTGCCTACTCCAAGGATCTGTCCAAATCCATCAGAGTCTGTGACGGGGATTACTCGGACCTAGTTCAGGTCCCAGTAATCCCCATGGTCTGGCGCCTCCTTTGTCACTTACAGGCAGGGTTCCATCCCTTATCCCAGTGTTGCACACCGAGGGGAAAGGAACAAAGTTCCTAACCTTGCCACGCAAAATAAATTTGAAATGCATCTTGAATGATTATTCACCTTGATATATAACCTTTCACCTTGCTAATATAACCTTGACTTTCATGACCTTGTTAGACAACCTTTGACCTTGATCATCTTTGACCTAGTGAAATATACCTCCGTTATTTTTGCTCTCATCTGCTTGCGCCATGGAAACTGGGGCTTTGATTGATTTAACTTTTAAATTATTTTTAAGCTTTATTTTCCGTCACAAATTTCACCTTGAAATTGAAGTTTTTAATAGAAGTTATTTCTTGTATCTTTGAAGATTACAGTCATTTTAAAGGTCTATAGACAGGAACAACAGTTTTCTGTTTAACCACGCACCTAAAAGAGCGTTACATTGTGTTTAATAGCCATTGGATTTTGAAAATAGCATATGCAGTTTTCAACTAACGAGTAATCAAAGTTTGAAAATTGTTTAACTTATTTAAAACATGGGGTATACTAATACACCTCTGTATGCTTTTGTATTTTTCTATTTCTTCCCGTAATTTCAGACCTTGAAATTTTGGTAATGCTGTCTCCAGCTTGAGGTTGATTAGGTGTATTGTATTAATAATCAAATCCTCTTCATTAGAATTTCGAAAAGAAATGACAGAGCGTTAAAAAAAAATGGACTAAGATAAGAAAATACAGACTATGTCCTATTCGTAGATCATAAGAGTAACACAAAAAAATGCATATTTGCCCATATTTCCACAAAAAGCTGTAAAATGCCCAAGTTTTACTGATTTTGATGAATTTTTGCATTCTTCATGTTTTGAGTGGATTTTAAATCAAATGTAGCTAATGCTGTCTCTACCTGCCCACATTGATTTACTTTATGCTGAAATGAAATGCATCAGTTTACAAGTATAAACAGTATTCCTTTAAAAACACAAATAGGTTTCTTAGTGTTTGCAGTTTAGGCTATGGAGTATGATATTGTGTAACAGCTGTCATGGAGGAAAATATACATAAGGAATAACAGCCAACAAACTAGCAGAACCTCCAAAATAAGGTTATTTAATAATCAAAATTTCTTGCATGAATTATAAATGTAGCAGTTTTCTTTGTGGTTCCATATTTGGTCACAAAAATGCACATTATTACTTAAACAGTATATGCTCTTCCTAATACAGACTCAGGAAAAGGCATGTTGCAATTTTGTACTTAGTAAATACTCATTTTGTTCCTGTTCCTGTTTATCAAATCCCCCAAATTTTAAGACTTCTACAGAAAATTAGTTTCATAAACAGTAGAAGCAGGGCGTATATTTCATGAACAATAGAATCAGTATCTTTCGTAAACACTAGAAGCAAGATAATTCTTGAAAATAAAGAGGGATATTTTTTTCTTCAACACTAGAAACAGGATATTTCTTTCTCCTCCTGATGCTAAATGTTAGTCTATGCATAAGTACAAGCTGATAGAGATAAGAATAATTTGAATCTTCTGATATGAAGCATATTGCTTTTCCTTTTCAGTTCACGATTAGCAAATGTATTTACTTTTATATCTATGTTGTGCATATGTATAGTATTCGAAAAGTACTTGTAAATAATCATGGTCTATATGTATATCTCGATGGAAATTAACTTTTTGTAAATTTTGCATGTAGAATTACATGGATATCTCTAGGTGGTTATGCATTTTGTAAAAGATAGAATGTACAAGTTTTATGTAGATAGATTTTAGATCTGAGATTTTGTTCTTGCAAAATGTACCTCTTGAGGACACTTCTGTATCCGTATTTGTGCTTCCAAAGTAACTTTTCATTCCTATGATATTTCACTTGAGTTTACTTTCACATCTGTATGTCAAACATTCCTATAATTTTTTGCTACATAATTTTTTAAGGGAAGGCAAAAATTCATTGGGCAGGAACAAGTTGGTATAAAGTGGTAAAATTTAAATTTACTTTTATTGGTTCCGATGCGATAGCATCAGGAACCTATGCAGTCATGATGGTGTGTATGTATGTAGTTAAGTTGTTAGCTAGTGTGTACATGTTCATGATACCAAAATATTGAATTTCACTAATATGCGTAGTGGGCAGGGCTTAATGTGATTTTGTTAAAAAGAGCTTGTAAGCACAGTATCTCAAGAACGATGTCTAGGATTTAGTCCATATGTGGTACACAGATAGCCCATAGTTTGCAGATGTTCCCTATTGTTTTTAGTGGCGATGTCATGCATATTAATAAGCAGGCGGGTTTAATATTAAATACTTAACAGTTCGTATTTTAACAACCGCATGACTGATTTGTTTCATATTTGGTATGATTATGTTGTTAGCTAGTGTGTACTTGTTCATGGTACAAAAATATTGAATTTCATTATAGTGAGCCGGGCATAGCTTGATTTTGTTGGAAGAGAGCTTGTAAACACAGTATCTCAAGAACGATATGTGGGATTGAGGTAATATGTGGTACACATATTGCCCATGGACTGCAGATGTGCCCTATTGTTTTTGGTGGCAATGTCATGCATGTTAATAGGTAGACAAGGCTTAAAGTTAAAATGCCCATATTTTAACAACCACATGTCTGTTTTGTTTCATATTTGTTGTTAGCAAGTGTATGTATATCAATGGGATCAAAATAGTTGAATATAATTAATTGTGAAATTTCATTCTTGTGAGATCATAGTTATTTGGCTGTCATTTTGAGCCCATTGTGCAATAACATTTGTTATACAATAGTTCAAACTTGATCCATATTGCGCGTCGGAACTTTAACACCTTTGGTTTTCTGGTTTAAAGCTAGTTTTTGACTAGTTGGCATCTTTTTCTATATTCTGACTTTTTCAACATCTGGAAAGGATCTTAAAGAAGCCACCTTGCTATTGTATCCAATGTACAGTATGCTATCTAGGTCAGGGGTCAGCAACTCATATAAGAGGATTAACAGCTTTCACTAAATCGTCATTTTTAGTTTTACAAATTATGCATGATAAACCTTACAACTTGCTGTAGGAAGCCCTAGATACTTGTCAGTTTTGAGTACTGCTGGTTGCGAAACACTAATCTAGGAGCTTTCACATTCGCACAAACATATCTCATCAGTAGGCATGGTTGTTTGTCAAATTTAATTTCAGTGGAGTCTTAATGTTCATGTCATATCAAACAGAAAAAGGCTCCACGCAGTGAGCAGTGATCATAATCACTTATTTTTCCAGGTGAAATAATCATTCCCGAATGACAAGGACATCATGCAAGGTTTTTACGTCATATTTTGGGATTGAATTATGGAATATAATCTTGAATAAACCCTCAGGCTAGCTAACATATCAAAAATGTAAAAAATGAAAAATATTTCTGTGCTGGACTTTTATAAGAAATATGTTCACTAGAGTTTTAAGATTCTTAATATTTTACAGGATGAAGGGAAATGAGTGGTGAAGAAAGAGTCCAAAAATCTTGTTACTCGGAACCTCTTTTTCTTAATATTGACAATTCCTTACCCTTGACGCTTTCACAAGATATAAATATTCATCAATCACATATATCAACATCTTAAATGGCAATGTTACTTTTTGTTTTGTTTTTTATTTTTAGACAAAAATATGTATCATTTAGAGAATCAAGAATAGCTATGTTTTGTATGAAGAGTTAAGTTTTGTACACACTGGATTCATGTATTAAAATAGACAAAACAACACAATTGTTATTTTCCTCATTTATTTCTCATGACACAGAATTGTTACACCTGCCTTGAGAAAACAAGCATGAAAGCACTGCATTCAAATTTTACACCAAGAATGGTTACTCAGAGACACCAAATCAAAATGGATGAATTTGAACCTTGTTAACCAAAGTAGATGATGCAGCATACCCACTGCTCAAACACTTGGGATGAGTCCAATTTGTCTATTAAAGTTCCTTGAAAAAATTCAATTTGTCTTTTAAAGTTCCTAGAATAATTTCAATTTATCTTTTAAAGTTCCTTGGATTACTAGGAACAAATTTGTCATGCGATTTCCTATTTTAAGTGCAAAAGTCAAAATAGAACATTCTATGCATTTTGTTTTGAAGCTATGGCTGAACAAAGCTTAGGTTGTTCCTGTATGCTTTTCCCCACAAGATCTCTTCCCCTAGAAATGTTCTGTAGTGTAATGCATTGTACATAAAGAGAATTGAATGCACATTATCCCCACCCCTCCCCCATGACACAGAGCTTTCCCTGGCATCAAAATCCTGGAGTTGGGTTAAGTACCTATTGCCAGAATCTTTATCAAATTGATCAATACTCGATAGATATACATTTACATCGTTCTTTTGAGCTTGGAATTCCATGTGTATAAGTTCACCAATGGTTGAAGGGAGATTGATTTATGATGTGCCTGGCAGTTACTGACTCGTTCAATCTGAAGAAAGTGCCACTTAAAATCCGTTAATGAACCCTACCTGAAGCAAAGCTGAATTGGGAGGGTCTTTTGAATAAATCACTTTCACCATCTTTATTCACTTGCATTAACAAACAATATCAGGGAATTAATTCTAATACCTGAAAAGTTTACCCACATTTAATAATTGAAAAACATCCATCAGTTCTTTTAGGCACAGTCAAACACTAATCAAAGTAACTGGCAGTTTTACATAATTCACACATTTGTCAATATTAAAAAGCATATTCAAATTTCCTTTGGTTTCTAAGCATACATTAAATCCACCACAAGAAGTGGCCATATCTTAAAATACAAAAACAAACCTTAATTATGGCAAGAATAATTTATCATTTATGTTCTACTGCATTAAAAACACAAACCAATTAAAATAGAAACCGAGTGGCTTTCAATAGTCTGAAAGTGGTCGGGGATCACAAACAAATTGTAAGACTGAAGGAAATCTGAACAGCCAATAAATTGAAATCCACTGCTGCTTATAACTGCTTTCAGAGCATACCATGGCGTTGACTGCTTCAGAACATACCAGGCATTGACTTCTTCAGAGCATACCAGGCGTTGACTGCTTTCAGAGCATACCAGGCATTGACTGCTTCATAGCATACCAGGTGTTGACTGCTTTCAGAGCATACCAGGCATTGACTGCTTCAAAGCATACCAGGCGTTGATTGCTTCAGAGCATACCAGGCATTGACTGCTTCAGAGCATACCAGGTGTTGACTGCTTTGAGAGCATACCAGGCGTTGACTGCTTTCAGAGCATACCAGGCATTGACTGCTTCATAGCATACCAGGCGTTGACTGCTTCAGAGCATACCAGGCATTGACTGCTTCAGAGCATACCAGTCCTTGACTGCTTCAGAGCATACCAGGCATTGACTGCTTCATAGCATACCAGGCATTGACTGCTTCAGAGCATACCAAGCATTGACTGCTTCAGAGCATACCAGGCATTGACTGCTCTAGAGCCTACCAGGCATTAACTTCTTCAGAGCATACCAGGCATCGACTTCTTCAGAGCATACCAGGCATTGACTGCCTCAGAGCATACCAGGCATTGACTTCTTCAGAGCATACCAGGCATTAACTGCTTCAGAGCATACAAGGCGTTGACTGCTTCAGAGCATACCAGGCATTGACCGTTTCAGAGCATACCAGGCATTGACTGCTTCAGAGCATACCAGGCATTGACTGCTTCAGAGCATACCAGGCATTAACTGCTTCAGAGCATACCAGGCGTTGACTGCTTCAGAGCATACCAGGCATTGACTGCTTCAGAGCATACCAGGCATTGACTTCTTCAGAGCATACCAGGCTTTGACTGCTTCAGAGCATACCAGGCATTGACTGCTTCAGAGCATACCAGGCATTGACTGCTTCAGAGCAGACCAGGCATTGACTGCTTTAGAGCATACCAGGCATTGACTGCTTCAGAGCATACCAGGCATTGACTGCTTTAGGGCATACCAGGCATTGACTGCTTCAAAACATACCAGGCATTGACTGCTTCAGAGCATACCAGGCATTGACTGCTTCAGAGCATACCAGGCATTGACTGCTTCAGAGCATACCAGGTGTTGACTGCTTTGAGAGCATACCAGGCATTGACTGCTTCAGAGCATACCAGGCGTTGATTGCTTCAGAGCATACCAGGCATTGACTGCTTCAGAGCATACCAGGTGTTGACTGCTTTGAGAGCATACCAGGCGTTGACTGCTTCAGAGCATACCAGGCGTTGACTGCTTCAGAGCATACCAGGCGTTGACTGCTTCAGAGCATACCAGGCGTTGACTGCTTCAGAGCATACCAGGCATTGACTGCTTTCAGAGCATACCAGGCATTGACTGCTTCAGAGCATACCCGCATTGACTGACTGTAAAAGCAATTTAACGTAGCTAAAGAAAAGCTTCATTGGGGCCCCAAAACACTTTATGCTAACAAAACAAATTTCATCTACACTTGTTACTTTCTTTACTAGTGTTATATATACAGCAGATATATCATAAACCAGCAAGCTTTTTTTTTTCTTTTCTTTATGCACTTTTATTAATTATCCTTCCATTGAGATTGAAAGAATCATCACATATGTCGATTTTTGTATCTTAAAATCTGAACATTTTGAAAGATAAACAATGACTGTAAAGTTCCAATTCACACTTTCCATATTTTTAATTTTATTGTTTTGGTGAGACAAGAGTAATTTTACAAGAATCTCCAGTGATTCTTTAAGAAAACACCTAAAGATTATTGGGATAATAATGAATATTCATCAGGATGTAACTCTCTGTTGGTTTGAGAATACCTTATGAATATTGAGATAGGTTGGCAAAAGCTATTGATAGGTTAGTTGTAACACTGCTTGCTTAATTCGGGATTTGCGCAGAAGAGGAAGTTCTCGAAAATGCCATTCTGATCTTAAACTTCAAAGAAAAAAGGTGTCACAGAGTTTGTTATGAGATATAGAAAGAAAAACCTGTCATATCATCCATATCCTCAGGTTTTTATTCAGTAGGAAGATGGTCATATTTGAGACAGAACTTGAGCATATGTTAACTTTAAAAATGTTTTCTTCAGTGTTCGTGAAATAAATTATGGAACTGTACTGGAACTTTCTGACGTTTTAATCAATGGTATTATAGGCCCAAGGTGAAAGTAAGGAACAAATGTACGGTCAGGACATAAATACAAACAAATTAAATGTTCTTCTGAGTTACACAAATTACCCCACCTATTTGATTAACATGGATATATACGAATACAATATGGTTTAAAATGCCAAATATGACATTAGATCAATGACCTGACTGTTCCTTAAAAGTATATAGACAGGACTTCCTTGCTTAAACTCACAATCTTCCGCTGCATCATATGTCTTAATAGCAGAAGACTTTTTTTCTTTGAAATGCAACATATTAAACCCTCTGGAAATATCTACTCAGGAACATAAAAGTGATCTTACTAATGGTAATATATGTAATTGAATAATACAGCACTTCCTAAAGTATCAAAGCACAATCATGTATGCATGCTATCAGGAAAATTTGATTTTCAAACATCTTTAGAACATATATTTTACCATGAGTACATGACATTACAAGACAAAAAACAAATCTTGCACTTGCAACAAATAACAATACGATTCTTGAAAATGAATTAAAGTTATTTCTGAACACTGAATTGAACTGAAATTTAGGAACTCAAACACTGAGCACATTTCTTGTTTGAATTAAGAAAAATTTACTTTAAGCTGTCAATAAATTGCATGTGGAATTGTTCTCTCTAAAACTAAAATTTGAGCAAGGTTTGGGACTTCTTCTTGTCACAATTCTGCTTCTCCAACCACTCCTAACTTCATCACCAAATGACTTTGGATTAAGTTATCGTCTTGCACCACTGTTTGAAGCCTGGCATGTCTGGTTGGTTCTCACGTTTTGAAATCAATTGCACTCAAACCTATAAAAATAGAGATAAACCAAGAGGTGATGCAAAAGGAGTCTATAAAATAGAGATAAACCATGAGATGATGCAAAAAGAGAGTACAAAATAGAGATAAACCATGAGATGATACAAAAGGAGTCTATAAAATAGAGATAAACCATGAGATGATGCAAAAGGAGTCTATAAAATAGAGATAAACCATGAGATGATGCAAAAGGAGTCTATAAAATACAGATAAAACATGAAATGATACAAAAGGAGAGTACAAAATAGAGATAAACCAAGAGATGATACACAAGGAGTCTATAAAATAGAGATAAACCATGAGATGATGCAAAAGGAGAGTACAAAATAGAGATCAACCATGAGATGATGCAAAAGGAGTCAATAAAATAGAGAAAACCATGGGATGATGCAAAAGGAGTCTATAAAATAGAGATAAACCATGAGATGATACAAAAGGCAGTCTATAAAATAACAGATAAACCATGAGATGATGCTAAAGGAGTCTATAAAATAGAGATAAACCATGAGATGATACAAAAGGAGTCTATAAAATAGAGATAAACCATGAGATGATGCAAAAGGAGAGTACAAAATAGATAAACCATGAGATGATGCAAAAGGAGTCTATAAAATAGAGATAAACCATGAGATGATGCAAAAGGAGTCTATAAAATAGAGATAAACATGAGATGATACAAAAGGCAGTCTATAAAATACAGATAAACCATGAGATGATGCAAAAGGAGTCTATAAAATAGAGATAAACCATGAGATTATGCAAAAGGAGTCTATAAAATAGAGATAAACCATGAGATGATGCAAAAGGAGAGTACAAAATAGAGATAAACCATGAGATAATGAAAAAGGAGTCTATAAAAATAGAGATAAGCCATGAGATGATGCAAAAGGAGTCTATAAAATAGAGATAAACCATGACATGATGCAAAAGGAGTCTATAAAATAGAGATAAACCATGAGATGATGCAAAAGGAGAGTACAAAATAGAGATAAACCATAAGATGATGCAAAAGGAGTCTATAAAATAGAGATAAACCATGAGATGATACAAAAGGAGTCTATAAAATAGAGATAAAACATGAGATGATACAAAAGGAGAGTACAAAATAGAAATAAACCAAGAGATGATACAAAAGGAGTCTATAAAATAGAGATAAACCATGAGATGATGCAAAAGGAGAGTACAAAATAGAGATAAACCATGAGATAATGAAAAAGGAGTCTATAAAAATAAAGATAAGCCATGAGATGATGCAAAAGGAGTCTATAAAATAGAGATAAACCATGAGATGATGCAAAAGGAGTCTATAAAATAGAGATAAACCATGAGATGATGCAAAAGGAGAGTACAAAATAGAGATAAACCATAAGATGATGCAAAAGGAGTCTATAAAATAGAGATAAACCATGAGATGATACAAAAGGAGTCTATAAAATAGAGATAAAACATGAGATGATACAAAAGGAGAGTACAAAATAGAAATAAACCAAGAGATGATACAAAAGGAGTCTATAAAATAGAGATAAACCATGAGATGATGCAAAAGGAGAGTACAAAATAGAGATAAACCATGAAATGATGCAAAAGGAGTCTATAAAATACAGATAAACCATGAGATGATACAAAAGGAGTCTCTAAAATACAATAAACCATGAGATGATGCAAAAGGAGTCTATAAAATAGAGATAAACCATGAGATAATGCAAAAGGAGTCTATAAAATAGAGATAAACCATGAGATGATGCAAAAGGAGTCTATAAAATACAATAAACCATGAGATGATGCAAAAGGAGTCTATAAAATAGAGATAAACCATGAGATAATGCAAAAGGAGTCTATAAAATAGAGATAAACCATGAGATAATGCAAAAGGAGTCTATAAAATAGAGATAAACCATGAGATGATACAAAAGGAGTCTATAAAATACAATAAACCATGAGATGATGCAAAAGGAGTCTATAAAATAGAGATAAACCATGAGATAATGCAAAAGGAGTCTATAAAATAGAGATAAACCAAGAGATGATACACAAGGAGTCTATAAAATACAATAAACCATGAGATGATGCAAAAGGAGTCTATAAAATAGAGATAAACCATGAGATAATGCAAAAGGAGTCTATAAAATAGAGATAAACCATGAGATGATGCAAAAGGAGTCTATAAAATAGAGAAAACCATGAGATGATGCAAGAGTTTATAAAATACAGATAAACCACGAGATGATGCAAAAGGAGAGTCTACAAAATAGAGATAAACCATGAGATGATGCAAAAGGAGAGTCTACAAAATAGAGATAAACCATGAGATGATGCAAAAGGAATCTATAAAATACGATAAACCATGAGATGATGCAAAAGGAGAGTCTACAAAATAGAGATAAACCATGAGATGATGAACAAGGAAAAATTGAAAGAAATACTTCTGGAAGGAGGAAGTAAAAGTAGAAGGTGATCAAAAATAGCGAACAACATCAATAATGTTTAATACACCATAAGGTAAGAGAAAATTAAGTGTCATAGCAAAATAGGGCATACCAAATTTACCTGAGATTTTCATCTAATAGTAACCATACATAGTGCATCCCAGTTGCCATATCTTAAATTAAAGGTGTATGGACAGGTAGAAATTTTGTATCCAGATGAAAGAGCATAACATTTTGAGCAGAACACTCTTTTTAAATGGTCAAAATAACATGTATGAAAAAATTAAAAGTCAAAACTTTAAGCATGCACAAAAGTGATGATGTATAGGACAGGAATACAGCTCAAATTCTTTATTTAATTCTATATATTTCTTTCCCATATTCTATATATTTTTTTCCCATATCTTATATATATTCCCCATATTCTATATATTTCTTTCCCACATTCTATATATTTCTTTCCCATATTCTATATATTTCTTTCCCATATCCTATATATTTCTTTCCCATATTCTATATATTTCTTTCCCATATTCTATATATTTCTTTCACATATTCTACATATGAAATGTTCTGAAATTGCATTCTAGTGTACTGCTCATTCTGGATCAAGGTTATGATATCCAATTTCTTGTTCACTGAAGCCAACTTTTCCCATTTGAAATATTTGAGGAAAAGATAGAAAACAATAAGTTAACAATGGCAATTTTCTTCTGAGGTCATAAATCAATGCACAATTTATGTTAATTAAGTATCCAAATTTTGAAATGCTGTAAAATGGTCAATTGTTTACCAATTTTGATTGATGTTTTTCCAGTTTTGTTTGTTTGTTTGTTTGATAAGAGTTTAACGGCACCACAACAGCAAGGGTCCAATTGTGCCTGAGAGGTTAGATCATTCCAGAGGTAGGAAGGAGAGTAAACAGGGGGAGATTTTCCAGTTTTCATGGTTTCTGTACATTTTCAACCATTTCAGTTCATGTTGTTGCTACTTGTCCATATACCATAAAGTGCCGCATCCAGAGCAGGAACACTTAAAACATTCAAAGTAAGCTCATATACTTGCAACATACCTAGTTTATCAGGATCCTTCCATGCCCAGCATATACAGTAGTGTTGTAGCAGCTGCTCCAGTAATTCTTTTTCATCTAAGAATTCAAGTCTCTCTATCCTGCGCAGCTCCTCAGCTGGCAAAATTTGGTAAACTTGATGCATGTCCAGTGCAGAGGCACCTTCCCATCCATTTTCAGTAAATCGGGATTTCTGAAAGAAGAACAAAATATGCATTTGGTGAATAATTGACAAATGTGTTTCTAAAACAACTTCAAATGTGCATGCTACTTGTATTTCAAAACAGTTTCAAGAAGTTCTTAATACGCCCCATTTATACCATTCATTCTGAAACAATTCACTCCTTTGAAAAAAGAAGACTCTGCTTTCATAAAGTGCTTACAAATGGTAAAATATTTTCAGAGCCAATTATTTGTGACATTTGCATTAGTTTCATACCCAGATGTTTCACAAGATTGAAATGCAATGTGAATGTTCCTAGCTATACTGCATAATCAGCTAGTGTAGAATCTTGGTACCCCACCCAATCAAATACAGTGTCTTAAGATATCCACTAAATGTGTGAGGTTCATGCATAATACTGTTTTATACTAACAAAACACTTTCATGCCCATATTTTTTATCTCATCACCCACATATACATATATGTGGGGATGAGATATTGTAGTCATTTTGCTGTATCTGTAAATGGCTCCCTATACCTCCTACACTACATGGCCAACCCCCTCCTCCTTTTCTTCCCATACCCTCATATTAGGGGGTTTCATATGACCTCATATTAGGGGTAAGGAGTTTTTGGAACGGGACACAATTTGGAAAAAAAAATTGTCTGTCTGTGTGTGTGTGCGCATGTGTGTCCAGATGTGCGTATGCAACAATTAATTTTGTGTCGTTTATAACTCAAAAACTGATCTTCCCGAAAACTGAATGAGATTTCCCAATTAGCAGCAACGTTTCACGGAAAATTGATTTACCAGTGCACTTAACTGTGATATTTTGGGTTTTTACCCCTCCCCCCCCCCTCCCCCCCTTTGCCTGAGTTCACCCTTCCTATGCCTCTGATGTCACTAACTGCAGCCACTTCAGGTGGGCATGTATTTGGATACTGGTGTGCTATATACCTTGTTTGATTTATGGTATACTTACTTGCGTCTCCAAATCCTTGCAGACCTTGACCCCAGACAGGTCGCACTTCCTGCTCTTGAGATTGTTGATCATAACCATTCCAAACTTGTCCATCATGTTCACCTGTTCATAGTTGATGAACATACATGTTTTAAAGGTATCTGCACAGTACTTCAAAAGAGCTTTGGATTTTTCAGGATAAAGGTAGACCAAGACACACTCTGTTATGAACAGAGTAGGTTTGCTGTGAAGGGGGAAATATTTGGCAAAATGGGATAATGGAAATGCAAATTTAATAAGTGTGATTGACAGAAGGACTCATAATATCAGAATAATACAATGTCCGTATCCAAATCTGACACTTGTTCAACAAGCTTCATTGAAAAGCTTAACGACATGGGTTCAAATGAAACCAGAACCAAAAGGTTTTGTGGTTCCGATACTCTTTCATAAGCTGATTGATTTGCAAAACTTGTACTTACTGTCATATCATTGCATATAATGAAATATTTGTTCCATGATATTTATTCATAAGCCACACCCACCCTGCAGATCAATAAAAATGTTGACAACATTAACATTTGCACAATAATTAAAAACATCATCAAAGCAAGTATGATGCAAAAATGATTGGTCATTTATCCTATTTAAAGAATTTGTCAGTAAGCCACTCCTACTTATTAGCATTCATGACATCATTACCACAACATTAGAACATACGTACAGATCATGACCCATCTGCGTACCACATATAGCATAAATCTGATATATCGTTTATGGTGTTTGCATCATTTAGCACTTTTACATTAAGCCATGCCCACCATGCATATTAATGACATCTGTTGATAACATAAGCATGTACACAATAACAAACAAAATTATCATGTCCAATATGATGCAAAACGAATATACAGTTGCTCCTTTATCCCTTTTTCAAAACTTTCACTTTAAGCCCCGCCCACTGGTTAATATGCATGAATCACCACCACAAACATTAGGTCACATCTGCAGACCATGAGCTATCTGTGTGCCACACATGGCATGAATCCAGCTCATAGTTTTGGAGATATCGTGTTTACTTGTCCTTTTTGTTTACAAAATCATATTAAGCCCCGCCCACTACACATATTAATGAAAGTCAACATTTGTATATGCATGAAAACATACACATAGGCTAGCTAACATCATTACTATCACAAATATCACACAAAACAGACATGTGATTGTCAAAATAACATATTACAACATTTTTATACTAAGCCCCTCCTACTCATTAAGATGCATGATATCACCACCAAAATGATACGGCACATCTACAGACCATGGGGTATCTGTCTACCACATAATATATTAATCCAGTTTATTGTTCTTGAAATACGGTTTACAAGTTCTTTTCAGCAAAATCATATTAAGCCCCTGCCCACTATGCATAATAATGAAATTCAACATTTTTACATCATGAACATGTACACACCAACTAACATCATAGTTATACCATACATGAAACAAAACTGACAAGTGGTTGTTAAAAAAAAAATACATTTTAAGATATTCACTTTAAGCCCCGCCTACTCATTAATATCCATGACATCACCATCACAAGCAATAGAGCACATCTACGGACCATGGGCTAGCTGTGTAACAAATATGACATGAATCCAGTTTACTGTACTTGAGATTCCATGTTTACAAGTTCTTTTTAGCAAAATCATATTAAGCCCCGCCCACTATGCATATTAATGAAATTCAATGTTTTTACATCATAAACATGTACATACCAGCAAACAACATAATTAGACCAAATATGAAACAAAACACACATGTGGTTCTTAAGATATGAACATTTCAAGATTTTTACATTAAGCCCCGCCTACTCATTAATATGCTTAACATCACAATCAAAAATAATAGGGCACATTTACAGACCATGGGCTATCTGTGTACCACATATGACATGAATCCAGTGTATTGTTCTTGAGATATCGCGTTTACAAGCTGGCCATCACAAACATACATGTACATACATACACACACCCATCATCATGACCACATAGGTTCCCAATGCTATCGCATTAAAACCAAAAATTAAATCAAAATTATGCACAAAAAAAAAAGACAAATTATATTCTTGATAACCTGTATTTGGTGACCTAATGTTGCAGAAGATCCATGTCTCATACCATCGTAAAAATTAAGTAATATACAATATTTGAGACCAAGCCAAGAAAATTTAAAGTGTTTTTTTAATATCTTATTCACTCTCACCTACATCATCAACACACCAATCAAAACATATAACTTGATTTAATCAACAAAGCATATTCAAACTTAGTGAAAGTGTCAATCTTTGATATGCAAGATCAATTATGCACAAAGGAAGTACAAACTGGCCACCTTTTGTCAAAGTTCGGAATCGCATTCAGTTTGGCGTCCAGTTGCTCAGGATTCCTCAGATCAGTCCAGACTATGTGGTACCTTAAAGAATGCAGCTCAGCATCTTCTGCAAAAGAAGAGAAAGTATCATCACTACACTGCTGCATACCAGAGAGGAATATTGAGACGAGTATCCATGCCCCACCCCTCAAGTATCCATGCCCCACCCCTCAAGCATCCATGCCCCACCCCTCAAGTATCCATGCCCCACCCTCAAGTATCCATGCCCCACCCCTCAACAAAACCATCATTAATTTGTTCAATAGCAAATATTTTGTGGTGCAAGGGCAGCTCCATAGTTGTTTTAATGTACTGAGCTAAGACTCTGCGATGTGGAAAGAATAATTGTCTAATATTAGTCAAACTACACAAAATATCCTTCTTTCATGGCATAGAATCTTTCAAACTCAATCATTACTATCAATCCATTATTAAAGCAATTCATATTTTATAGATTTCAAACTGGTTCCAGTCCATACCAATTAACGTCTCTGAGTTACAAAATAAGCCACACTCACCATAGCAATGCGGTAACTTAGGTGGGCAAACAAACCTCAAATCCACAATCGTGTGTGCACCAATGCATTGACATTTGAATGTTCAGTGTGGGCTTATGGTATTTCCCCGGATCTTTACAGATTTTAGCAAAAGAGATAAACAAAATTTAGGTAATGTGAATCAGATTTACAAAGCCTGTAACGGGCTCCTATAGGCGCAATTTTTGTTCACCATCTTGTCGTCACTCCGTATGTGTGTGCAGAAATGTTTTGTGTAGTATATTGCATTGACTGCATAGCGTGCCGCTAGCTAGTTGCACTGTACCATACCGCATAGGATTTTTGCCCCACTTAGTTATGCAGATTTTGGTGGTAGGCAAATTCATGCAATGATTGGTTGAAAGAGCTGTCAATCATCTAACTCAGTGGGGTTAATTCTTTTTGTGGCTTGCTTCTTAAGTGATTAGGAACATTTTGATATCCCTAAAACCATACAAAAATATTCAAAAATAAAAAACTTGGACCCTTGGTGTAAGTGGATGAGAGCGTGTGACTGTCCCCTGGATAGGGCGTCAGACTATTACAGGTTAATTCTCCAGCAGTGCTGGTGCCCATTTACAGCTGAGTGGACTGGACCAGGTAAAGTGTCTTGTTCAAGGACACAATGCAGCACTCGCGATGCAGGTCAAACTCGACACTTTCATATACGAGCATATCACCTTAACCACTGCACTTCCCCTTAAACCACAATTATATGGGTTATGTCACAATGACAACTCCCTACACAACTGTCTCAAACATTCATATGTGTGTGGCAATAGAAATGTTTGTAGTGGTTAGGTACTTCCCCCACTGCATTCTTTCATGCTGTGTGAAACTTTCGTTCTACACGCCTATTGTGGTCCAGGTTCAGTTAGACCTTGCTATTTATTCCATTTGTGGGCCATATGTTGTTGATATCATTCCTGACAGCCTGATGGCGGCAGAGGAGAGACAACGCCACAAGGTCTACGGAGCTGGCCGTTTGTCAGCTAAGCTGCTTTACTTTATCTAGCCTAAGTACTTTTGTCTTCTCTAAGTACCTTTGCTATGTACTTAGGGTTAATATGTCTTCATCATACCATGTACTTTTACCTTGTGTCATTATTACCTTTGCTTATATTGTTTACTGTATGTACATCGATCATATGTACCATAGGCCTACTTTGTCTATCAACGCATTGTGTGCCAAAGCTATCTCACCTGCTTGGTATACATTACTTATTGCATTCATTAGGTCCCATGCTTTGGCTAAGGCATTACTGCCTACAAAGCCAATGCATATTATGTACCTAATTATGCACTGGGTATCTTCTGCCCAGCTCATGAGCATCACCTGCCCTGGCGACCACATGAATAGTCTTGTCTGCTCATTTACTTATTCGGTCAATCGACCCAACAGCAACACATTCCTAACTCACGTGGAATGTTCCTGACTCACTTGGATTGTTGCTGTGGTCATGTTGGTATATCCTACCAACCAGCTACCCCTAGTGCATGCAGATCCAACTAGGTTACACGTAGCTTAGGTATACCAACACGCCCCCTTGTATTTGCCATTACATCATCATTTCGTAATACCAGTTGTCATTGGGTCAGTGTTACATTGGGCAGTAGTTATACATCCCAACACACATGTGAGACTTACACCAGCACACACACTCTGAGCATATTCATTTCGTCACTTCTGTATATTCATAGGGATTGTTTTTATCTACAGGACCCCCAGGGTGACAGCAGCTTACAGGGCCATACCACATCATCCAAACCGGTGGACTGTAAGGTCAGTCTTCATATGTTTACCCAAATTCATGTCTACCTTTATGTTTATCACATGTTTACCTCAGGTCTAACTACTTTCAAGAATTAACATCTTCCTCGTCTTGGTGCACACATAACAAAATAAAACAACACTAACACTAATATTTACCTATCTTCACATCCTGTCCTGAGCTAACAAATGTAACTGAATCTAGAAGTTTCGGGCGAGTACGAACATACTGACATTTCCTGCTAGTAATACTCCTGAAGTCAACATCCACAACCAAATCTGGAAGTTTATCTTCATCCTGGTCAAAAACAGGGAATGATTATAACAAGTTTATACAATGACAAGAAAAGTTTGTTCCCAGTTATGGTATTGTCATAAGTATGTATTGTTATCTTAAATAAATTCTGCCTTTCCTCCTATTGGCTTACAGTTTAAACAGTATGTAATGATACCTTCTGGCATTTCCCTATGTGCAACTACCATCCACAGTCTGTTTTCTTTGTATTTGCTTTTTACAAACTTGAGAGATAATAATCATAGAATTAAACAAGACTTACCTGGAAGTTGAAGTTTGATTTGGATTATGTCAACAGGGTGAGGGATTACATGAGAAGTACAACGCACATTCTGTCCCAGGTTCAAAGCTGGTTGGCTGCTTCACATAATTCTGTTGGCAAACTATGGGGGGGTTATAGGGAGGGCGTGTAATTCCTCACCCTGTGTGACCGTCTTAACAGAATCCAAATCAAACTTCAACTTTCAAGTAAGTCTTGTTTAATTTTACAATTTTGTTTAACACATCACACAGACCTCGGCCTTACATGAGATATTAAAGCATGATCTAGGTTTAATAAATCTACACCCTTTGTGAATCTCCAGATCGAGACCACATCTAAATTTACTTAAAATCATACGGTGATACCAAGAATCAATGTGCGCTAAATAGAATTCATATTCGTTACTGGTTTTGTAGTTTCCATTAAAGATACAACTTTTCCATTGAATTTATATTAGTGGTCCACATTTGTTTATCAATATCATTTAATCTTACATAAAAACAGTTCATCATTGCTTGTACCCTGTTGCCGCCATATATCCAATAGCCTGAGCTATCTAAGATTAATGTAACATCCCTTGCCCAACAAGCTTTATTGTTCTCAGCCATTTGTCTGATGGGCTCATAAGAGATAGCTGTATACCCGTCGTTATTATGTTTTATGATACGTAACCAATATTTCACCTTCTTTCATAGATAGAAATACAAGACCTACCCAACTCTCTCAAAGCAGTGGCATTAACGCAATGACATGGAAGACCGAGCAAATATTTACAAAATTTGTAGAAAACTTGGGTCTATTTCATTATCAATACAATAACTACCTCCCCAAATCTCAGAAGCATAATGTAGGATCGGTAAAATTTTGACATCAAAAACATACATTTTAAGGTGCGAAGGAAGTTTAATAAAGATCAAGGAGTGCTTTAAACTGAAAATAGCTTTATTAGCTTGCTCTCTAAAGAGAGCCTGGCATTGTACCATGATCCTTGTGGTCATTAGGCTCCACAGGAAAAACCTCAAAGTTTCTCGAATTTTGATTCCTATTGAAACACTCGTGCATTCCTGGTCATGAAACTCTTAAAAATGGCAGATATATTCCTTAACAATCCATTCCCTGCAAAAAATATTATCAAACGTTCCTCCTTGGGTGCAAAATCGGGAAAAATTTGGAGCTATTCTTAATCCCATGTTAGACTTAAAACAGCCGTTTTCTTTGTAACCTTCATTAAATTCATTGAGCTATTAATTAATAAATGAATAAATAATGGTCCACATATTGTTGAAAGGATGTTTTTATCCCAAATTTCAGATTTGTTGATAATCAGATGTAAATAGTGTGATTTATCTTGATTTTGGTAATAAAAAAGAACTGGAGTTTCATTTTTAAGGCCTTAAAACGTGTCTTAAATTTTTCCTGATATTTTTTCCAGGGAATGGATTGCTAACAAATTTATCTCACAATATATAAGACTTTCATGACCAGGGATTTACGAGTTTTAAATAGGAATACAAAATCAACAAAATTTAAGGTTTTTCCTATGCAGCATAACACTAACAACCACTATGGTTGCGATTTTAAGTGTGGTCTATAGAAATTCAGTTTTTTGTTTGCAATATAAGATCTAAAATGATCAATCAATTAAAACTGAAGAGAAATACGAAAGAACGAAGCTGGATATCACATTCTGTCCATAATTTGTGACATATTAAATTGTTCCAGTTATAAGAATTACATGATATTTACTGTACCTTCAACTTCCAAAATAAGGTATCAAATCCAGCACCTAGATTTACGATCTGACAAGAACATTTTGTGATGGAAAGGAAACTGTCCATCAGTTCTTTGATTCCTCGCACCCTAGCAAAATAACCTGAAATGTAAAGATAAATATTTTCAATTTAACTTCAAAGTGCTCAAAATCATGAAAAACTCAATCAACTGTATAATACATTTCAAATCATGAGTTGTTAGGCCTGATGAGTTGTTAGGCCTGATGAGTTGTTAGGCCTGATGAGTTGTTAGGCCTAATGAGTTGTTAGGCCTAATGAGTTGTTAGGCCTAATGAGTTGTTAGGCCTAATGAGTTGTTAGGCCTAATGAGTTGTTAGGCCTAATGAGTTGTTAGGCCTAATGAGTTGTTAGGCCTAATGAGTTGTTAGGCCTAATGAGTGGATGGTTTGTCTGAATGGTTGCTGGGTGGTTAGCTCCAATTCTGTTCACAATTTTAAAGTCAACATTGATACATTCTTTACTAACTCAGGGAATCTTTGATATTGTGTATTATTTTTTTTCAATTCTTTTTTGTGTGGTGGTGTTTTATTAAGAACCTAAAAGGTGGTGTTATATGGGGAACCTAAGCCTTCTTAGCCCATCATCTTGTTATGTTATAAGTAACCGCTGTTGTGTTCAAATACTAAAATACTATATTTCAAATATCATACTAAAAATCAATCTTCAAGTGTAAGAAAATTCCAAAAAAAGAGTTTTATATTTTTTAAGTGTTCACTACCATCTTTGATAGGTGGAAAGACCTATGATGTTTACAAGAACTATATCACATTGTACAAACATGTCTGAGTGCAAATGACAGAAAATACGTTTTTCTTCAGAAAGCACAGACAAATTTATTTTTCTCAGTTTTTATACTTTTGTCCCGAATCTGATATACTGCTTAAGTCTGCTTCATGTCAATCCATACCTCTGTTTATTTCTGGTGCTTTCCGTTCACCTTTTCTGATCATGTAGCTTATGTAATCATCCTTCCAATAACCCTGTTGAACTGCAAACCTGAAAGACAGATACATTGAAAATGGAACTTAATGCCTGGAGGTTAATGCATTTGTTTATTTTCTACACTTGTACTGCACTCTCTTCCATCAGGAAAATCAATATAAGCAAATAAATTATTGAGTTTTTCTTTCATGAGCTATAGGCCAGAATGGAAGAATGGATCAAGCTGGCATCGTATACCCTCCATTTCATGAGTGAACAGGACAACAACTACAAACATATTCTTCCTATGCAGGGTCATTCCATGCTAACTCACACCAACTGTCTCAGATTTTGCTTAGATTTGGTGTGAAGTGACATAGGTAGAAGCTCTACAAAATTCTAGCCCCAAATATAAATCGGTTCCAGAGATATCGACCCTCAACAATTGCCAAAATAAAGTCCTAACATCACAAATGGTGGCCATTTTGAATTTTTCTGAGAATTCACATGTCTGCAATCTTGTTAATAACTCGTTATAAACATGCTACACACATAAAATTTGGTGTTTAGGTATTTTAGATTCCTTAGAATCTGTCCCATGGTGGTGTTAAATTCTGCAACAGCAAAATCTTAAGCCCATTAATTAATTTAATTAGCATCTTAAAATTAATTACTAAAAATTCTCCAGCAAAAAATTGGTTTTTAACAACCCCAGAGTAAAAGTGAAAAGTTTTCAATATGGGACACTATGTCTCTACTGGGAGCTATGATCTTTTGACCTTATGACCAAATGATCATTGGGTGGATTTTGATGGTCATTATTCTTTTAAAATATAATTTAGCACAAATTACATTTGTTTGTCAGAATATACCATGGTATTCTAGTATACAAAAGTTTTCAATTCTCTGCTGGCAATAATAAAGAAAATATTTCGTTTTCAATAGGGCACCTCAATTCGGACAATAGTTGAAAAAAAGGAATTTTAGATATAATTATAACTTTTTACCTGCATGTATATATACATATATTAATAAGCTTAAATCTTGTAACTATGACATATTAACAGTAGCTTAAATATCAGAGCTCTAGATTGAATATTTGGTTTTAAATAGCATCTTCAATATATTATTTTTTAACATAATTTCATGCCAAGTGATAGAAAATGACCTGGGTACATTTTGAATGGCAAAAACAGATTTTATGAATGTTATTTAGTAGATGTTACATGTATATGTTTTTCTATAAATATATTAAAAATTCTGTATTCACAACACATTTTAAGTCTTTACTGTCAATAAGTGAGAAAATATTTTGCCTTAAAATTGCACATTTATACTGAAAACAGCCAATTTTGTATGTGATTTTGTTTTTAAAAAATTCTTAAATTCCCATTTTGGGAGTCAAAAATTTCACTGAAGTGTCAATGACAGGGCTCTTAAATTGATAATATGTGTGCATCTAGTGCAATATCCATAAGAAAAAAGCTTATAGTTAGTATAATGTAATTTGTAAAGTAAGTCAATACAACTGAGTACCAAAAATCAACAAAATCACATACAAAATTGGGATTAGAACAAAGCGTAGATGATTTTCGACTACGTGCTAGAATAACTACACTGTAGGCTTTTCCACGATGATCTCAGGTCAACTTTTGATAATGCCTTTTACTGATTATCGTCATGGAACACTTTCACGTAATATAAAATAAATAGATATATGCAATGATACTATTTTGTGTAAGAGCTTTCACTACTGACTTATTTTTCAAACACAGTCTTAGGTGGATGAATCTAATTAGTTGAAAAGTTGTAGAACAATAAAGCATTGGTAAAGTCAACATGCGTATAGCATTAAATCGATAATTGTACTATCCCTAACAAGTGGAAAGAAGCAAACATATGTAGCAATTTTAAAAAAGGTGATAAACAAAACCCAGCTAATTATAGACCTATATCCCTCACCTGCGTTTGTAGTAAAATCCTTGAGCATATAATCCACTCACATGTGATAAAATTCCTTGATGAGCATAATATCTTAACTGATTCACAACATGGCTTCCGTGCAAAAAGATTGACTGAAACACAACTCCTCTTAACAATAAATGATATCTCTAAACAAATTGACCAAAACAGTAACGTCTCTATGGTTATTCTTGACTTCCCAAAAGCCTTTGCTAAGTCCCACACCAGCGCCTGTTATCCAAACTTTCCGCCTATGGCATTGATGGAAATCTCCTGGCCTGGTTTGCATCATTCCCCAACAGCCGCATCCAGCGTGTTGTCTGTGATGAAGAAATCTCTGATTCTAAACAGGTTTTATCCGGTGTACCACAAGGTACTGTCTTGGGTCCATTACTTTACCTTTTATATAAAAATGACATCCCTGATAATATAAACAGCACAGTTAGACTGTTTGCTGATGACTGCCTTGTGTACAGAACAATTGATAACCCCTCTGACCAACAAGTCCTCCAAGATGATCTTAACAAACTCGAACAATGGCAAAACAAATAGCAAATGAATTCCAACCCCTCTAAATGCTACATCTTGTCAATTTCTTCTAGGAAATGCTTTAAATCACCTGTTTATACCTTATGCAACCAGCTACTAAAACATGTCAACTCCCACCCATACCTAGGTGTTGAAATTGATAATAAACTTGGATGGGATAAACATATACATAACATAACCAAGAAAGCTAACTCTGTACTTGGCCTATTAAAACGTAAGCTCTCAAACTGTCCCACCGATATTAAATCCACTGCTTATAAAGCTCTAGTCAGGCCAGTACTTGAGTACGCATCAGCAGTCTGGGACCCCATCACCAGTACATTGTGGATAAACTTGAATCTATTCAAAGGAGAGCAGCCAGGTTCCGTATGGCAGACTACTCTTATAAATCTAGTGTAAAAAACATGCTTCATAAATTAGATTGGCCGCTGCTAAAAACAAGAAGATACAACACCTGGCTACATATGCTATATAAAATCAATAACAATCTTGTCGCCATTGATAAAGATGAACTTATCCCCGCCGTCAGAACTAATACAAGAAATAATCATGACCTTAATTTCCAGGTTCCCTATGTTAAAAAGAATGTATATAAACACTCTTTCTTCCCTCACACACTTAAGGATTGGAATGCTTTACCGTCAGACATTGTACATGCACCAAGTCTCAATTGTTTCAAAGCTAAATTTACAAACACTTGTATTGCGGACTAGTTTTTTTTTTTTTTTTTTTTTTTTACTCATACTATTTACGCTCGGTTGGCGTTTATGTCCTCTTGAAGAATTTTTGCCGACTTAACCGATTCAGATTCAGATTCAAATTGACGGTAATTTGGTAGAAAATTCATCATTTGTACATCTAATCGGGGAAAAAACTAACAAATACCGTGGCTTATACTATGTTATACACGAAGAAGAGTCTCCAGCAAAGGTGATTAGAGTAAAAAAGTGTAATTAAGATTCGTGAGTGGTCAAGAAAAGGAATTTTCATATACGGTTTGAAAGTCGCGTTAGAAAGAGTCCTACCTTTTTTTAAATATACTACTACTAGTATGCATATACTGTAGGTTGCCATAACGCTAGGAACACCTGTGGTCCAGCCAAAGGGAACTGTATCAGGTATGGAAGCCATATTGCATAAGATTAATTGTTACACTTATGCTTGTTTAATATTTTATATAATTTGACCATTCCCGTTGGAAGTTTGCGATTCGGGGGTATTTTTCGAGAGTGAACCTCTTTTTAAATTTGACCTACTGAAATGAAAAAATCGCGGAAATGGTATGACTAACACTAACGTTACTTACAAAGTCTGAAAAATAATTACCGTTTACACATGCTTGCGTCATCATTTGTAGCCTGAATAGCTTCATCTCCCATTCTGGCTTTCCACGTAAACCTAGTAGTCGTTATATTTTGATAAATGTATCCGACAAAATTACTTCATAGACTCTGGGCATAGGATGTTTTACCTGAAAATCTGAAATTGTTTCTGAGCTCCGCGGTCAAGCGAGTTGGTCAAGTACGACTACGAGTCGAGGTTTACACCACCCAGTTGAAGTTAGCGTCATATTCATATTCAAATTTTTACCAGCTGAAGAGCCGTCCTTCTGCAAGAGCGCCATCTACTAGAATACCAACAAGATAGTTTGAGAGGATTTGGGCCACCAACGGAGCGAAATCATTTTTTTTCTTTTTTTCCTGTTTTACATTTTGTAATCGTCACATAAAAGTGTTTTGAGGATGGCGGTTGTTGCAATGTAATTACACTCACGAGGTGAAAGCCCACCAGCTCCCAAACCAAAACGTAATGGACTCAGTTATGGGAGATCGTACCTGGACTCTCAAAATCAGGGATCTAAACAGCCAAAAGTCGTGAAAATTATTCCTATCATAAGGATATATCATGGTCCATAGCCCTTGGGCCCAGTGTTGTGCCAGACTTCTGACATATGAGGGCAAAATCCCAACTACCCCTTAATCCTGTGGTATAGGTCTCATTTCTAGGAGGATCGTATCTGGAACCTCAAAAACTGGGCCCTATATAGTCAAAAGTGGTGAAAATTATTGCTAGCATAAAGTTATATCATGGTCCATAGCCCTTGAGCTCAGTGAAGGCTTTGTGCTAGACTTCTGACATATGGGAACAAAAGCCCAACTTCCCCTTAATC